>ML663567.1:9971819-10122532 GCA_007570785.1 Antilocapra americana
ACACACACACACACACACACACACACACACACACACACACACACACATCCGCTTTCTCTTGAGTCTCCTTCCCATCCCCCAGTCCACCCCTCTAGGTCATCACGGAACACCAAACTGAGCTCCTTGTGCTATATAGCAGCTTCCCATTAGCTGTCTGTTTTACACATGGCAGTGTATATATATCAATGCTACTCTCTCAGTTGGTCACACCTTCTCCTTCCCCTGCTATGTCCACAAGTTTGTTCTGTATGTCTGAGTCTCTATTCCTGCCCTGCAAATAGATTCATCAGTACCATTTTTCTAGATTCCATATATATGGATTAATATACAGTATTTGTTTTTCTCTTTCTGACTTACTTTACTTAGTATGACAGACTCTAGGTTCATCCACATCACTACAAATGACCAAATTTTAATTCTTTTAATGTCTGAGTAATATTCCATATACCACATATATATACCACATCTTCTTTATCCATTCATCTGTTGCTAGACATTTAGGTTGCTTCCATGTCCTTTATATTGTAAATAGTGCTGCAATGAACACTGGTAAAACCCATATCTCTAAGCCTCCAATTAACAATTACTTTCCTGCTAGTACACAATCTACTTGATAAGTTAGAAATACAAATAAAGGCACACATCAGAAACTGAATTTAATAACCTTTGATATGATTGTTTATATACAATAATTTTTGCAAGGCACATGTAGGTAGTCTATGAAATATACATTACCTTAGAATATAGACTCCACAATATTATGTCATATTTACTATCAGCATTTTGTGGATACTTAATGAAAAACTGAGCCCAGCAGAAGGCACAGTGGTAAAGAATCTGCACAAGAGATACAGGTTCAATCCTTGGGTCAGGAAGATCTGGAGTAGGAAATGGCAACCCGCTTCAGTATTCTTGCCTGGAAAATTCCATGGACAGAGGAGCCTGGTGGATTGCAGTCCATGAGGCCACAAAGAGTCGAACATGACTGAGCAACGGAGTACACACACACACACACACACACAAACACAATGAAAAATTAAGCAATGATTGTAGTGAACCAAGCTCATTCCTTGACACAAAGCTTAACAACATTGTGTAATTTCCCTTTTTCTCCATGATATTAGCTTATTTAGTCTTTACATTCAATGATTTCATCACTAGATAATTTACATTGGCATTTTACAGAATTGAAAAATCTCTATGGAACATTATCATGTTATCTTCAATGATGATTTCACTGTTTTTCAATCTAGTTTGTTTAACATAGTTGTTGTTCAGTCACTAAGTCATGTCTGACTATTTTCAATCCTATGGACTGTAGCACACCGGACTTCCTGTCCTCCACTGTCTCCCAGAGTTTGCCCAAACTCATGGCCATTGAGTTGGTGATGCTATCTAACCATCTTATGCTCTGTGGCCCCTTTCTCCTTTTACCTTTGATCTTTCCCAGCATCAGGGTCTTTTCCGATGAGTCAGCTCGTCACATCAGATGGTCAAAGTATTGGAGCTTCAGCCCTTCCAGTGAATATTCAGGATTGATTTCCTTTAGGATTGACTGGTTTGATCTACTTGTAGTTCAAGGGACTCTCAAGAGTCTTTTCCAGCACCACAATTTGAAGGCATCATCTTTGGCACTCAACCTTCTTTGTGATCCAACTCTCACATCTGTACATGACTGCTGGAAAAAACATGGCTTTGACTATACGGATCTTTGTCGGCAAAGTGGTATCTCTGCTTGTTAATATGCTTTCTAGGTTTGTCATAGGTTTCCTTCCAAGGAGCAAGCGTCTTTCAATTTCATGACTGCAGTCACCATCCACAGTGATTTTGGAGCCCAAGAAAAGTATATCTGTCACTGTTTCCGCTTTTTCTCCTTCAATTTGCTGTGAAGTGATGGGACTGGATGCCATGATCTTAGTTTTTTGAATGTTAAGTGTTAAAGCCAGCTTTTTCACTCTTCTCTTTCACCCTCATCAAGAAGCTCTTTAGTCTCTCTTTGCTTTCTGCATTTAGAGTGGCATTATCAGCATATCTGAGGTTATTGTTGTTTCTCCTGGCAGTCTTGATTCCAGCTTGTGATTCATCTGCCGTGGCATTTCGCATGATGTACTCTGCATACAGGTTAAATAAGCAAGGTGACAATATACAGCCTTAACATACTCTTTTCCCAATTTTGAACCAGTCCATTATTCCATGTCCAGTTCTAACTGTTGCTTCTTGACCTGCATATCAGTTTCTCAGAAAACAGATTAGGTGTTGGCAATTTGATCTTGGCTTCCTCTGCCTTTTCTAAATCCAGCTTGTACATGTGGAAGTTCTCAATTCACATACTGTATGGTAGTTTGAACATTCTTTGGCATTGCTTTTCTCTGGGATTGGAATGAAACATGAACTTTTCCAGTCCTATGGCCACTGCTGAGTTTCCCAAATTTGCTGACATACTGAGTGCAGCACTTTAACAGCATTATCTTGTAGGATTTGAAATAGCTCAGCTGAAATTCCATCACCTCCACTAGCTCTGTACTTAGTGATGCATCCTAAGGCCCACAGGACTTGACACTCCAGAATGTCTGGCTATAGGTGAATGACCATACCATCGTGGTTATCTGGGTCATTAACACCTTTCTGCTACATCTTCTTAATTTTTTCTGCTCCTGTTAGGTCCTTACTGTTTCTTCCCTTTATTGTGCCCATCCTTGCATGAAATGTTCCCTTGTTATCTCCAGTTTTCTTGAAGAGATCTCTAGTCTTTCCCATTCTATTGTTTTCCTTTATTTCTTTTAATTCTTAACTTAAGAAGGAAGAAACATTAAAGAGACGTAAAGATGTTGAACCATGATGGTCAGATTATTAATGAAAAAAATTTTGTGTGTAATTATAGGTAATTAAGGGAATCATGTATTCAAGTAAATATTTATGAATAACTTCAAAGTTTCTTTTTAAAAACAAAAGCAACTGCAGTTTTGATTTTATGGGTTCCCACCCCACTGCCCCCGCAGAGATGTTTATCAGAAATTTAATGGATTGCCTCCTACTATACATGTGGGGTTATTTCACTCAATCTGTTGTTTTGGAAAAATAGAGAAGCACAGGAAACAGCTTGGTTTCAGATATTCAAAGTTCCTTGTTTTCAACCATTAATCAAGGCTCATCCTCCTCACCTGTTCTTTATGTCTTAAAATTAGAAATATATGTAGATGCCTTTTATATGTTCCAGGGTTCCAGCCTTTCTTTTTAAAAATTTGCTAACAAATGGTTTGATGAATTGAGTTATGTGAGTGTGCTTGAAATAGGTGCTAGCGACTTGTGTCAACACATTTGTGCTTGAGAAGTTTTCACTGTCTTTCACAGAATTTTGCTATTTTAGGGGATCTCTGGAACAACGCTCTAAAAATTAAGGTCTTCCATACTGTTGAAGTGTAAAAATTATGAAATGTCATTTTAATTGCTTATATTGACAAGTTATCTTTTCGTAATTCACCTGAGGAAGATGCATTTAACAATGACCCCTTATTTCTATATAGAAAAGGTGTTTGGGGGGTAGTCTTTAGATACTGTGTTACCATTCGTGATGTAATTTATAAACATGCCAATTATAGTTTTCTCTTTAGAAAGAAGATAGACTAATGTGGCTGTATAGTAAATGAATGGGTCAGCATGGGCTTCTGTCTTCCACCTTTAAAGCTTGTTTGATGATCTTTCAAGTGAGAGTGCTCCTAAAAATACTATGATCATGGCTTTATGGTGAAAGGAGGATACTCTTCCTAGTGAATTGGCAGGAGCTGAGAATAGAGTCACGTACTCTTGAGTATGAAAGCCCTTGTTTCCTAGTTTATAGAGTGGGGTTATTTCATTTACATAGGGATTTAATGTGATGATCAAAATTGTATATGTCAGGTGTCTAGCTTGGCCCCAAACAGGCATACAGCATAGAGTAGCTGTTGCAGTCATTAGTGTCAAAAGCATTGCTAGTATTGGATTAGTTTGGGTAATACTACCTATGAGTAAAAGCAAAATTTGACAGATATAATTATAGTTTGTCATCTCCCCAAATCAGAATTTTTTTCATCGTTTTCATATGACGTGTTCTCTTTTCTTCTTTACAAATCAGGATAGCTTGTTTTATGATGGTGAAATTAATTCATAATGTTGATTTCCTACCACTTTAATAAGAAAATGGTACATTTGTCTTCCAAACCACAATGATCTTTAAAAAAATAAGATCTTTTGACTTGTTTTCAAAAATTACTTAGTCTATCTTTAGTGAAATTTTGATTTAGAAACAGATTCATGGAACATACTGCACTATAATCATAAAAATGGGCAGAGTTTTCATTATATCTTTGTATAATGTTAACTTCTGATGGCACATGTTAAGTGGGGTTTCGATTGTTAATATTTATTTATTAACATGGTAGTGTATGCTTTACTGTTGTGTTTGTGGTCTAAAAATCCCCCAGCCTGCATTTAACTTAACTATTTAGAATGAGGGAACAGGGTGGTATGGAAGAGAGAATAACGTGCTGAGGATTTTTTCTTGTCTCTGGTGTAACAGCAGCAAGAAGTGGTTTGGTGGAAGGAATATGAGAGTCAAAGATATTTACATTGCAGACATTTAAGACAATTTATACAAAAGTAGAAACTTGTTCAGTGAGTTTATCTGTGTGACATTGAACTGAAACCTCCCCTTTTCTAATGTCTGAAATGTAACTGAACCAGATTGTGCCTATGACACTTACTATTGCTTTCTGCTAAGGATACTGAATTTGTATTTTCAAAGCTGTCATGTGATAGGCGAGCTTTGAGGTGGTGCCCCTTGGGTTTGCTGGAAGGAGGCAGAGGCCTAAGAGAACCCCACCCACTCGTAGTCGACATCTCTAATGTTATTTTGCCTCTAACACTATAGACCCGTTATTTCCCAAATTTGCATTCGAGTGTTTGTGTTTTTAGAATTGAGGTGTCAAGAAAACAAGGAGCATCTCCTGATCTTTCACCTTTCAAGTAGAATTCCAATTGCCATTCCATTACTGTATTCAACAATATCACCACATGAAACATTCTGAAGTTAAAACATGGCACCTAAGTCAGTTTTAGAAAGAACACTCTGTTTGATGGCACAATGAGTAGTTGGCTCTTAATTTCTAGGCCTTTCACTGAAATCCATTCAGGGACAGTTTGTTCATGGTTGACATCAAGATTGTGGACAGTTGGTCACTCTGATTTTTTTTTTTTTTGCCCAGTAAAATACATATAACATAAAATTTACCACTACAGCTATTTAAAAGTGAGATTCAGTGACATTCACTCTATTCAGAATGTTGTGTAACCATCACCAGTACCTAGTTCCAGAACTTTTTATCACCCCAAGTGGAACCCCTGCACACATTAAGCTGTCGTTCTATATTCCCTCTGCCCCCAGCTCCTGATGGCTACTGATCTGCTTTCTTGGTCTATGGCTTTATGCCTGTTCTGGGTATTTCATGTGAGTGGTTTATATAATACGTGTCTTTTTGTCTCTGGCTTCTTTCACTGGGCATACTTTTAATATTTATCCATGTTCTTACATGTATCAGTACTCTTCTCCATTTTTAGCTAAATAATATTCCATTATATGGAGATCCACATTTTGTCTATCCAGTCATCTGTGGATGGAAATTTGAGCTGTTTCTATTTTTTGGCTAATGTGAATAGAATTGCAATGAACATTTGTGTATGAAGGGTTTTGTTTGAACATCTGTTTCCAGTCCTTTTGTTTTTTTTTTTTTTTTTTGGTTTGTTTTTGGTCCCACCGAGAGGCTTGCAGGATCTTAGTTCCCCAACCAGGAATTGAACTCAGGCCCTGGCAGTGAAAGTGCTAAGTCCTAACCACTGAACTGCCAGGGAACTCCTGTTTACAGTTCTTTAGGGTATATTCCTAGGAGTAGTTGCTTGCTCATGTAGTAATCCCATAAACACTGTAAAACCTATTGAAGAACTGTCAGAATGTTTGGTATCTATTGTGTTCATATTTCGATTATATATCTGGTCACATGCTATATTATTCTTTTGCAGTTTTGGGGCTAAATTATAGTGAACATTTCGATAGCTTTATTACATATAGAGAGATAGTAGAAAGTTTGTAGAGAAAGACATTCACACTCACTGATCTACTGCAAATAGAGAAAAGAGCCCCTACTGGACTTGTAGTGAATCGAGCAGGTATACCCTGGAGCATTGGAGAAAACTAAGTCATCACCTTGGGAACATTCCTGCTGAGAACTTTTACTCAAAATATGAAGTCTGAACAGTGGCAGAACTGAGAAACTTTGCCATTTGTGTTATATTCCAGAACACTGGAGTGGGTTGCCAATCCCTTCTTCAGAGGGATCATCCTGACCCAGGGATCATCCTGATCCAGCATTACAGCGATTGTTTACCATCTGAGCCACCAGGGAAGCCCACAGCTCCCTGTGGTTGCTTTTTATCAGGAAACTAAGCTGATTAGTAAACATATATAGGAGAAAACCCCCATTGGACTGCAACTGGAACTGGATACATATCATTGAAGATGTCAGTGTCTGTTAGATGGATTTTAGTTTATCTTAAAATGAGATTCACTGTGGTTCTTGGCTTGTCTGTGCACTTTAAAATGTCATTTAATCCCTTGGACGTTGATTGAACTATGAAACCTAATGCCACTTTAGTTTCTGGCTTCGTGGTCTTGAAACTGGTGGGCAGCAAGCAGGTAATGTTAATAGAAAGGTCCTGCTGGAAAGGAAGCCTTAGGATTCAGCATGGGAACTCAAAGAACCCGGCAGAATCACCTCCTGTTACTTGCACTCCTGCTGAACCATTGTGTCGAGCTCCACAGGACCTCCTCTCTCTGCTCTCAGGGACATTGTAATCGCATGGATCATTGTCTTAGAATTTCAGATGAAAGAGCTTGAGGTTTTGTAGTATGAAAAGGGAAATGCAGGTAAAAAATTAAAGAATAACATAAGACCCATAAAAGCACAGACTAAAGTATATTTTGTGCTAGGGTATGTGACCTGAAATTTTCACCTGAAAAGGCTTTTCTGGAGAGAGCTTGTCTGGGTGTCAGGCTCATTCTGATTACAGAATCAAGGAAGTAATATAAATTAATAAGTTGTGATCGGCATGGCCAGAGTTAGTGATTAGTGAAGAAGAGCTAGAAGCCTAGATTTCTGTGAGAAATCTCTTGATATTAGGCTACTCAAGCTAATTAATAACTTTTAAAAAGACAAACCTAGATAGCATAGACATGACCCAACCTAGACACCATATTAAAAAGCAGAGACATTACTTTGCCAACAAAGGTCCGTCTAGTCAAGGCTATGGTTTTTCCAGTGGTCATGTATGGATGGACTATAAAGAAAGCTGAGCACTGAATAATTGATGCTTTTGAATTGTGGTGTTGGAGAAGACTCTTGAGAATCCCTTGGACTTCAAGTAGATCAAACCAGTTTATTCTAAAGGAAATCAGTCCTGAATATTCATTGGAAGGACTGATGTTGAAGCTGAAACTCCAATATTTTGGCCACCTGATGCAAATAACTGACTCCTTGGAAAAGACCCTGATGGTGGGAAAGAGGGAAGGCGGGAGGAGAAGGGGATGACAGAGGATGAGATGGTTGGATGGCATCACTGACTCAATGGACATGAGTTTAAGTAAGCTCTGGGAGTTGGTAATGGACAGGGAAGCCTGGCGTGCTGCAGTCCATGGGGTTGCAAAGAGTCAGACACAACTGAGCGATTGAACTGAGCTGAAAAAGACAAAACCATTATGTAAACTGATAATCCAACAGTCAGTCTCCTGAACCCCACGTTTGTACCTTCTTTTAAACTGTGTTATGAAGGGTTGGATACTGTCTTTGGTTCTTTCTGGGTAGAACCTTAGAACTGAGGTTCTAGGTAGAGAATCACTGTGGTAAATATTTATCTAATGTAAATCTATCTTCCTTTATTTTGTTGGTTAAAAGTTTTTTTCTTAACTTTTTGATTGTTTAAATGCTGATGTCAGGTTTTACACTAACCCCACTCTGAACAATAATTAGAACATGATCCTTAAGGCAGTTAATAGGTTATTTCAGGTGGTAGAAGCAGTAGAGAAATTGCTAGAAGACTCTGGATGACTCTTGTGAAACTTGGGAGCTTTAAATGGAGGCTAAAATTTCAGATTTCCAAATTAGTTTGTGTTAGAGATTTATTTTCTTAAAAATGTGTTGTAAATCAACTATTTCAGAAAAATAAAAAAATAACATTTCTTAATCCTTGCCATATACCAGGTATAGTCTATGTGATTTACACACTTTATCTCTTTTTCTTAAGTCCTGCAGCAAATAAGTGAAGTGTTTTCTTTTATTTCATGAGTGATTATCCTCAACCTACAAAAGTTGTCTGAGCTCACCCGGCGAGTGTGTTGCAGATCCAGGGTTCCACCCATCCAATGCCTGATTCCTTCTCTCCTGCCTTTAGGACTTTCCTGTTTTGAGGAAATTTTTGCAATTTAGGTGGTGAAATTAAATTTTGAACATTGTAATTTATCAATTAATTGGTGTTAAAGTAAAGGAAGCAGAAATACCTCTTAGTAGATTTAGCAAAATAATTCAGTTCTTTATACTTTATTACTATATAAAGCAAATTTCTAGGATTCTACAGGAAACTGGATGCATAAAACATCTCATATATTTGTAGTTTATGAACGGTAGTAGCAAGTACATCTATCTTCACCAAAATGCTGTACCAAGTTAACAAGGTGTCCAAGATTCTTAACAAAGACATATGTTTGTACTATGTCATTATTCATAAAGCTTTGTCAATGATGTTTATATTTATGTAATAAAAGCATACTGTTGAAGCCTAACATATGTATATTTTATTTGGTTGTGAAAGCTCACACTTGGATACTTAAAAAGTGTTATGTAGCCAATCTTATTAAATACCTAGTTGAGAGCACAACGATTAAGTTAAATTTTATAATTATAGGATAGAAGACTCCCTTTTCTAATTGCAGATTAACAAGGAATGAATATGAGTATCATATCTCCTCAGTCCTAAGGTTCTTATACGTTTTAACATCTCTGAAAGTAGCATGTATCTTACCACTGAGAAAGTCTTACCTTTGCTGTTAGCCAAGCAGCAATGATGGTGTAATTGTCATTGCCTGCATCTACACACTTGGTTGTTATTTCAAGTGATGTGACTGCAGTATCTCAAATTTTAAGTCAACAAAGTATTTAAAGATCCTTTGAGTGAAGAATTAGCAGCAGGGGTGATAGTGGGTTAGAGAAAATTCTGGAGACATTTGTGGAGCATCTTAAGAAATGATGTGTCAGCTACCATCTTGATGGCACAGAGATTGATCTTGTATGTGAAAACACATTGATGACTCAACCTCAGGCACTGAATGTGCAGAAGTTTTAAAAACATCTTAACTATTTTATGTCACTTGTACCTTCCCGTTTTAGTATCTCTAAGGGCATGATGAAAACTCTGTGT
Source organism: Antilocapra americana (assembly GCA_007570785.1). Taxonomy (NCBI): domain Eukaryota; kingdom Metazoa; phylum Chordata; class Mammalia; order Artiodactyla; family Antilocapridae; genus Antilocapra; species Antilocapra americana. The sequence continues at coordinate 9,981,318 of ML663567.1, forward strand.
ATAAAGGAGTTGAAATAATTATTTTCAAAAAGAATAAATTTGCAAGTTTATGTGATAATGCCTCATGTCATCATTTGACAATTTTTTTCTTGCTTTATGGTATATTAAAATGATGCATCTCACTATCAGTAGCATCTTTGATTGATGAAATACCACAGTGGATAAATAACTGGTCAAATTAAAATTCAAAGTTCAGAAATCATTTGTATTTTTATGGCTAAAATGAGAAACTTAATGGTATTAAGTTTCTGCTGTATGCTGTAATAATACTGTGTGATTAAATAGTAATTTAAAATGCTGTTTAGTTTTGGAAGTAATAGTAATTAAATTAAATAGTAATTTTAATTTAATAAAATTAAATAGTAATTTTTAAAATGCTGTTTAGTTTTGGAAGCTAATATAGTTCTTCAAGATTAAGCAAAGTCAGAATGAATGTATGAATTGTACATATCTTCTTCTCAAGTTCTTTCACTTTACTTTGTAAATGGCAGTCCAGGGCTCTGTAGTGTGCACCGACTCAAACTTGCAAAAACAAATCAAATGTAAAAACAGAATTGAATGGCCTGGGAGTTAATTGACTCTCACTTTAGTTCCGCCTATAAATAAATTTTCATTAATAATGGCCCTTTCTTTTTCTTTCAATCTGATTCTTATTCTTTCAAAAGTATTTTAATTTGTTATTGAATATTTTAGACATAAAATTTCATTCTCAAAGCACACTTTTAAAGTATTAGAGTGCTGGATGTCCTTGAACATTCAGTTTCTAAATTCACGAATTAAATCCCATTAAGTTGAAAATGCAAGCAAACAAAAAATCCGAACCACACATTTTATTATGTGATGTATTGAAAACAGAAACAATAATGGTAAAATATGTGATTAAAGAAATAGGAAACTTAAAATTTTGTGTGTAGAAATTCTTGATAAACATGCTATAAATCTTTTAAACTGTAGCTATATGGAAGTGATGAGACCTCACCTTTGATGAGACACTGAACAATATTTTCAGTGATGTGGTTGACATGTTAGGCCGAATTATAAAAAGGCATAATATGCAGTATATAAATAAAAAATAAAAGCACAAATAAAATTCCTTTCTCTAGAGCAGTGACTTCTCAAAAGACACATAGCTGCCACAGCATGCTATGTTTGTACTTTTCTGCTGGATATACAAGGTGGACACATAATAGTAGAGTTAAAATTCAGTTATTTAAAATATTTATATTGTTTTTCAGTGTGCCATTTTGTTTTATGTTTTAGACAATACTTTATGATGTTTTAAGAATAGAAATAATATAGTTTGTCCAAGAAATACAAAAACACGAAAAATAAAAAATAATAGAAAAGAAAGCTATATAAACATTTAAAAATTCTACTTCTTGTTTAAGACTGTTTAGAAATTCTCATTCTTTCTAGACTGTTCAGAAAACTCTAGACATATGTATTTTACCTTTCTTTTTATAAATGACACATTAGCCTGAAATTCTTCAGAATATCTTTATACTAAGTTAATGCCTCTTATTCTGTTAGTTTATAGGAAAGGAATCTGTTACAATTAAAAACTACTTGAGATTTTAAAAAAAGCTACTCATGTATCTTACTTTAATCAAATCAATTTATCCCTAACCCGCAAGAATGTTTTTACAATATAAAATAAAAATTTGTAATATATAAATATATTCACTATGATCATATAACATATATGTAAATAAATATGTGTATATGTATATACAGCAGTTAGTGAGAAAGAGGTTATGGTATGATTCACACATGATCTTCATATCATGATTTTTTGTTTTAATAACTTTCTTGTTCCTAAGATATGCACTGGATAGGTCTTTGGTCCAGTTTGACTAGGTCTAGTTCATATCAGTACAAATGAAGTTTCTTTATGAAATTATAGTAAGTACTTTTGCTTATTTCTTTGAATTCATTCACTGTTCTCTGCTACTCTCCTTGATAACAGCCTCCTTAACAGGTATCGGTGCAGACAACCCAGAGTAATATGCCACCTAGTGATCCTGTAAAGAAGTCACAACTTTCAATCAACAATTCAACTAGTGTTAAGCTATTGCATAGTGTAGGTAGGTCTTTATCAAAATGATTTGTGCGACACCTATATATGTATTAGGTCTTCTTTTTAATTTTTATTCCCAAGTGTTGCTTATGATAAGATTATTTGGATTAGATGTAGGAAAAACTTCAGCATGTCATTTCTTTCCTCCTGACCTAATAAGAAATATGATAGCCCTCAATAGGATCCAAGTTAAATGGCCAAATTGCATAGAATTCTGGGCTGGTTAATCTAGTTTGTCCCTGGAATAAAGTTTAAATGAGCTTAAAATATATTGTAAGCATTAGTTCAGTTAATTATATACCTTAGGGAGAACTACTTAGATCTTTTCCCTGAAGGAGAAATAAGTTTTTGTCTTTGAATGGCACTTACATTAGTTGTAAGAGAAATGTGTTATTTTATAGCATTTACACTCTTGAAGAGCAGGAATAAAATATTAAACCATAGTAACTTAAATAGTAGCAACAACATTTTAATGATATTCTGGAACAGAATAACATTACTGAATCAAAAGCTATAAGCCAATTATTAATCATGAATGTTTTAAACAATAGGTTTTGAAACCTATTTCAGAGTTGTTAAGTATTTTAGACTCGTGGTATATACAACTCTTGGGAAACCATGGTATTTCTGTACATGTTGTCACCATAGTTGTGTGTGTGTGTGTGTGTGTGTGTGTGTGTGTGTGTGTGTGTGTGTGTGTTTGAAATGAGTCCTCTCTTGATATGTGTGGCATGCTTGATTAGCTTGGTTTCCTCAAGAAGTGTATTATTCTTATAGGTCAATTATACTTATAGAAAAATTTGTGGTTCCCAGAGGTGGGGGTTAAAGCGTTAGGCACTCAGTTGTGTCCGACTCTCTTTGACCTGGTGGACTGTGGCTTCTCTATCTATGGAATTCTCCAGACAAGAATACTGGAGTGGGTAGCCATTCTCTTCTCTAGGGGATCTTTCCAACCCAGGGATCGAACCTGGGTCTCCTGCATTGTGTCAGATTCTTAACCACCTGAGCCACCAGGTAAGCCCAGAGGTGGGGGTTAGGTGAGGGGTTATTGGATGCAGGTGGTCAAAAGGTATAGACTTCTCAGTTCAGTTCAATCGCTCAGTCATGTCTGACTCTGCAACCCCATGGACTGCAGCACGTCAGGCTTCCCTGTCCATCACCAACTCCTGGAGCTTATTCAAACTCATTTCCATCGAGTCGGTGATGCCGTCCAATCATCTCATCCTCTCTTGTCCCCTTCTCTTCCCGCCTTCAATCTTTCCCAGCATCAGGGTCTTTTCAAATGAGTCAGCTCTTGGATCTCCTTGCAGTCCGAGGGACTCTCAAAAGTCTTCTCCAACACCACAGTTCAAAAGCATCTATTCTTTGGCTTCTAGTTATAAGACAAATAAGTTCTAGAGATGTAATGTACAATGTTATTATAATGAATATTGCTTATGTTATATATAAAAGTTAACCATAAATCCTGAAGATTTTCATCACAAGAAATTTTTTTCTTTTTAATTTTGTGTCTATATGAGATAATGATTTTTGCTAATTTTTTTGTGGTAATCATGTCATGATGTATTTCAGTCAAATCATTAGCCTGTATTTCTTAAACTTATGCAGTGCGGTATGTGAATTATATCTCAGTAAAGCTGGGAGGAAAAAAAATGAAGGTAAATTCCTCATGAAGGGCGTTTGGGGCAATTAAGATCAGTGACTGCTCTAAATAAAAGAGCTGTATTTTTCTGAAGAACTGATGATGGTTTCTCATTTAGTTTCTTTAAAAAAATATGTATGTGTTTGTCTGCATTGGGTCTTAGTTGTGGCATGCGGGATCTTTGCTGTGGGATGTGGAATCTTCATTTGTGGCATGCGAAGTCACCGTTGTGGCACATGGGATCTAGTCCCTGACCATGAATTGCACCAGGCTCCCTGCATTGGGAACACAGGGTATTAGCCACTGGACCACCAGGGAATTTCCTTAATTTCTTTTGCAATGAGAATACCCAAGAAGTTGCAGTTAGTGAATTTGACAGTTATATTCCCTGTTATGTGTGTTATTTTCTTTAGGTATGATGTTGTGGACATGCCGCAGTGACTGAGATGAACTGAACTGATGATGTTGTGGATTAAGAGAGGAGAAGCTATAAATTCTGATGATACGATGTCCTGACCTGTCTCAGTGTCAGTTTCCTCGTCCATAAAAATAGGGATAAGATGATGTCTTGTCTGCCTTATGAGATGGTTTTGAGAAGTAAATGAGACTGTGAATGTATTCTGTGGGTCACCATTGTAGAATAATAGTATAAATGTTGTTGTTCAGTTGCTAAGTTGTGTCCGAGTCTTTGTGACCCCATGGGTTGCAGAAAATCAGGCTCCTCTGTCCTTCACTGTCTCCAGGAGTTTGCTCAAATTCATGTCCGTTGAGTTGGTGATGCTATCTAATCATCGTGTCCTTTGCCGTCTCCTTTTCCTTTTGCCTTCAGTCTTTCCCAGCATCAGGGTCTTTTCCAGTGAGTCAGCAGTTCACATCAGGTGGCCAAAGTATCAGAGTTTCAGCTTCAGCATCAGTCCTTCCAATGAATATTCAAGGTTGATTTCCTTTAGGATTCACTGGTTTGATCTCCTTTCAGTCCAGGGGACTCTCAAGAGTCTTCTCCAGCACCACGGTTTGAAAGCATCAGTTCTTTGGTGCTCAGCCTTCTTTATGGTCCAACTCTCATATCCATACATGACTACTGGAAAAACTATAGCTTTTACTCTCCAGGCCTTTTGTCAGCAGTGGTATCAATGTTTCTTAATACCTTGTATGCTTTGTCATAGCTTTTGTTCCAAAGAGCAAGCATCTTTTAATTTCATGTAAGTTACCATTATAATCCTATCCTAGAATATTTTAAGGATTAACCAAGAGAAATGGAGTGATTAAAATATTACTATCAGTGGGAACTAGTACTGTATGTTTACTTGAGCATATAAGTGAAAGGAGTTAATAAGTCAAGGCCTAGCCCTCAGTTTGAGCCATTAAGCTTAAAAGTTTTGAGAGAAATATGTGAAAATGGGTTTGAGACTCATTGGTTATATAACACGGGTGGTTTGATATTTTCTGAAATTATGTATATGTAATTATTAGATATGACTCTCCTCTGAATATTTTCAGATATTTAGTTTAGAGTGTTTCCTCTTTGGGGGAAAATAATCAGAATGTCTGTAGGGCAAATCTTGCTTATTATGCAGTTTCAGTCTTGTATGTTCTCTGTACAGTGCTTTGTAACTTTTGTGTATGCGTGTGTATAATTTTAACTAACTATTTCCTTTTCATATACTGTTTGTTTTTCCTTAGAAATTAATCAAACTAAGAAGTGTGATGTCTAGTTGACCCCACTGTTCCTTGTTGCTCGTGATTCCTAAAACAGAGTTTTATAATAAATTTTAAAGTTTCAAGAGATAGGATCCTGCCTTCTGCTCTGTCCTTTTTATAAGCACATTATTCATATACATAATAAGAGCAGTTTCCTTCTCTCTTTTCCTCTAAATGCATGTATTTTCTGGTTAACCACTAAAGTTTTTCCCAAAAATATCATTGAAGAACTGAAAGAGAGAAAGAAAATGGAGCGTCTGGATGAAGGGGATCAGAGGCACAAACGTGCAGTTAGAAGATGGGTAATTCCTGGGGGTGTGATGCACAGCACGGTGACTGTGGTTGACATACTGTAGTATATATTTGAAAGTTGCTGAGAGAGCAGATGTTGAAAATTCTTATCATAGGAAAGAAGAATTGTGTCTACATATAGTGATGGTTGTTAATTAGACTTGTGTTAATCATTTAACATTAACATGTGCTAATCATTTCCCAGTACATACATATATCAAATCATTATGTTGAACACCTAAAACTAATACAGTGTTATAGGTCAATTATATCTCAATTTTTAAAATGCTCTTAAAACAACAAAGGCATTATTTGCATATACATTGGTTATTAGCATGCCAGGTTTCTAATTTACGTGCCGACATTTTCTGTCGCTCAGTTTTTTCTTCAATAAAACAGGATAATAGTATCTACTTTATATGGCTGTTATAAGGATTATAGAACTTAAAACTACCTGGCACTGAAAGGCACCCTGTAGGAATCTGCCAAATAAAGTGACTTGATGTTGTCTCCTTTCCTGATACGTTCTTTTGATGTGATTGTTTATTCTGCACGGTTTCATTTTTATAATTATTATTTTTCCTGTTTGTGTGCTTTTTCTTGCCTTGCCAAAATTAAGCTCAATTGCTTGTTACAGGAGGGTTGTGTGTCTGAAAGAAATGAAGATTGTGAGGAATAAATTGATGGGATAGAATAAATAAATGAATGGAATATAATATTAGTTATTGCTGAGTTACAGTCAGGACAGAACGTACTGGAACATGACAGTATGTTTACTCTGAAGGTACACAAAGCTCCTTGGATTTGCCTTATGTTATTAAATGGGCAGTCATTTCTATGGATCCTTGTATTCAGGGAGAAGCTCTAAATTAGAGAAACACAATTCCTTTCAGAGGAATGGAATTAAGGATTGCAATATACTGCAATGTCACTAAAATTATGACTGTGAAAATACTTTGTAAATTAAAAAGAGGCTATTAAAGCGTTAGTTGTTCTATCTGTTGTATCTTTTGCCTTCTCCCTGGGAACCCTGCTTTCTGGAAGATTTAGGATATTGATTTGTAGAGCTTGTTATCTCTCAATCCCTCTGGGCTGAGGCCTTCTTATGAAAATGCATCCTAGCATCATCTTACCTTATAAGTGGATAATGCCCTAGATCTAGGATTGTACCAGTTGTATAATTTTAATGATATAAACTGATATGGTATAGCTGTTGTGCAGTGTAGGTAATTTGATGAAATCTAATCACATACTCAGTTCTTAATGTATAGTGTTCTCCTAATCTTTGACCTTGTTATCCCTCTTGATACACAGTATCATTTAGTTTGACTAGATGAATGCTTTAAGCTGAATCTGATATTTCTTTCCATCCCTTGAATATCTTACACATTCATGAAAATCATGTGAATATTTCTCGTCATCGTATTTGCAGCCTTAAGGGCTTCTTGAATATTTGTTCTTCCAGTTTTATAACCAAGGTCTGTAACACTTGCTAGCAAAAAATTGACCAGAAGCCCTAGTTACCTAGAGCTAGTTTTTGTTCATTTGACTTAATTTCAACTTTGGAAGCACCTCAAAAAACATTTACTCCAATGAAAGATTCTGATACTGTCTCCAGAGACCCAGATCTAGAACAGATCTCTCCCTGAACAGACCATTTTAGAGGCTGCTGGTTCTGTAATCTTACTTTGCTGTTCTTCGTTATGAGAGTGGCCCCCTCCTTGTTATCGCTTTGTTTCTAGCTCTTCTCTGTATCTAGGTTCCATTTGATCTTGCTGATCATACTCCCAGCATACATAGCCTTCTTATATGCTCTTCTTCCCACCATAACACCATTGTATCCCTCATGACACTCATTTTTGTATTCTCTATATCTTTTATACTTGATGATTATTGTTGTTTAATTTTTTTTAACGCATAGATCTTTATAGGTAGATTAAGAGAATCTCACTGGTAATAACGATGATCTTATTAGCCAAAATAACATCACACTTTCTTCCGATTTCAAAAACATTTTCCCCTGTGATCCTAAATTCACTTCAAGATCAGATTAATCTGTAATTACCACCAATTTCTTTGATGATTTTAAATAAATTCTATTAAAATATTATTTGTTGAGACTAAGGAGTATGGAAATTTGTAATCATCTATCATGCGTATTTAGACTTCTTTAAAAGTCCAAGGTTAAACAGTAGTATAGATTAACACAAAATAATCGAGACAGCCTTATAAATTTAAAAACAAAGGTTAGGATGTATTTATGTTACATTATTTTGGTAGTTACATGTGTTATTTTAGATTAAAATCTAAGTCTGTCATTTTAAAGTGAGTTGTCTAATAATATTTTCATATTTGTAACTGCCATTTAGAGATAATGTGAAGTTTAGTGCAAAGTCATTATTTTTTAAAGGAAGAATTTGTTAACCTGTCAGCATTGAAGATCACTAGTGGTGATTAAATATGAGAAAAATGGAAATCAATATTTCAACTGAAATCCTGATTAAAGCATGACTGTAGCAAAGGTGGCAGATGAGAGTATATTCTTCGTTTATTTGCGCAGGATTTAGTAATCATCTTTTCAGGACTCTTCTTTATCTCTCAGAAATTGTAACGATATCCTAATTTTAAATTCGAATTAAAATCAGATGGTTATTGCTTTAAAGGGTAATTGCTCAACATAGGGAGAAGGCAGTGGCACCCCACTCCAGTGTTCTTGCCTGGAGAATCCCAGGGGCGGGGGAGCCTGGTGGGCTGCCATCTGTGGGGTCGCACAGAGTCGGACACGACTGATGTGACTTAGTGGCAGTGGCTCAACATGGGTTGAAATATTAAAAGACTAATATTTTTTCATGGCAGCACAGGTCAAGTCAGCTCTTAAAATGAAGTATATGTGGATATTTATGGATGCTTGCCCCATTTTCTGGGTTACCTTTGAGATACTGCCATTTACCCAATGGAAGTGAAAGTGAAAGTCGCTCAGTTGTGTCTGACTCTTTGCCACCCCATGGACTGTACAGTCCTTGGAAGTCCCCAGGCCAGAATAGTGGAGTGGGTAGCCTTTTCCGTCTCCAGGGGATCTTCCCATCCCAGGGATTGAACCCAGGTCTCAACTGCAGGCAGATTCTTTACCAGCTAAGCCACTGAGATGGGTAGCCTATCCCTTCTCCAGCAGATCTTCCTGACCCTGGAAACGAACTGGGGTCTCCTGCATTGCAGGCAGATTCTTTATTAACTGAGCTATCAAGGAATCCCTGTTTACCCAATAGAGTTAGCTAATTCTCAATTTCTGGGTATCCCAAATGTAAAGACACATATCTAGAGCCGTCTGTATGTTTTGCACTGTAGCAAGTTGCAAGGAGAGATGTAGCCAGAGCCTTTTCCCCCACTCCATCCTCGTTCCTGCCAGGAGTTTTTCCAGACGATGAATAGTTAAGCAACAAAAACAACAAAGCAAGTAACACATGAAGCAAAATGGAGGCATAACCTCTGCCCTGTAGAAGTTTAAAGAAAACAAGAGTGGAGTCTGAGTAGACTGGCTAGGAGAGCTCTGTGCTGGATCTGAGCTTTGAACTGAAGCTTGAAGAATTTGACAGTTTTAATTAAGTAGTTGGGAGAGAATAAAAGTTGTGAGAAAAATGGGATTTGTATGAACAATTTAAAAATCACTAATTTTAAAATTTTACACAAAATTTTATGAGACTTAACTAACATTTAAGAATAAGTACCACATGTGTATGCTGTGAAAGTGCTGTACTCAGTACGCCAGCGAATTTGGAAAAGTCGGCAGTGGACACAAGACTGGAAAAGGTCCGTTTTCATTCCAATTCCAAAGAAGGGCGACGCCAAAGAGTGTTCAAACTACCACACAATTGCACCCATTTCACATCTAGCAAAGTAATGCTTAAAATCCTTCAAGCTAGGCCTCAACAGTATGTGAACTGAGAACTTCCAGATGTACAAGCTGGATTTAGAAAATGCAGAGGAACCAGAGATCAAATGGCCAACATCCATTGGATCATAGTAAAAACTAAAGAATTCTAGAAAGACGTCTACTTCTGCTTCATTGACTACGCTAAAGCCTTTGACTGTGTAGACCACAACAGACTGGAAAATTCTTCGAGAGGTGGCAATACCAGACCACCTTACTTGCCTCCTATGAAACCTGTACAAGTCAAGAAGCAACAGTTAGAACTGGACAAGGAACAATAGACTGGTTCAAAATAGGAAAAGGAGTACATCAAGGCTGTATATTGTCACTCTGCCTATTTAACTTATATGCAGAGTACATCATGCAAAATGCAAGGGTGGAAGAAGCACAAGCTGGAATCAAGATTGCTGGAAGAGATATCAGTAACCTCAGATAGGCAGATGACACCATCCTTAATGGAGAAAGTGAAGAGGAACTAAAGAGCCTCTTGATGAAAGAGGAGAGTGAAAAAGCTGGCTTAAAACTCAATGTTCAGAAAACTAAGAATATCACATCCTGTCCCATCACTTCATTGCAAATAGATGAGGAAACAATGGAAACAGTGATAGATTTTATTTTCTTGGGCTCCAAAATCACTGCAGATGGTGACTGCAGCCATGAAATTAAAAGATGGTTGCTCTTTGGAAGAAAAGCAATGAAAAACCTAGACAGTGTATTTAGAAGCAGAGACTTTGCTGACAAAGTCTATATAGTCAAAGCTATGTTTTTTCCAGTAGTCATGTATGGATGTGAGAACTGGACAATAAAATAGGCTGAGTGCCGATGAATTGATGTCTTCGAACTGTAGAGCTGGAGATGACCCTTGGGAGTCCCTTGGATAGCAAGGAGATCAAATTGGTTAATCCTAAAGGAAATCAACCCTGAATATTCTTGGGAAGGACTAAGCTGAAGCTGAAGCTCTAATACTTTGGCCACCTGATGCAAAGAGCCGGCTCTTTGGAAAAGACTCTCATGCTGCGAAAGACTGAAGGTGGGGGGAGAAGGAGACGACAGAGGATGAGATGGTTGGATGACATCACTGACTCAATGGACATGAATTTGAGTAAATTTCAGGAAATGGTGAAGGACAGGGAAGGCTGGCATGCTGCAGCCATGGAGACACAGAGAGTTGGACACAACTGAGCAACTGAACAACAACAAAATATATAAATAAATAATGGTATGTGCACAGTGACAAGCATGTCCCTCTCTACGAGACAATCACTAGTACCGTTTTCCTTCCAGGATAGATAGTCTATGTACACTAAAATGTGTGTGTCTGTCTATCAATTTGTCTCCTTTTCCTGGACCTGATTTTCTCTACATTGAGATATTGAGAGATCTTATTCTTAGTATAGCTCATCTCTTTATATGAAATAACCTACTTTAAGTACTTTATCTATTCACCTACTGATGGATGTTTTACTTAGTTTTAATCTTAACTTTTATAAATACTGCTGCTATAAATATCTTGGACATTTATCTTAGCACCTATGTGTCAATGTGTCTGTAATACATTCCTAGAAATTTAATCCTGGCAGCAAAAGATGGGTACACTGTCAGGGTATAGCTATTACCCTATTTCCCTCACAGATCATCTTCCATTTGGTCCCATATTTTCCTGTCAGCAATATATGGTAGTTCCTGCTTCCCCATAGCCCCATAGTCATTGAGCACAGTGAAACTTTTAGATATTTGTCAACACGAAAAATGAAAAATGTATGTCCTTGTAGTTAAATTGACATTTCTTAGTTTTGTGGCTTAGTCGGTAAAGAATTCCCCTGCAATATAGGAGACCCCGGTTCAATCCCTGGGTCAGGGAAGATCCCCTGGAGAAGGGAATGGGCATCCACTCCAGTATTCTTGCTTTGGAAATCCCAAGGACAGAGGAGCCTGGTGGGCTACATACAGTCCACGGCGTTGCAAAGAGTTGGATACAACTTAGTGACTAAACCACCACCACAGTTTTACAAGAATTTAAGTAATATAAATAGCATAGTTCCTCATGAACTATTTAAGATAGGATATTTTTAAAAGATTTGTTATGAATTTTTTATGAGAAAGAGTATTCATTGGAAAAGTTTCAGTAATATAAAAAAGTTAGACCATGGGTGAACTGAATCATGTGGGGTATGTGGACTACAAATTACCTCTACCAGTTTCTGGCTTTCACGGTTTAAACTTATTAAAGTCAGAAAGAGGGATGCAATGCTTCAACCTCAGCCTGGTGCTGGCTGGGCTCTCACTGCTTGAATGAATGACCCAGTGAGTGAACAGGAATCTTAATCATTAGAAAGGTGAGGTTTTTCAACTTGAAAAGACAAACCTCCTGGTCCATTTTTATCCTCTAGTCATCTCATTTTTAAAATTCTCTTCACCAAAGACTAGTGATGGAAAGATCAAAGAACGTGCATTTTATCATCCTTAGGCTCCTGAAGTCACAAATGATGTAATTTACAGATAAAATAGCTCTGGGTTTCTTTGTGTGATTTAACCTCCTTCTTTATATCCATACCTGCTATGCGGCATTTTGTAACTTAATAAAGCTATAGGGTTTATCTTTTTAGTAAGAAAGCAAAACAAAACTGCTTCCAAGGGAAAAAAATCCAGTTGATCCAAACATTCTTAGCATTTTTCATGTGGTCTGGAGTACTGTCCTCCAAGTAAAGGAGGATGCAGATGGGATTTTAGGATACATTTCTGCGATGGTAACAGTGATGTGGACCTCAGCCATAATAAAAGAACCAGACAATTACTGGGGGAGGGAACTCTTCTGTTTTTGTTTAAGTTCCACCAAGTGAGTCCGAAACCCAAAGCAAAGGAAGAAAAGGAAAAAAAAAAAAAAAAAAACCAAACCAGCTAAACAGTTGGTTATTGGTGTGTGCTATTCACAAGTATAAGGCGAAGTGAGAGGACGTTTCTTGGCATGACTTTCCTGTTCCTAAAGAAACTACAAATGTGTTTACAAATGAAGAACACACTCTTTCATGGCAGCCCAGTCCCAAGGAAGTGGCTGTCACGTTGCTCGCAAACAAATGGAAAGGACCCACCAGGAGCTCTGCCTGCTGTGGCAGATGAAAGAGTCCTCACTAACAGGCAAAACTCCAGTCACCTGTTTCTGCAGAAAAGCCTCAGCTTTATTTTTACCCTGAGTACAGTGATCTCCTGATTTAGCCTTTTGGGGAAAGCCTTCAGGATTCTATGACAACCCTGTATTTCCTTTCCCAAAGGAACATCTCCTTTGCCAAAGCCATATTTTAGCCTAGAAAGTCATGCGACTTCCTCTCCAGTCTCACTTTTAGGAGTACGCTAGAGACTATGGGTGTTAGTCTTCAATCTATTTATAGAAAAGAGAGTTAAATGAAAGCTGGGTTCTGTGGGATATGGAGGTTATTTTTAGTACCTTCAGCACTTTCTAAAACTGCTGGCTTCTATGAGCAGGATGTGAAATCACTAGGTTTCTTTCTTTACAGGACTACAGTGCAGTAAAAAGAGAAAGAAAGAAAATTTACATTCCCTCATATTCCGAAATCTGTGAATTTGCTCACTGTTTCCATATGGTTGGACATAACCTTTTATTTTCTGCACAAGCCGGGATTGAGTTTAGTATCTCTGTTGGTTCACCAATTAGAAGAATGGCACACACTTGTGAAGAATGTTGTGTGTGTGTTAGCAGCTCAGTTGTATCCGACTCTTTGTGACCCCATCGACTGTAGCTTGTCCGGTTTCTGTCCATGGACTTCTCCAGGGGAATCTTCCCAACCCAGGGATTGAACCTGGGTGTCCCACATGGCAGGCATCCTCTTTACCGTTTGAGCCACCAGGGAAGCCAGATGGTAAAGAGTTTAGTATCTGGATTGGCTCACTGATTAGAAGAATGCTCACACTTGTGAAAAATGTTGACAATGTAGAAAACAACTGATCAGAAAATGAAAATCCCCCTTTACTCCTGATACAAAAAAACTCTCCTCAGTAACATGTTTGGAGGAGACCCTGGCTGGTTTTTTTTTGCCTGTTCTGATTATGTGGAAAAGTGTTCACACATATATGCTTATGTTTGAACCTAAGATAATATTATATATTCTTTCTTGAAGCTTTGCTTTTTCCCATTTTCCAGTATATTTTGATTGTCACTGTATGCCAGTATATGTAGAATTACTAATTTCTTAATTATCCGATGTTCTTTTATGACTGTGATATACTTTAGCAAACCAGTTACCTTTTGATGTATTGTTGTTGTTGGTTAGCCAGAAAGTCGTGTCAGACTCATTGCGACCCAATGTATGTAGCCTGCCAGGCCCCTCTGACTGTGGGATTTCCCAGGCAAGAATACTGGAGTGGGTTGCCATTTCCTTCTCCAATCTTTTGATGTATATTTATTTTATTCCCAATTTTTCACTACTAGCTGCTGCTGCTAAGTCGCTTCAGTCGTGTCCAACTCTGTGTGACCCCATAGACGGCAGCCCACCAGGCCTTCCCACCCCTGGGGTTCTCCAGGCAAGAGCACCGGAGTGCGTTGCCATTTCCTTCTCCAATCTTTTGATGTATATTTATTTTATTTCCAGATTTTCACTACTAGAGGCTGCTGCAATAAATATTCTTGTACATTGTAAGAATAAATACTCATGCAAATACTTATATAAGGTTTGGAGTGAAATTTCAGTATACACAATAAGAAACAACTGCACAATTTTGCATTTTAAATAAAAGAAAAAAACCCACTTTATTTTAATCTTCCATGATCTGTATGTGACAACAGATCAGGCCAAAGACATGCCACAGTCTTAGAGTACATCCTTAATTTTTTTAAACTTCTCTAAGAATTAGACATCCCAATGACATTGACAGCTACAATAAAATTTTTAACTTTTTAAAACTTTAAAAATTAAAAAAAATTTTAAAGATTTTTAAATGAGCAAATTAGCACTTAATGACAGACTTTTCAAAGGTAGTGTTATTTTAGGAAACCAAGTAGAGACTAAAGCCAGTGGCTGTCTTGGTGACAGGGTCCACTAACTTCCATTCTGGGTGCCATGATGCAGGAGTTTGCCTAACCTCCTGAGTTTGGGGGACATTCTAAGCTGTCCTTTGTGCACTTCTGTGAAGCTCCCACCATGGTTTCACTTTGCCTTGCTATCAGGACATCTCTATCTCACCCTATTATGCTTTCTCTTAACTGACAGTGTTTAGGATTAATTTGATAAATGGATTCCTAATGTGCTTCCAGATGGAGATAGAATAGCAATTTAACCCAGTTGTAATAATCATGTTTTAGAAAGATAAACCCGTTTGTAACACCACCCTTATGGCAGAAAGTGAAGAACTGAAGAGCCTCTTGATGAAAGTGAAAGAGGAGAGTGAAAAAGTTGGCTTAAGGCTCAACATTCAGAAACTAAGACCATGGCATCTGGTCCCATCACTTCATAGCAAATAGATGGGGAAACAGTGGAAATAGTTCCTCACTTTATTTTTGGGAGCTCCAAAATCCTTGCAGATGGTGATTGCAGCTATGAAATTAAAAGATGCTTACTCCTTGGAAGGAAAGTTATGACCAACTTAGACAGCATATTAAAAAGCACAGACATTACTTTGCCAACAAAGGTCCATCTAGTCAAGGCTATGGTTTTCCAGTGATCATGTATAGATGTGAGAGTTGGACTATAAAGAAAGCTGAGCACCGAAGAACTGATGCTTTTGAACTGTGTTGTTGGAGCAGACTCTTGAGAGTCCCTTGGACTGCAAGGAGATCCAACCAGTCCATCCTAAAGGAGACCAGTCCTGGATGTTCATTGCAAGGACTGATGTTGAAGCTGAAACTCCAGTACTTTGGTCACCTCATGCAAAGAGCTGACTCATTGGAAAAGACCCTAATTCTGGGAAAAATTGAGGGCAGGAAGAGAAGGGGACCCCAGAGGGTAAGATGGTTAGATGGCATCACCGACTCAGTGGACATGAGTTTGGGTAGGCTCCGGGAGTTGGTGATGGACAGGGAGGCCTGGCATCCTGTAGTTCATGGGGTTGCAAAGAGTTGGACACAACTGAGCGACTGAACTGAACTGAACTGAAGCCAAAAGGAGAAGAATTTATCTGAAGGATCCAGATGGACCTCATGGACCCCCATGGCCATGAAATACATTGGGACCTCAAAAGAGATTAGAAGCATGCAAAACCATGCAGAACTGAGGTCACTCCATCTCCCCAGGACCAAGCTGTTTCTCCTCTCTCCTTCTCTGTGCTCATCTCCTTCTTTCTTTGGATGATCCATAGTCTCAGCCCACCAATCAGAAATAAGCTACCTAGGCCATCTACATCACTGCCTAGTTCAGCTACTTTAAGAGGAAACAGTTTTGAAGTCCTGATTCCAAATTCCTGGCACAGACTATTTCACAGGTTGGCTTAGTCATGTGTTCACCTCGGGATCAACAGGGAACTGAGGTAAAGGAGCATCAGTGAGCCTGGAGGATTCTTGCTACCATTCACGTTCTCCTTCTTGGGTGTTACTGTCTTAGCAAACACTTTCCCACCCACCCAAAATGTGCCCCTTGCCCAAGACTTTCCCTCTCATGATTATTTCATGGCACTTGATCTTGTGCTACTTGTTTTTTATTGTTTTGCCCCCATTAAAATGTTAGCTTTGTGGCATAAGGGAAATATTTGTTTTATTAATTCCTATGATTCCAGGGCCTAAAATAGTGCTTTGCTTAGTACACACTCAATATATACATGTTGAATGAATACACAGATGGGCAGACATAAGAGATGCTCCTTTATCTTGCAGAGGCTGTCTTATGAGTATTTTCAATGACTAATGAAACTGTATATTTCAGGCTTCTCTGGAAGTTGTTTTTTCCTATGTGTGTGTTTGACTCTTTCTCTTATTTGCTAAATCATATCTTTTACTACTTTCTGTTTTAAATAGGATTTGCCAGCTTTTAATTGCTTATGGTTTTATTAATTTAATTTTCACAGCAACCACCCTGGGTAAGAAAGTCAAGAATCATTTTATTTGGTGGACGCATTAACTGGGATACTGGAGAATTTTGAACTTTGTTCTAAGCCAAAAACCTGGTAGATTATGGATCTCATTATAGAACCCAGGCCTTCTGTTTAGTATGCTTGGGTTAATTTTGCTAATCTCTAGCTCCTATTATTTATTTGGCATTAAGAAGGAACTTTCAGTTCAAATCCCAAAATGCTATTTCTTAATAAGATACAGCAAGGGAGCATGTTAAAAAAAAAAAACCCAGTGGTATCATGGCATATACCTTAAAATTCCTGTGGAGTCATTTTTCTGTATATGAAATTTCTAATAGAGCCATATTTTCATAAACCTCTATTTTAATGTGATGTCAGTCTCATTGAGACGTCTCAGTTGTGAAGGGCTCATTTCTTGTTGGTATTGGTGGCCTGTTTTATGTTCCCCTTGGTTGGTTATGGATCTCTGAAGATGTAATACCCGAGAACAAACGCTGTGACACTGGCATCCTTCTGCATTTAGCTTCTGCCACAACTCATTTACTTGTGTTAACAGAGAGATTACAGGGTGTTGTGTAAAAGAGACTTCATGGATACAAACTGGGTTGGTTAAATGTGTAAAACCAATAATAATAAACACTAAATTGAAATGTATATGCAAAATGTATCTGTTAGAAATTGTTTCAATAACTATAATACAGAGATTATAATTTTAAACATACTACTCTTTTTTGAGAAGGTGTAAAAATAGGAGGTCAAATCAGTCAATTCTAAAGGAAATCAACCCTGAATATTCATTGGAAGGACCAATGCTAAAGTTGAAGCTCCAATACTTTGGCCACATGATGTAAAGAGCTGGCTCATTGGAAAAGACCCTGATGCTGGGAAAGATTGAAGGCAGGAGGAGAAGGGGACGACAGAGGATGGGATGGTTGGATGGCATCACTGACTCAGTGGGCATGAGTTTGAGAAAACTCCCGGAGATGGTGAAGGACAGGGAAGCCTGACATGCTGCATGCAGTCCGTGGAGTCAGAAAGAGTCGGACATGACTCAGCAACTGAACAACAAAATAATAGTTAAAATGAACTATTATGAGCAGCAAATGTACATTTACTACTTTCTGTATGGAGGAGATGGTCTTTGTCTTTGGAATTTTTAAATGTAGAAGGAAAATTACATTAAAAGAATAACTGCATACATAACAGTGTATGTTAAGTGTATATCAACATTCCTTTGTATCTTCCCAGTGTCTAGCAGACTTCATAGCATGTAGAGTAGACTGTGGATATTTTTTTAAGTGATTAAGTAAATGAATGGCTAAATAACTGAACAAACTTCCAAGCAGAGTGATTAAGGCAAAATTTTAAGAGACAATGTTGGGGCCAGAAGATGAGTATTCCAGGCATAGGGAATTAACATGAGTAATGATTTCCTCTTCCAAGGAAACAAAAGATAAAAAACACTACCATGAGGAGCTGGTTGTTAAGAATCATGTACATTAGGTTACAGGACAAGTTCGGTGTACAAGACTTTTCTTAAATGATAGATAGTAGGTTGTTTTTAATTGGAATTCTGTAAATTTCCCCTTATCTGTTATTCTTATTCACCACAGAACCTTTTCTTTGCCCAATTCAATTTCAGTCATCGTCCTGAAATATCTACTCTACTTTTAAAACCAACTGTCAAAGGACATGTGACCCTACCCAAATATGAAGCCATCATAGTTAAAGAATAACACAAAATTAAGTATAACCATGTTTGACCTGCTCAGAGTGAAATGGCATTTCTCTGAAAGTGGTTTTGATGAGCTTAGAGTTCTTACTGCTGTTTAAAAAAGAGTTTAGAATTTATTCATTTTGATATTACATTTTAAATTTATTCCTTCGTAAGAATGACTCATCATGAATCATACATTATAGGAGCATCTTAGTCATTGTACACAAATGAAATTATGACATGAAAGAAAATGAAATGTCACCTTGTTTGTTCCATGATGTTAAGTGTGGCTTACAATTCATATATTATTTGAGATTATATTAATATTGCTAATGAAACTACAAAATTTCATCATATTAAAAAATCAAATATGAAAATATTTACTTCTATATATGATTTTAACATATTTATTTCATTTGAGCAATAGTTTATTTTCATAATATAGAAAGTTGTAAGCACACTTTGTAAATTTCAAAAGCAAGCTTCTTTTGACCAATCATGATATATATATATATATGATAATTATATATATATGATAATTGTATATATATATTAAGATTGACTGATTAATCTGATGGTTTATATCACAGAAATTTTGCTTAACACCATCACTTCTTCTGTTTTTTTGTGTCTGAGAGAGAGACCCATGTGGCAGTCTGTTGTTGTTCAGTCACTAAGTCATGTCAGACTCTTTTCAACCCCATGGACTGCAGAAAGCCAGGCTTCCCTGTCCTTCATCTTCTCCTAGAGTTTGCTCAAACACTCATGTCTATTGAGTTGGTGATGCCGTTTAACCATCTCATCCTCTGTCATCTGCTTCTCCTCCCTCCTTCAATCTTTCCCTGCATCAGGGATTTTTCCAGTGAGCTGACTCTTTGCATCAGGTGGCCAAAGTATTAGAGCTTCAGCTTCAGCTTGGTCCTTCCAATGAATATTCAGGGTTGATTTCCTTTAAGATTGACTGGTTTGATCTCCTTGCAGTCTAAGGGACTCTCAGAAGTCTTCTCCAGCACCACAGTTTGAAAGCATCAATTCTTTGGTGCTCAGCCTTCTTATAGTTCAACTCTCATATCTCTACGTGACTACTGGAAAAACCATAGCTTTGACTATACGGACCTTTGTTGGCAAAGTGATGTCTCTGCTTTTTAATATGCTATCTAGGTTGGTCATTTCTTCCAAGGAGCAAGCATATTTTAATTTCAAGGCTGCAGTCACCATCCGCAGTGATTTTGAAGCCCCCCTCCAAATAAAGTCTGTCACTGTTTCCATTGTTTCCCCATCTGTTTGCCATGAAGTGATGGGACTGGATGCCATGATCTTTGTTTTTTGAATGTTGAGTTTTAAGCCAGCTTTTTCACTCTCCTCTTTCACCTTCATCAAGAGGCTTTTTAGTTCCTCTTCGCATTCTGCCATTTGAGTTGTATCATCTGCATTTCTGAGGTTGTTGATTATTCTCCTAGCAATCTTGATTCCAGCTTGTGGTTCTTCCAGTCTGGCATTTCTCATCATATGCCCTGCATATAAGTTATATAAGCAGTGACATTATACAGCCTTGATCTACTCCTTTCCCGAGTTTGAACGTGTATGTTGTTCCATGTTCCATTCTAACTGTTGCTTTTTGACCTGCATACAGGTTTCTCAGGGGACAGGTAAGGTGGTTTGGTATTCCCATCTCTTGAAGAATTTTCCACAGTTTGTTGTGATCCACACAGTGAAAGGCAATTTGAGATTCTCAACTGAGGATGATCTCCATTATTCTCTTTAAAAGTACTTTTATATCATAATCTTAAAATAATCAGTATGTTCAAGAGATACATGGAAAATCTAAAACTACATTTGCATTACATTAAATTGCTGAATTGTTTAACATGTCACTTTAAAATTTTTCTCCATATCTTACATCAGTGCTTAAAAAAGCAGAACCTCTATGACAATGCTGTTTTGGAAAATAAGATAGCTATTTTCGCTCTACAAAATGACAGCCCCCTTTTGAAAACAAAACTCTTGTTTAGTTGAATGTAGAATTTAAAATCTTTTCCCCATATTTTTATTTCTTACAAGTCCTTCTACTGATATGTGATTTCTATGTGTGCCGTTTTTTTCCTGTGTAATTTTTCTTGAAGCAGAATGTCAGCATTAGCATTTTCTGACTCTTGCTGAAGCAGACATTTAGGTTAATGCTTCTACTGGCTTTGTTTCAGCCAGCTGAAGAACTTTGATTGTAATTATTGGGATTACTTTAATTTAGAAGAGTGCCAATCCCTTTTTGTGAGCATGATTTACTCTTGCATAAATCAAATGAAAAGTTCTTATGGCCAGCAGACCTACTTGGTTCTTTAATTCTCAGATGCACTATTGTTTCAAGAAGAAGAAACTGGAAGAAAGGACACATGACTTATTAGAGAAGGTGCATTCTGTTGTGGAGATGTCTGCTACCAGTTGACCTGCAGTTAGTGCGTTGGAAGCTTCTTGCTTACCTTTCCTTCGAAGGCAGAAGTGGCCATTTTTTATTGTTTATGTAACCATCTTTTTAATTTAATTTTTATTTTATATTGGAGTATAGTTGATTCATAATGTTATGTTAGTTTCAAGTGAACAGCAAAGTGATTCAGTTATACATATACATATACCCATTCTTTTTCAGATTCTTTCCCATATAGATTATTTTAGAATATTGAGTTTGAGTTCTCTGTCCTATACAGTAGGTCCCTGTTGATTATCTTTTTTTTTTTTTTTAATATATAGTAGTGTGTATATGTGGAGAAGGCAATGGCACCCCACTCCAGCACTCTTGCCTGGAAAATCGCATGGACGGAGGAGCCTGGTAGGCTGCAGTCCATGAGGTCGTGAAGAGTCAGACACGACTGAGCAACTTCACTTTTACTTTCACTTTCATGCATTGGAGAAGGAAATGGCAAGCCACTCCAGTGTTCTTGCCTGGAGAATCCCAGGGACGGCGGAGCCTGGTGGGCTGCTGTCTATGGGGTCGCATAGAGTCAGACACGACTGAAGCGACTTAGCAGCAGCAGCAGCAGTGTGTATATGTTAATGACATGAAAAGAACTCAGAAAAACAAATTTTGTGCATAAACTTATTTTGAGTATATTATTGGGTATTCAGAAAAGAATATCTCTTTCTTTTTACATAAAAATCATTTTAGAAACTTGCCTATTAAATGAGGGAAATGAGGGAAATATTTTTACATTTAGCTTGTAGATTTTGATTTGAAAGAAGTTTTGAAGGAAGAAGCAGATGAGCTGCAGGTGGTATTTGTCTCTTTTGCTATTACATCACTGTAACAGTACACAGCTTTCTCAATTTTTCATGCATATTTTTGAAATTTGTGCATTATTCTGCACAACAGACATTCTAGAGTTTAATACAAGGGATGCAGGTTATTGCATCTTTAGAATAAGTTTGTTAAGTTTTTCATCAGCAGTTATGAAAGTATCTGTGATTAGGAATTTGACAGAAAATAATTATATATGTTTTACTATATTTAAGAAGAGAGAGAAATACTGAGAGTATGTGAATTCCTGAAAAATGGCATGATCAACTTAGTAAAACTAGTGTTTGGTCATTCCTAACCTAACAAGGACATAAGTCCTTTGTAGATACACTTATAACAATATAGAATTATTTTTTGTTGTGACTTTCAGTGGCTATCCTCAATATGAAAATAATTTTATTGTTATTGAAAGCTTGGATTTAAACAATGAATTGTTATTTCCATAGTACATATTATGATTGTTTTGGCTGGAGGTTTCAAACAGTTACTTTGCCAGTACCCAGAGTATTGTTTCTCAACCATTATTTCATTATCCCACATGTAAGGAGCCTCTTTAGACATATTTTCTTATTTGCCCCCTCCCCCAAAGAAATTTTAATATGATAGATATACTGTATATCTTTTCATATACTGTATGAAAATCTGTGGTTTATATAGAAAAATAATGCATAATATCTAAAATTGTTTCATCCCCCACCCCAACCAATGTTTTCCTTGGATGGGGGGTGGGGATTGAGGATTCAAGGTCCTGAGTAGATTCCGTTCAGCTCTATATGAGTTAAGACCAATAGCAAGCCAAGAAATTAAGGCCCCTTTTCTTTATTACTAAGTAAAGGGAAACATGGGCTTTTCCAGGTGGCTCACTGGTAGAGAATCCACCTGCCAGGCAGGAGATTGTAGGCTCGATCCCTGGTTAGGAAGATCCCCTGGAGAAGGAAGCAGCAACCCACTCCAGTATTCTTGCCTGGGAAATCCTGTGGACAGAGGAGCCTGGCGTGCTTCAGTTCATAGTGTTACAGAGTCGGACGCTACTAAGCGACTAAAGAACCAAGTGAAGGGGACATGGTTTCCTTACTGATAACATTAGGCTATGATGTCATGCTATTCCACCACATAGAGCTAATCTGTATTTGCAAATTGTGATTCAAAAGGAAAAGAATGACGTTCTCCTCAGATGAAGCAGCTTCCAGAGCCTTCTGAAGTAAAGCAAGCCTATGCCCAGAGAGGACTGATCTGGCTGGACATCACTGAATCAGAAATTTCTGATGACCTTATTTTCGCCTACTGCTAATAAACTTGAGAAATGGATAGTAGGGAATTTTCCAGTCGGGACTTGGCTCAGGTAGTGTATTAACTTAATATCTGGGCCGAGTCTAAAAGCCCATTGGCACTGAGTGATGATGAAACTGCGAACATCAGAGGCAAAGGTGTCACTGTTTGCAAAATGACAAATACTATGATTTCAGGTCATTGGCCTGTTGTTGGTGTTCGGTCGCTAAGCCATGTCTGACTCTTGGCACCCCATGGACTGTAGCACTCCAGGCTTCGTCTTTCACTATCTCTGGAGTTTGCTCAAACTCGTGTTCATCGAGTCGATGATGCCGTCCAACCATTTCATCCTCTTTCGCTGCCTTCTCCTCTTGCCCTTCATCTTTCCGAGCACCAGGGTCTTTTCCAATGAGATAATTAACCTCCATTCCGGTAGTAACGCTCAGTGGTTTGATGAAGAGAAAAATGTGTCTCAGGGTACTACAGCTTTGCAGCCCCAGCTCCAGTGAGCACAGCTGGCCTCTGCAGTTGTGTGGATATTCACCCAGCTGTGATGAAATTGGGTTTGGTTTTGAGACTCTGTGAAGGCTTAACTGTGGAGGCTGACACTGGTTGATCCTGCTGATGTTCTTTTCTTGAGTTTGTTCCTGGCTGAAAGGCTAGAGAAATATTTTTGCATCTTACAGCCTTGGGACTTTTGTTATAAACCAGTAGTTCACCAATTATAGTTAATAAGAGACATATATTTTCCCCATACTTGAGGACAGAAAGTTGTCATTTTAACTGTTACACCTGGCTAATGATTATGATTCCAGACTAATTACAGTTTTCTCACATATACTAATACCTCTAATTTAGGATTTTTTTAATAATCACAGGTAGAACTGACAAGCTTCTGAGAAATGGAAGCTTTGTACCATATATCCCCTGGAAATTTAGGTTGTTGCAAATATAATGCCCTGATCTACTGTAATGTGATATTATTATTTTTATTTTATTATGGGCCTTTCCAGGTAGTGCTAGAACCTTCTTGTCACTGCAGGAGATATAAGAGACATGGTCTCTTATATCTTATCCCTGGGTCTACCTTCAGGAATGTCCCCTGGAGGAGGGCATGGCAAACCACTCCAGTATTCTTGCCTGGAGAATCCCACGGACAGAGGAGCCTGGCAGGCATACCGAATCAGACATGACTGAAGTGACTTAGCACACACACATATTTTATTGTTAATATTTTTTTTAAGTGTGTCTAATTTTTATACATAGGACTCAATCAATTTCAAGTAGTAAGAAAATATACATCTTGAAGGTTTCTTGACTTCTCTGACTTGGTATTGCAGTTTAGAACATCCATTTATCTTTTATTGTAGAGTCGGCCCTTGACTTTTGCAAATTGAATAGCAGAGTCCTAGCATTTCCCAAGATAGCTTGAGTAATCTGTAATTTTCGTAAGACATTGATGTGTTTGGAGTTCTAGAAGGTAGGTATGCAGAAGCAAGTGACTTGGTGAGTTGTCCACTCAGGACTTAACATCCATGGCACTGAAACTGTCCTGTATTCCTTGTTGCTTCCACATGTGGAGAAAATTATATGCAGGATGGGTCCTTGAACTTGGGGAGCGAGATGTCCCTGATTCTTCTGGTTGTACAAATCAGCATGCTATTGTAATTGTTGTTACTGTTTTGGAATATTAGAGCAGTGATTAGTCTACCAACTGGAGACTCTAATATGGCCCTCTTGAGAATCCCTTCCGTAGTGATGAGGATGACATAAAACCTCAAGTGTGTCATGGCAGAAAAAGAAAAGTTGGCAAAAGAAACCCAGTGGAATGAGGCTTGAAATAAAACAATATAAACAAAAAAGTCTTAATTTCTCATCGATTATTTTATTATATGAAGTGTTGTAAGAAGAAATGTTGATATTCGAATGAACGGTAGAATGGTTTTTAAGTCTTGTCTTTCTGGCAACTAGATAAAGTCAAATGGCATAAAGGGACTTGAGAACAATCCATGTCCTTCTCCCCAGTTTTCTTCCCCATCAAGTGATCTTTTTACATTACAAATTTACCTTTGGGGAGAATTCCCAGGTGGTCCAGTGGTTAGGACTTGGCACTTCCACTGCTGGGGCCTGGGTTCAGTCCCAGGTTGGGAAACTAAGATCTCACAAGCTGTGAGGAAAAAAAAAAACAAACAACAAATGACCTTTGGAGTATAAAACAACCATTTCCTAAATATAATTCAGGCCTGCTCATGACAAAAATAATGTGAATCACAAATAATCAGGTCAGAAATGAATTCGGTTTTACTTTGTACTTTCTTCCTCCCTCACCTCTCACACTCAGCTGCTTTTCCATGGTCACTGATGCATCCTCCAAAACCCACAGAAATTTCTTCTTAACCCCACTTCCTGTGGTACTACTAAGTCATAATATCCCCTCGCTTTATCTTTTGTTTCTGAGAAGCACTTACTGATATGTGTGGGAGTGCTTTAGTGGATTAGACAAGGCAAGCGCCTGGGCTGCGCTGCCGAGGAGCACCCTCCCTGGAGGAGAAACAGTCTCTTATTGACTGCTGGGAGCTGCTGAGCATCTTTTCTATGGTGGTTCATAGCTTCTTCAGCTGGAAAATGGTGGGCTCTTCCTGCATCATACAGATCTAGTTTCAGTTTAGTCTCTCAGTCATGTCTGACTCTGCGACCCCATGGACTGCAGCACACCAGGCCTCCCTGTCCATCACCAACTCCCAGAGCTTACTCAAATTCATGTCCATCGAGTTGGTGATGCTATCCAACCAGCTCATCCTCTCTTGTCTCTTTCTCCTCCTGCCTTCAGTCTTTCCCAGCATTAGAGTCTTTTCCAAGGAGTCAGTTCCTCACATCAAGTGGCCAAAGTATTGGAGTTTCAGCTTCAGCATCAGTCCTTCCAAGGAATATTCAGGAGTGATCTCCTTTAGGATGGACTGATTGGATCTCCCTGCAGTCCAAGGGACTCTCAAGAGTCTTCTCCAACACCACAGTTCAAAAGCATCAATTCTTCAGCACTCAGCTTTCTTTATAGTCCAACTCTCACATCCATACATGACTACTGGCAAAACCATAGCTTTGCCTAGACAGACTTTTGTTGGCAAAGTAATCTATTTGCCGTGAAGTGATGGCACCTGAGCCATGATCTTAGTTTTCTGAATGTTGAGTTTTAAGCCAACTTTTTCACTCTCCTCTTTCATTTCATCAAGAGGCTCTTTAGTTCTTCACTTTCTCCCATAATGGTGATGTCATCTGCATATCTGAGGTAATTAATACTTCTCCCAGCAATCTTGATTCTAGCCTGTGCTTGATACAGCCCAGCATTTCGCATGTTGTACTCTGCATATAAGTTAAATAAGCAGGGTCTCAGTAAATTTGATCAATCTTAGTTTCTCCTTCATTTACATAGCCAGGGAGCCCCTGTGTGACCTAGGCCTGACGCTGCCTCCTTTAGGTCTCATAGTCCAGTCCAGATCGGGCAACAAGGTCATCAGATAGGATGGGCAGGAGATGTTCTCATCAGAACAGTACTTATTATCCTTTAGCCTTCAGAGATCAACTCTACATGCAAGAATGTTGGAGGAACATTTTAAGATATTAAATTGGATTCCTACATAGTACGGTTTTTGTTGTTCAATCACCCAGTTGTGTCCAACTGTTTCTGACTTCATGGACTGCAGCACACCAGGCCTCCCTGTCCCTCACCATCTCCCGAAGTTTGCCCAAGGTCATGCCCCTTGCACTTTTTACTGTATGAACTTTCTGCTGGTTGAGGAAAACTGTAGCCCTCACTCGGCTTTCTTACACACTCCTGAGGGTACTTGTTAAATATTTACTACACATCTTATGAATTACCTTTATCAGGTGTAGCTTTTTCAGATTGCACAATGTAATCTGTTTAGCCCAAAGTTCTGACTCACACCTGCATCCATAACATTTTACATCTTCAATTAGCAAAAGTTATTATATGTGGTAACCATATTTGGCCGCATATTTGGAAAGGGCATGTAGCATCCAAACTGAGAACCAGTGGACCAAAGGTGTTTTTAAAGTGTTTGGACTAACAGCAGCAGCAACAGCCATAATATCACTTGGGCCTTGTTAGACGTGTAGGTTATCAGCCCATCTTCCCCATTCTACTGAGTGGGAAACCGCAGCTGGGATAATGCAATCTGTGATTTAACAAGCCCTCCAAGTCATGCTGATGGACGCTGAAGTTTAAGATCTGTTGTACAACATTAATTATTACCACACATGCTCAACTGAGAAGCTTAGCTAATGGCGAGAAGCAGGTATAGCCCTGGGTTTCTTTCCGCTGTCGTATGCAAATTCATTGCAGTGAAACATTTGGCCGATCACAGTAGACTTTGGTTTTAGGAAGTGATTCTTTGGCTCTGGTTGTGTGTCAGAGTCAGGCTTTTGAGCAATGGACATTCCTGTGTTTCATCTTGGATATTGTTATTGAGACGAGGATAGGGCCCAGGAACCTGTTTTAAGTAACCTGTCCAGGTGGGTCCACAGCCAGTCAGTGAATTGTTTGTGAATCAGTGATTGTAGACCTGTGCTTTGAGGGGTCACTGACATCACGTGGAGCATTTCTGTAGGCAGGTCCCTGGCCCAGCTCCCAGGAAGTCCTCTCCATCGGGTCCGGGATGGGAGCAGGAACCTGCTTTTCTAATAGGCTCTGGGTGATGCTGCTTCTTGCCCTCAGCACTGATTTCAGATGCTGTGGTGATGGCTTTTGAGCTCCTAAATAGATGGCAGACTTACACGAGCTTACCTCTTCTGGCAGACAGCCAGTGATTTTTCTTAGTAAACTGTGCATCTTCCGGAGATATTTATGTTTACGCAGGCATACATAGATCAGCGTTCACATGCGGAACCTTCTTTTTTTAAAATTTTATTATTTATTGTTATTTTTGGCTGCAATATGCAGCATGTGGAGTCTGTTTGCTGACCAGGGATCGAACCCTTGCTCTCTGCATTGGAAGCCTGGAGTCTTAACCACTGACTGCCAGGCAGGTCCCACTAAGCCTTCTTTATAATTAAAATGCTAACCTGCACTACTCTATCCCTTTTTTTTTTTTAAACCAAAGTAATATATTGTGGAATCTTTCCATTTCAATACATGGAGGACTCCCGGTTCTTTGTGAGCAGCTGTGTAGTACTCATCACCCGATTGTCCCAGAATCTGCTTAAGCAGTCTCCTCCCGATGGGTGTAATTGAATTTCCAGACATGGTGTCCACAAATAAACCAAAGAGCAGACACCCAAAGTCCCAAAACCTCATGTTTGAGCAAATTGCCTTATATTCTCCATTAGCTCCTCAAGAGATCACTTTCTGGCATTGTCCCATAATTATATTCTCATTGATTCTGAGTAAAGAAGAACAAAAGTTTAGTTTTGATCTCTGTAAAATATAACTTTAAAAATTCCCACTGAAATATTAGACAGAGTTCTAATGGCTGAGGAAGGGTGGAGGGTAATTGTTACTGTGAACACCTTGGTGGCTGAGCCTTTGACTAACATGGTCTCAAACTCAGTCATTAGGAGGCAACATTTTGGTGGGTATCATCATGTTTTTTTCACAGAAGTAGCATCAGGCTCAGAGAAATTAAGGTTTATAGATAGTAAATGGTGGAACTAAGGTGTTAACTTAGTAAAGGTATTATTTTGCTTCTTACTAATTCCAGCACCCTGTGTTTCTCCCCCTCATGAATACCTCCAGTTTAAGGATGTGTGTGAAAATGTGAGGGTTCAAAGCCCAGATCCAGCACTCCCAATCCGCATGGACTCCGCTTCTTCCCTTGGAGGGCTCATCCTTGGCTGATGTCAATGAGGCACCTCCGGCACAAAGTTCAAGGAGGGGTTCCCCTCAAAGTCACACACTATGCCCTGTATGAGTCACTCCTTTACTCTAGTCAGACCCTGTGCCTTCGTGTTCTTGTCTATAAAATGGG
Source organism: Antilocapra americana (assembly GCA_007570785.1). NCBI lineage: Eukaryota > Metazoa > Chordata > Mammalia > Artiodactyla > Antilocapridae > Antilocapra > Antilocapra americana. The sequence continues at coordinate 10,010,227 of ML663567.1, forward strand.
GATAAAAATAATGACTTTCTCTGGTTTATTTTGCGTGTGTTCTGCTGCTGCTGCTGCTAAGTCGCTTCAGTCGTTTCCGACTCTGTGCGACCCCATAGACGGCAGCCCACCAGGCTCCCCCGTCCTGGGATTCTCCAGGCAAGAACACGGGAGTGGGTTGCCATTTCCTTCTCCAATGCATGAAAGTGAAAAGTGAAGGTGATGTCGCTCAGTGGTGTCCGACTCTCAGCGACGCCATGGACTGCAGCCCACCAGGCTTCTCCATCCATGGGATTGTCCAGGCAAGAATACTGGAGTGGGGTGCCATTGCCTTCTCCATTTTGTGTGTGAGAACTAAAGAAATTGAAGATTAACATAATTTACATGCATAAAAATATTTAAAACAGTACTTGCCTCACAGTAAGTTCTAGTTCAAGTGAATTATAATTAAAGTTTTGTTTCTTTATCATTCACTTACATGGAACAATCATAATCCTGCTTAAAGAAATGGAACTCTGAAAGCTAACTTTTTTTTTTTCAGGAGAACAAAAGAATACATTTTGGCTTTTTATGAGCTTTCTTTTATGACCTGACTTGAATTAGAAGATGCTGACATCTCCTTTGAAGTCATCATCTTCTAAAGTTCTCCCAACAGAAGCCAGTGTCTGGGCACTAAGGTTGGCGTCTCTCTTAGGAATAGGGCCTGGATGGCGGGGCTCTGGCAAAGGCTGACCTACACACAGGGGTCAGGCTTCCTTGTGACTCAGCTTTTCTTTTCTTCCCCTTCAGAGGCAGGAGGTGGGAGTGGGGGAATCCCAGCTCCTATTTAATGCCAGCTTTTATTCAATTCCTTTTGTGCATTCCCTCCTACCCACGCTTCTTCCCACTCATATCTCAAAATATTAACGCCTGAAACAGAAAGTGAATCCTGAGGCTTTTAAGTTAAGACTTCAAAAATGTCTATCAAGTGTCTTTATGTGTTTGTAAGTTGTTTAAAATGTAACAGAGCTGGTGTTTGTATATAGATTGGTGATGATGTCTAACAATTGTGTCATCACGTCTATGATACAGGCCAGTGCTCCGTGAGAACCAAGGGAAACTGATTCATGATTAAAAGCTGATCAACTAATATTTTTATGGCTTAATTGGTTTCTTTTCTTTATTAATGAATGTGCCATCAGACAACATGAGTCAATAAGTAGGGTTAGGACTTTGCCATTTTTTGCTTTAAAAGGAGGAATGTAAACTCTGCACTGTATGTGTATAGGTACATACCCTGGTGTGTATGCCTAGGCAGCCCATATATCACCCATCTTTATTTTAAAAAATAAATGGTATTGATGGAGCCTCCGTCAGTTTGGGGGGTGGCGCATGGAGTACCCATTTGTGACTCTTCCGCCGTGTGCATCTGGGATGACAGTGCTTTGGCTCCTGATTGCACTCTCCTGATTGTTCGGCACTTGAGAACATTCTGTGATCCAGAGTTAAGAGCCTTCAGAAGCCTTTGCTGGAAAATGCACTGCCCACTGGGCTGGCCTGAGATGGTTGTGTTTAGTGCTCCACAGACGAGTTTTCTCTTACCCTTGTTGTCTACCACCAGTTTAGCTTGGAAGAGCAGCAGCCTCTGCGTTCCCCTGCGAATAGGTCTTTGCTTGCTGGGGCATCCTGGTGCTCTTGTGAGCATCCTGGTGGGCTGGTAGAGCACAGTCATTTGTGGTGATGGTGGACCTGTCTTATCTGTCACAGATGGCTCAAATGTGAAACTCATGAAAATGTCCACATTGGATTAGCATCTTGGCATGATTACAGATGTTAATGGCAACCATCCCTGTTCTTTAGGCCAGGGTGTCCCCACTATTTGGATCATTCAGTCCATTAGTCAAAAAACAGTCCGTGCACTCAGGATATGACAGTGGTTCTCTAGGGGGATGCTTTTGCGTGCCTGGGGAACAATTGACAGCATCTGGAGACATTTTGTTTATTACAATTGGGGAGGGGAATATATTACCGATATCTAGTGGGTAGCGGAGAAGGCAATGGCACCCCACTCCAGTACTCTTGCCTGGAAAATCCCATGGACGGAAGAGCCTGGTAGACTGTAGTTTATGGGGTCGCTAAGAGTCGGACAGGACTGAGCGACTTCACTTTCACTTTTCACTTTCATGCATTGGAGAAGGAAATGGCAACCCACCCCAGTGTTCTTGTCTGGAGAATCCCAGGGATGGGGGAGCCTGGTGGGCTGCCGTCTGTGGGGTCACACAGAGTTGCACGTGACTAAAGCGACTTAGCAGCAGCAGCAGCAGTGGGTAGAGGCCAGGGATGCTTCTAAACATACTGGATGCATAGGACACCCCCCCCAACCCCCAAAAAAGGAACTTCGTCACCTCAAATGTCAATAATGCTGAGACTGAGCAGCCCTAATATATAAATTGAGCCATAGGAAATTGCACATAATTTCTAATTATACATATTAGAGTAAACCATATGAAATGCTGATGTTCTCTCTGTTTTTATTTACAGAAATGGTAGTTTCATACATTTCAACATAGTGTTTGTAATTATAGACTGTTTAAATTAACTATTCTACCAATAAATATTTACATTATAAAATTCACAAAATAGGCTCTTTTAGAGTCTATGACAGTAAATATAGTTTCAGTATTTTCATATTGTATCCCTGTGGATCATTTTGCACATACCCCTTTTGGAAAGTACTGCTCTAGACGGTAGTTTAATCTGGAATTTGGTGTGATGGCCATTGACTTACTAGGCTAGACTCTCTTAGTGTGTTCTTTGCTATAGGTAAGGGTTCTTCATGGTATCTGGGGTAACTAGCTGCTATTTTTAGGGTTCAGGTCAGTTCGGTCACTCAGTCATGTCTGACTCTGCGACCCCATGGACTGCAGCACACCAGGCTTCCCTGTCCATCACCAACTCCCTGAGCTTGTTCGAACTCATGTCCATCAGGTTGGTGATGCCATCCAACCATCTCGTCCTCTGTTGTCCCCTTTTCCTTCTGCCTTCAATCTTTCTCAGCATCAGGGTCTTTTCCAATGAGTCAGTTCTTTGCATCAGGTGGCCAAAGTACTGGAGTTTCAACTTCAGCGTCAGTCCTTCCAATGAATATTCAGGACTGATTCCCTTTAGGATTGACTGGTTGGATTTCCTTGCAGTCCAAGGGACTCTCAAAAGTCTTCTACGCCACCATTCAAGAACACCATTCTGTAGAAATCTGTATCTGATCTTCTTTGCCACCTGATTTAGGACAGTTTCTCCTTGCAAAGCTGAGACATTGAGCATCCATTTATATTGTATTTGAAGAGGGAGTTTAGCAGGCAAAAATGACACTCTGACATCCACTGCATGGGGAACTGATCTCCTGCAGTGATCTCCAGCAGTCTATTTTCTCTGGGTCCTTAGTATGTAGCACGCACGGCAGCTCAATAAGTGCTCTTTGAAATGAACTCTGCTTGAATGAAGGAGGACTTTGAATTCAAGTGAGGAGAGTCTTTTCTCTTAATAACATCCTCTGAAAAAAATCTGATATTCCCAAATTTCTTATTTTTAGGGAGGTTTATATGCTATTTTTACTTTGTTGGTTTATGAAGTGGTATTTATTAAGAACTCATTTGGGTGTGGGTGTTTCTGAACTTCTCTTTTGTACTCCTGTCTAAAATGAATATGGATTAGTAAAAACAAAAGACACTTCCCTGCATATGGTGGCATAGTGTGCACTGATCTTGTGAAGCACGTTGAAGAAATTCAGTGCTATCATCTTGGCATTCAAGCACTGGATAAATGTTAGACTTCCCTTAGAGAGCTTTTAAAAATACAGATTCATGATCTGGGAGAGGGTCTTAACATGAATATTTTTTAAATGGTCTTCAGATGACTCTAGCTTTCAGTCAGAGCTGAGACCACTGATTGAGAAGGTAAATATAATACATTTGTTTCCTGTGTCTTTTTAAAAATATAATTTACTATCTAGCACTTCATGTGAAAGTCTTTAATATCTATACTTAAGTGGGAAAACCCCACAAGATATGGATATATAGTATATGCATATCGTATGTATATACAGAGTATATGCATAGTATATACATATATATATATATACACACACACACACTCATATACACACACACATATATATGAGATGGACAGTGACACATACATACATTCAGGAAAGAATTTATGGAGAGATGTACCAAAATTTTTAACTTATCGCTTGGGTGGGATTTAGAATTTGGTGTTGAGAGGAGACTCACTAATTGTCCGGTTTACATTTTTCTCCCCAAGAGCATATTAAAAAAAGAACGAAAACATCAGGTGACACCCTACCAATCTTCATTATTTATTTCTTCATAGGAGTCTTTTTCTAAATACTGCGTTGTAGGTCTCTCATTCCATTAGCACTGCACTGACATCATTTCTTTGGAAATTTGTTGAAGAGAATATTAAATTTTCATTGGGGAAAAGCTGGTTAGCTCTCTCCTAACAGCCTCTTCAGCAAGATTCTGATGTATTCTTAAAACAATGCCTTTTTTGTTTCAAATTCTTTATGGGTAAGTATATTGTATGAAAGAACTGTTCTATCGCAATGGTCTGGAATAATCACTACTGACATTTTTATGAGTCACAGCAAAATTCAAATAATGTCTGTGCGATGGAATGCACAATAAAAGGGACTGAAACGTATAGAGTCAGGGTGTCAGGAATAGTGTTCCACATTATAGTTCCTCCACTGAGGTGGATATCATCTTTAAAGTTATTGCTGATTTCACTGTTCCAATAACATTGATGAAATCATTCTGGGGAAGCCTGCCTTACAGTCCTCTGAGAACTGTCGATTAAATGCATCTATTGTATAGTGAGGAAACTAAGAGTTTACAAAGCCCTTCTTATTTTCCTGTTACTCTCTGTAGAAAGACGAATGTGTTTGATTTTGCTGCAAGGATTCTGTTAACTAAGGGAGGTTTACAAGTGAAAAAATGCCGTCGCAATGGGGAATTCGTTCATGGCTGACTTTTTCATGTTGTCATGAGGAGTCAGAGTTTGTGACAAATGCCACATAACCTGGGCTAGCTCACATAGGTTATCTGTGCTTTTTAAGATTCCAAATATCCTTTTCTTGCATCCTCTAAAGTGGCTGAATCAAGGGCCTGGTTTTCCTTGATCCAGCACCAAGCAGTCTGGTCCAGTTCCTTTTTGTGTTATGGATGTCACATCTGTGTAGAATAACGGAACTGACAGAGATGAGGGTTCTGGACGGGCTCGGTCATTTACAAGAGGCATTATTCCCTTTGCTCCTCATGGAAACACTGAAAAAGGACTGGAAGCTCCAAGGGCAGAACCCATGTCTCACATGCTGACAGCCAGTGCAGTTCTGCACACGGTTTCCTCAGCAGGCTTTCAGGAGGCATTCAACATCGCTTTCCAAAGATGCCTAATGCTGAGTTCTTTCAACATCATGCTCTCTTTCTTTAAAAAGGAACGAATTTCTTCAGTGGGATTCCCCATGGCTCAGTGGCAAACAGTTCACCTGCCAATACAGGAGACGTGGGTTCAATCTGTAGGTTGGGAAGATGCCCTGGAGAAGGAATTGGCGACCTCTTCTACTATCTGGTACTATTATCTGGGAAATCAAATGGACAGAGGAACCTGGTGGGCTATAGTCCATGGTATTGCCAAGAGTCAGTCATGACATAGTGACTAACAACTGATTCTTAAACCTTTCTAGCTTTTGTCTATTATTGAAACAATGTGTAGTGGTCTCCCTTAGTGTCCTTGGAGTTCTAGCAATAAATAAGGTTTGCATGGATTTTCTGACTTGCTAAAAGACAACTGTGGTTATTAATACTGGGAATCTAATTAGAAATTTTTACATGGTTTCTAAGAGTGAAGATGATAAAATCCTATCTCTTTTCAAGATGGATGTTTATATTTATAATAAATCTTCTGAGAGTTTTGCTGAAAATGGGAAACTTCTGCATACTTTTTAGACTTAATCGATACCTCCTACAGTTTCCCAGCAAAGATTTGTTCTTTGGGGTGAGATTTCTACAAAGAAATCAGTGTCAAATGAAATTATTAAAAGGAAAATAAAATGTTTAAATTATACATTTTGATGTTGAATATCATGATGATTTCAATAAATAAAAACTGATAAAGGGCAATGTTTGGTTTATTATCGATTCAGCATGTAGAGTCCATTTGGATTGCAGAGCACCTCACTTTATGGGTTAAGTTCTTTATGTGGACTATAGAACCATGGATCCTTTGTATTTTAGGGTGATTCTCCCCTTCAGCCTTGGGAGTGTGCCTCTCAAGGGTTTGGGATGAGGAGAATTACTCTTGACATCAGTCTCAGTGTTGTTTGTTTGTTTGCTTTGGTTAAACATAGGGCTTTACTCAGCCAGGAACTTTTATTGTTGGTTTTCTTCAATGGACTACTTTCTTTGCCAGGCTCCAAGATCCTGCCCCTTCTAGTTTTTCTCCAAGTGATCATTAAAATTACCTGGAGTCCTTAAGATTCCTAAGATCTTTCCTTGGCAACAGGATTTTAGTTTGTTGTTGTTCAGTCACTAAGTTGTGTCCAGCCCTTTGTGGCCCCATGAACCGCAGCACGCCTGGCTTCCCTGTCCTTCAGTATCTTCTGGAGTTTGCTCAGACTCATGTTCATTGAGTTGGTGATGCCATCCAACCATCTCATCCTCTGTCGTCCCCTTCTCCTCTGACCTTCAGTCTTTTTCAGGGTCTTTTCCAATGAGTTGGTTCTTCGCCTCAGGTGGTCCAAGTATTGGAACTTCAGCATCAGCCCTTCCAATGAATATTCAGGACTGATTTCCTCTGCGGTTGACTGGTTTGATCTCCTTGCTGTCCGAGAAACTCTGAAGAGTCTTCTCTTGCACCACAGTTTGAAAACCTCAGTTTTAGTCAGCCTAGAAGATTTTTGTCATCAAAAGTTTATAGCTCTGTGGTTATACCACCATACCTAGGGCAGACAGTTGGTAGACCTAGAGGTAACCAGGATGGTAGAATTGGGGGAAAGAGGGGAGACCAGAGGAATTGGATATTTCACTCCTGTGAGGACCCAGGTGTTCCATAGTAACTCTCCAATTTAATGCAAGAAAAGGCTGGGCAAAATTGTGTTTACCTTTTGAACAGTCCAGTGTATGTTTATACCTGTGGATGTTCATATACATGCTTGTTGTATTTCAGTAGCTGCCATTTATTAAGCCCTGGGAGGCCGTATGCACTGTCTCATTTAATGCTACAACTATGGTTTTTTATTGTGGTAACAAAGAGTACATGACCACATCTTTTATCATTAGCAAAGTATTATGTGTCTCTGACAAATTACTTTTGGTAAATGTTTTAATTCACAAAGGTCTTTTGCACAAATCTATGTATGTGTACACCAGGGTAAGTTGTCAAAGATTTTGCAGTGGACAAAAAAAAGATTACTATGTATCTTATGAATGGAATGTTACCTGAAGCCTTCTGTATTCTTTCTTGCAAGTTATCTAATTTTCTAGAGGTGTGTGTCTTTTGTTGTCTTTAACAAGGTTGCGGAAAACTGATGGTAAGACAAATAAATTTTGTTTTATGGATATTTAGTTGACATTAACAAATCTTCCTTATGGAAAAGGCCAGTTCAGTATCTATTATTTGAATTCTATTATATGAATTATTGGTATATATAAGACAAAATTGATCTTATGTACATATCTGCTCTTTGACCTGATTCTAACATCATATTGGGTTCTTTCATCATTTTAATGACTTCTATAAAAGCTTTGAAACATATTCACTTTATAGTCACATAAGAATTATCATTTGAACATTCAAAAAGATTATCCTCTAACTCATGTCATCCTTATAAAGACTTATGAAAATATGTTAATATAACAGATGAGAAAAGTTCAGTCAGTGGATGGGATTAGGAACCCACTTAGATGCTTCATTTCTCCTATTGGAGGCAGGAGAGAATCTGGTGGAGAGAAGGCTGGGAAGTGAGCCAGCAGGGACATGGGGAAGCCATCTAGCGCTCCCCAGAATCTTGGGGCCAGGCTATTTTATCCTCTGGATCAGTTGATCTGGGTGAATAGTTAGGAGCTTTTGGTTATGCTGGATCAGAGGATTTGGAACTCAGGCAATTAAGAGTGGAGGCTCAGAGAGGTTAAAGCCAGATCATTGGCACAAATCCAAAACCCGGTTCTTGGATGGGAAGGAAAGTGTCAAAGATTTAAACAAGCAGCAGGTGTGAGATATAGGGCAGATGAACTGAAAAGTTTGAATCTAGCCGAAGGGTGAGACAATCAGAAGCCCATGATCCAAGTAGAAATCTGACCAGACAGCATGTGTTGCTTCCAAAAAGTACGTCTTGATATGGAGCCTTAGCAGTCTTTGTGTCAGCGTCATTCTGTGGTCCCGTGGCAGCAGGAAGCAGCCCCATCAGGGGCATTTAAACTAAGCATAAAATTGGAACCACCTGGCCCAGTGAAGGAACTCGTGGGTTGAGGCAGGCAGGGACTCCCGAAACCTGCGTCAGGACAATGGCCTTCAGCTGGGCTCAGCTGCAAGGCATCGAATTGATTTTTTTTTTCCCCAGAAAACTGCATGCATTCCCCAATTCCCCATGGAGCTGACATTTTCTTAGCACCAGATTAATCAAACCGTGTTCAAAGTGAAAAAAACTTTTCTGGTCTGGCTACTCTTAGTCTCTTTATAGTAGCAACTATTACCTGGTCTTTTTAATTTTTCTCCCTGACTTTAAAATATTCCTGAAGTTATGTTTGCTGCTATTCTAATTTGGAAGCTAGATAGGTAGCTTGGTAGCCTCTTTTTTTGGTAGGTTTTTGTGGGGGTTTATTTTGGTAGCTTTCTTTATCTGCTACAATCAGGAAATGGTGATGTTTTGGAAGTAATTTATGAAATAGTGGTGATTTGATATTACTTTTTGGGGTAGGACAATCTTTGTATTAAGACAGTCCTTCTCATAGCTTTGATCAGTTATGTTAAAAAGGGAAAAAGTGATTCCAGATTTGGCCCTACATGGCTGGTAAGAAACCGTGAATTATAGTTTTAATACAAGATGTTGAAAGTGACTTGGGTGCCTCATTCCACACCATTATCCAATGATGCAGCCACTGTTTTACATTAATTTATTATTTTAACTATAAAATCTTGCGAAGTTAACTCATCATGGTTACAAATGAACTTTAATCAGACCTGTCATAAATTTGGTAATTATTTTGTGTGCTCAGGTTTTAACCTCTGCTCAGAACTTCAAGCTTTATTTAACTCTAGGGTGTTTAGTACAAGTATAACTTTTCCCAATCTTCCTTAATCAGAAACCTAAGTAGCTAATAGCTAATTGGTAGGTTAGCTCATTAGTTTTTTGCTTTACATAATGTCTGTTTCATTCCTTTATATGCTGGATGTCTCTGTACTAAAGTTATTTGCAATGTGATACAATTTATTCTTATCCTGTGATTTGACTCACAGATTCCCTAGAACTCAAGTTATGTAGACACAGTGAAGATCTCCTATAAAGAAGAAAAGTAACCCTTTTATAGCTGATACACAAAGAAACTGATAAGAAATCCCTGGTTATTCGTAGGTATGATTTATATTGCCCCCAAATAGGTGAAACTTGGCTGTGCTCATCCAAGGACTGTAACTTCTTTTATTTTTTAAATAATGGATTTTGTAGAAAATAATGGCTGATTTGCTGTAGAAACATTGTGCTCATGTGTATCATGACCTAGTTTGTGAATCAAATTTTGAAAAAAATATTTAAGAGAACATTGCAAAATGGAAAAAAGGATTAAGACTTTTGGGTTAGGGTATGAATGCAGTCAATTTAAAACATCTCACTCTGTGTGTAATTGACAGTTATTCACTGAGTCATATCCAACTCTTTGTGATCCCATGGATTGTAGCCCACCAGGCTCCTCTGTCCAGGGAATTCTCCAGTCAAGAATACTGGAGTGGGTTGCCATTTCCTTTTCCATGGGATCTTCCCAACCCAGGGATTGAACTCAGGTCTCCTGCATTGCAGGCAGACTCTTTACCAACTGGGCCAGCCTGGTGTAATTGGCCTGTTAATCTCTAAAAACTGGTTTTGATATCACATTTATCAAAGGGTGGTCATATCATATAAATTTTCTGTTTGCCAGTCAGTATGATTTGTGTGTGTGCATTTGCCACTCGGTTGTGTCCAGCTCTTTGTGACCCCGTGGACTATGGCCCTCCAGGCTCTTCTGTCCATGGAATTCTCTAGGCAAGAATACTGGAGTGGGTTGCCATTCCCTTTTCCAGGGGATCTTCCTGACCCAGGGATTGAACCTGGGTCTCCTGCATTGCAGGTGGATTCTTTACTGTCTGAGCCACCATGGAAGCCCATGATTTAAATGACAATAAACAAAAATACATAATAAGTAATTGGGGAGTAACACAGAAGCCTGTCCTTTTACTGGAGCAGTTTATGACCTATTTAGCAAGGCAGACTATACAGACAAAAAATTCAGAAGAAAAAATATTCAAGGATTTTTAGTGTTATAGAAATAGAGCACAAATTGGGAAAGCATCTTAAAAGATGCCTTGGTTGAACACTTTTTTTCTTATCTTCATTTATGTTACTCCTCTGAAATATCTCTTCATTGGGTGATTTCTTTGCAGCCCTCTGTGTGGTTTGGAATGAGAACGGGATTTGAAATTGATAGGTCTGAGCTTGAGTCTTAAATCCATCATTTTCTCTTGCATTATGTGATTTTGTGTGTGTGCTTGTGTTAACATTGCTAACATCGAGGCCCATGATCAGAACACCACCTGTCACCTCACGACAAAGAAAATTTCAACAATCTCATAACTGCTTGGAGCCTTAAACCCATCTTCCTGATCCTTCACACACACCGTGGGCTTTGAGGCGTCTGTATTTCCAGGGGTTATCTGCAATATTTATCTTTTTTTTAGTTTTGTTTAGTCATTTTACAGTGCTGTGTTAGGTTTTGCTGTACAGTGAGGTGAATCAGCTATACGTATACATACATCCCCTCTTTGTTGAATTTCCTTCCCAGTTAGGTCGCCATAGAGCACTGAGTAGAGTTCCCTGCGCTGCACAGTGGGTTCTCATTGGTTATCTGTTTAAAACTTAGTGGTAGGTATATGTCAGTCCCAGTCTCCCAGTTCACTCCCCATTCTTGCCTCTTTGGTGTCCATGCTTTTGTTCTCTATGTCTGTATCTCTGTTTCTGCTTTGCAAACAGGTTCATCTGTACCATTTTTCTAGATTCCACTCATATGTGTTAATATACAAGACTTATTTTTCTTGTTCTGACTTCATTCTGTAGGATAGTCTCTAGGTCCATCTGTGGCTCGGCAAATGGCACAGTGTGTTCCCTTTCATGGCTGAGTAATGCTCCATTGTATATATGTGCTGCGTCTTCTTTATCCATTCCCCCACTGATGGACATTTAGGTTGCTTCCATTTCCTAGCCATCGTAAAAGTGCTACAACAAACACTGGGATGCATGTATCATTCAGAATTATGGTTTTCTCTGGGTATATGGAGTTATTGTTATGATTCTCTGCCTTTGTTCTTACTGTGGTGAGGCAAAATAAAATTAGACTGAGCTCTTTGAAAGCTTTTCTACCTTGTGTCTCAGTGCCTGAAACGTGCCTAGAACATGATAGATGTTGTATATACATTAGTTGACTAACTTCGAATTAGAAAACCTGGATAGGTACCCAAGTTTGTTTTCAGCTAAGTGTCAAGCCTCTTCTCAGAGAATTGGTTTAGAAACATCACAATTTAGAGTGACAGATAACTTTCCTATTGGTAAAAGAAGGGGCCGAGGCAAGATACATTTCTCCAAGATGTCTTGCAGTTGTATTAGTGAAAAATGATTTCTCCCTCCTCCAAACCTCTGTAACCTATTTTCATTTACCCTTCCTTTTTATTAATGTTTCAGCCCTGGCTGGACTGTAAGCTCCTGCAGTGCAGCGATTTTGTGTGAACATGGATTGTGTTTCCTCTAGCACCTGCCTGGAGCCTTAAATATACAAGGCACGCTGGGAGCTTTTTGGTGCGTGTTTGGATGGACAGTGGAGCTTGTGCCCCGAGGCACTTTGTTAGCCTCTGAGCTGGGGTTTGTCATTCTTTAATGTCTCATCCAGGGCACTGGGTCTGGGCAGTGGCACCTCTTAGTTCTTTAGATATTGCAACCTTGGTTTTCTTTATTCTCCTTATGTCTACAGCAAGAAGGGAGGCAAGAGAAGCTTTTCTGTCTTCTCTACCATCTGCAGGAAAGGCTTTTTAAGATGAAGGGGGAGATGCTTCATTTCCCCTATTGGAGGCAGGAGAGAATCTGGCGGAGAGAAGGCTGGGAAGTGAGCCAGCAGGGACATGGGGAAGCCATCTAGTGCTCCCCAGAATCTTGGGGCCAGGCTATTTTATCCTCTGGATCAGCTACGAATTATCAGAATGCCCACAGGCATCATAAGGCAGATTTGCACGTTGATTTGGATAATTAAAAGCTGTTTCCAGCAACCAATTTGTATTCAAGCCACTGGAAGTCTTCAGGTGAAACAGTCTTCCAGTCATTAGGGTTAACTCTAAGAAGCTGAAGAAAATGGATTCACAAGCTTTGAGACTAGGGGTTGGAAGGGAGAGGAAAGCAGTAGCCAAGTAATAACTAGTCCCTCCCAGTCTGCCAGGCCAGGCTACTGTGTGCACTGGACCCCAAACAAGCCTGATGAGAAGCCCCTTTTGGGGTAAACATGCTCTGGGCTCTCCCTGGAGCTTCAGATGCAGGAGTTCTGTGGTGGGGTGGGAGTTTGGCTTTTTAACAAGCACTTCCAGGTGATCCTGATGATGAGGGTGAAAAACCCTGCCTATCCTTAGGTATTTAAAGAAGCCAGTTTGCAGCGGTCGTGTCAGAGAGCACAGTTCAAATGGAGGCGAGAGCAGTCGCAGTCCAGCCCTGGTCCTCATCACACCAAGTGAAATTGGGGCTCACTTTCCCCTGCTTTGGACGTTTGCTGATATGTGCCATTTTATTTGAAAATGGAAGTAAGTGAATTTCACATAAATTATTTGATGACAATATCAGAAGCTTCCAGCAAATGTGAAATAAATTCTCCCCTGATTTCTTTCTTGTCCTGGGCTCTAGATTTAAATTTGGCTCAAACAGCCTCTAGAGTGGTGTGGTGGTGACGTGTTTTGGCTACTCAAATTAATTAGCCAACATTTATTAAGATTCAGTAGGTTCCAGGTCTTTGCCAGGCAAACAAATGATGCCTCTTAGGCTTCACAAAGTCCCTGAGATGTATGGTGAGTTGGGAAGGGGAGCACAGAGAGATGACCAGCTGGCTTGAGGTTACACACCAACCGATGAGTCCCTGGTGTGGGTACCCTCTGCTGAGTGCTGGGGAGGGTGTCTGCAGTAGTTGCTCTCTGTGTACTCTTGGGATTCTTTTTTATGGAATGCATTTCTCTCTCATTTCTTGTTAAAAATGGTTTTTTATATTGGTCTATAATTTTACAACTTGCAAAGTCCTTTCAAATGTCAAGTTTTATGTGATCCCCACAACAATCCTGTGAGGCAAGATTTATAAATGAGAAAACTGAGTCTTAAAAAGATAATGACTTGTCCAAGAGTTGCAGTTACTCTTTTATTTTACTTATCTTTAAAAAATTAAGTGTTCTGCATCAGTTCAGTTCAATCACTCAGTCATGTCCGACTCTTTGCGACCCTATGGACTGAAGCACGCCAGGCCTGCCTGTCTATCACTAACTCCCAGAGTTCACTCAAACTCATGCCCGTTGAGTCAGTGATGCCATCCAACCATCTCATCCTCTACTGTCCCCTTCTCCTCCCGCCTTCTATCTTTCCCATCATCAGGGTCTTTCCAAATGAGTCAACTCTTCACATCAGGTGGCCAAAGTATTGGAGTTTCAGCTTCAGCATCAGTCCTTCCAGTGAATATTCAGGACTGATTTCCTTTAGGATGGACTGCATAGGTAATAAATATATTTGGCACAAGTTTCCATTGGTCCAAAGAGTAATAGTAAAAGCCAGCTGCCCAAGTATTGCTAGCCACCATGTTGCCTTCCCCAGAAGGAAAACCAGGGCTGGAAGCAGCTCTGCTGACCCTAAGCTTGTGGTTTCCCCATCGCTCTGAAGCTCCCTTCAGTAGCTTTCAGGAACCTTCTGTCTGTAGTTTTCACTGTGATTTGATTAGCCAATGGTCTAATATTTTCACTGTAGCAACTTAGTCCTATAGATAAAATAATGTAGTGCCTCTTGCTTTGACAGTCTTTTCTCACCATCTCTACCCACCCCCAGCAGGCACTGATGTACGGAACATGTACATTTAGCTGTGGGTGGTCACAAAGAGAATTTTCTGCTAAAAAAAGAAAAAGGGATGGGGGGGGGGTAATGCTGTTCGTGTCTGCTGTGACCGTTGCAGACTTTAGGAAAATATAGACAGTGGAAAAATAGGACACTGAAAGATGAACTCCACAGGTCGGTAGGTGCCCAGTATGCTACTGGAGAACAGTGGAGAAGTAACTCCAGAAAGAATTAAGAGGCAGAGCCAAAGCAAAAACAGCACCCGGTTGTGAATGTGACTGGTGATGGAAGTAAAGTCCGATGCTGTAAAGTACAATATTGCACAGCAACCTGGAATGTTAGGTCCTTGCATCAAGGTAAATTGAAAGTGGTCAAACAGGAGATGGCAAGAGTGAACATCTACATTTTAGGTATCACTGAACTAAAATGGACTAGAATGGATGAATTTAACTCAGATGACTATTATATCTACTACTGTGGGAAACAATCCCTTGGAAGAAATGGAGTAGCCCTCATAGTCAACAAAGAGCCTGAAATGCAGTACTTGGATCCAGTCTCAAAAACGACAGAATGATCTCTGTTCATTTCTAAGGCAAACCCTTCAATATCACAGTAGTCCATATCTATGCCCCAACCACTAATGCTGAAGAAGCTGACGTTAAATGCTTCATTGAAGACCTACAAGGTCTTCTGGAACTAACATCCAAAGAAAGATGTCCTTTTCATCATAGGGGGCTGGAATGAAAGGTAGAAAGTCAAGAGATACCTGGAGTAACCGGCAAATTTGGCCTTGGAGTACAAAATGAAGGAGGGCAAAGGTTAACAGTATTTTGACCAATGCACTGGTCATAGCAAACACCCTCTTCCAACAACACAAGAGAAGACTCTACACATGGACATCTCCAGATGATTGATACTCAAATCAGATGGATTATATGCTTTGCAGCCAAAGACAGAGAAGCTCTATACAGTCGGCCAAAACAAGACCGGGAACTGACTGTGGCTAAGATCATTAACTCCTATTGCCAAATTCAGACTTAAAGTAGGGAAAACCACTAGACCATTCAGATATGACCTAAATCAAATCCCTTATGATTATACAGTGAAAGTGACAACTAAATTCAAGGAATTAGATCTGATAGAGTGCCTGAAGAACTATGGACAGAGGTTCATGACGTTGTACAGGAGACAGTGATCAAGATTATCCTCTAGAAAAAGAACTGCGAAAAGGCAAAATGGTTGTCTGAGGAGGCCTTACAAATAGCTGAGAAAAGCGACACTAAAGGCAAAGGAGAAAAGGAAAGATATACCCATCTGAATGCAGAGTTCCAAAGAATAGCAAGGAGAGATAAGAAAGCCTTCCTCAGTGATCAATGCAAGGAAGTAGAGGAAAACAATAGAATAGGAAAGAGTAGAGATCTCTTCAAGAAAATTAGAGACACCAAGGGAACTTCATGCAGAGATGGGTACAATAAAGGACAGACATGATATGGACCTAACAGAAGATATTAAGAAGAGGTGACAAGAATACACAGAAGAACTATACAAAAAAGATCTTCCTGACCCAGATAACCACAATGATGTGATCACCCGCCTAGAGCCAGACATCCTAGAATGTGAAGTCAAGTGGGCCTTAGGAAACATCACTACAAACAAAGCTAGTGGAAGTGATGGAATTCCAGTTGAGCTATTTCAAATCCTAAAAGATGATGCTGTGAACGTGCTGCACTCAATATGCCAGCAAATTTGGAAAACTCAGCAGTGGCCACAGGACTGGAAAGTCAGTTTTCATTACAATCCCCAAGAAAGGCAATGCCAAAGAATGCTCAAACTACCCAGCAATTGCACTCTTCTCACATGCTAGCAAAGTAATGCTCAAAATTCTCCAAGCCAGGTTTCAACAGTACATGAACTGTGAACTTCCAGATGTTCAAGCTGGATTTAGCAAAGGCAGAGGAACCAGAGGTCACATTGCCAATGTCTGTTGGATCATCGAAAAAGCGAGAGAGTTCCAGAGAAACATCTACTTATGCTTTATTGACTATGCCAAAGCATTTGACTGTGTGGATCACCACAAACTGTAAAATTCTTCATGAGATGGGAATACCAGACCACTTTATCTGCCTCTTGAGAAATGTGTATGCAGGTCAAGAAGCAACAGTTAGAACAAGAGACTGATTCCAAATTGGGAATGGAGTACTTCAAGAATGTATATTGTCACTGTGCTTATTTAACTTCTATGCAGAGTACATCATGAGAAATGCTGTGCTGGATGAAGCACAAGCTGAAATCAAGATTTCTGGGAGAAATATCAATAACCTCAGATATGCAGATGACACCACACTTATGGCATAAAGCAAAGAAGAACTAAAGAGCCTCTTGATGAAAGTGAAAAAAGACAGTGAAAAGTTGGTTTAAAACTCAGTGTTCAGAAAACTAAGATCTTGTTATCAAGTCCCATCCCTTCGTTGCAAATAGATGGGGAAACAATGGAAACAGTGAGAGATTTTATTTTTTGGGGTCTTCAAAATCCCTGCAGATGGTGACTGCAGTGATGAAATTCAAAGATGCTTGCTCCTTGGAAGAAAACGTATGACCAACCTAGACAGCATATTAAAAAGCTGAGACATTACTTTGCCAACAAAGGTCTGTCTAGTCAAAGCTATGGTTCTTCCAGTAGTCATGTATGGATGTGAGAATTGGACTGTAAAGAAAGCTGAGCACCAAAGAATTGATGCTTTTGAACTGTGGTGCTGAAGAAGACTCTTGAGAGTCCCTTGAACTGCAAGGAGATCCAACCAGTCCATCCTAAAGGAAATCAGTCCTGAATATTCGTTGGAAGGACTGATGCTGAAGCTGAAACTCCAATACCTTGGCCACCTGATGTGAAGAACGGACTCCTTGGAAAAGATCCTGAGGCTGGGAAAGATTGAAGGTGGAAGAAGAAGGGGATGACAGAGGGTGAAATGGTTGGATGGCATCACTGACTCAATGAACATGAGTTTGTGTAAGCTCTGGGAGTTGGTGATGCACAGGGAAGCCTAGGGTGCTGTAGTCCATGGGATTGCAAAGAGTCGGACACAAGAGAGCGACTGAACTGAGACAGTGGAATGAGCTTTAGAATAGAGCTTCTCTATGTTTTCACTCGACCAGTTGGGCATGATCTTGGGCAAATGACCTGATTCTTTCTAATCCTCATTCTCTTCCTCTGTGAGACGTTGGTAGGATTTTGAGAAGGAAATGAGATTTATGAGAATAGATCCTGGTTCTCAATACCTTTCCCTTTAGTCACTTGAAATTGTGTTAGAAGCACTTTCCCCCTGGTTTAAGCAAAAATGCTTGATATTTTTTCTTGTTCACTGGGCTTCCCAGGTGGCACTAGTGGTAAAGAACCCTCCTACCAATGCAGAGGTAAAAGTCATGGGTTTTATTGCTGAGTCGGGAAGATCCCCTGGAGGAGGGTCTTGTTCACAGCCACCCTTATAAGCATTTATGAAAAAGCACTGCTCAATACATGTGCATATTTTTTCAGCATTGTGGAATTTAGTCCTTCAGCTCTTGGATAGAGTTGACCTATCACATTAATGTCATCTCTTGTGTGGTCACCCTAAGAGGGTTCCTCCCAGTTTCTCCATTTATCTTGACCATGGCTCCCTATTTATTGCTTTATCCTTGCCTTTGTGAATTTCACTCTAAGCACGGTTGAGCACATTTATTGGCTTCTTGGCTTGAAATCACTTATCTCCCCCATAGAATGTAAACTCCCTTAACGTAGAGGACATATTTACTTTATTCACTGGTGTTTACCCATTACCAGCACAGTTCCCAGCACAGGCTTAGTCCCCCTGATACCAGTAGAATGAACCGTTTTTACCAATGTAATGAGATGTTATTAGCTTTCGGTGTCTGTCAGTTGGTTTACTTCTAGTTTTCCCTGTTTAGCTGCTTTCTTTGACTTGTAACTCTAAGCAAGATAGAATATGAGTGACTGAAAACAAAAACAAAAACACACAGCACAATGTTGAGATTTGTGAGTTGAGATTTATTTTGGGCAGAGTAAGGAGTATAACCCTGGGGGACAGAATTTCAGATAGCTCTGAGAAACTGCTCCAAAGAGGTAGGGGGAAGGTCAATATATATGAGATTTTGGTGAAGGGAGAATGCATGCAGTCAATCACATATTTTTGAAGAAGGTTGTTGCTAATCACAAAGACCAGACCTCTCCGTGAAGGATGTTAGTGCTTTTCTAAATAAGGAGATGCAAGAATTGGGCTCATAACATATTCTGAAAATATCTGACTATATGAAGACCTGTTCTGCCAGTTTTTCCCAGAGCACAGAGTGCCTCATTCCTGATCTCCACCCTGAACTCTTTTCAGAGGGTGTTGAAGGTCACCTGCTATAGCAGCTCCTAATCTGATCCTTGTGAAGGAGACAGCAAAGTACACATTGTAGTTGGCATGAAGAAAGAGGAATTTCTTATTTCTCACTGCTATAGCCATGAATCTGGAAGCTCTCTCCCTTAAGAGTAGAACTTGATATTGATAAGGGACAGTGGTTCGAAAAGTAACCCTGCTGGTTGTGAACCATTGTGTACACACACAGCCCCAAGTAAATTCCAGGCACTGATAGTTTGGTAATGACATAAATATATCAGAGCACTTTATTAACATGAACTCATGAAGCATTTTTTCTGGGCCTTATCTATCACTGATTTATTTAGAAAAATGTATTTCTCATCTTTGAGTCGTCTGCTATGTGAGCATAATTATCCTTCTGGAATATCAATTTTTATAAAAATCTTCATTTTACTTCCATTCCAAGCCAGACAAGAATCTGCTTAATGTGCACAGGCAGGAACCACTGGGGAGTATTTATGGCCAATACTTCCTGTAGTCACACTTTATTCCCCAAGTAATGAGAAAACTGGAAAGTGGCTGATAAGTTGATTTAATCATTTCTGCCCTTGTTTGGCCTATGATGTCAGATCCTTTCTAGAAGTATTCATACCAGCTTAATCCAAAATGTGTAACATAATGCATAACCTATTGTAGGCTCCTGGTCACAATGTTTTAAATGAATGAATGGTATTTATTTCGTATTCTTGTTTATTGTTAAGCCTGTTTAGCATTAATCTCAACATATTCACATTCACTGTTACAATGGTAACAGTCTTTTTTTCTCCTTTAAAAAAAAAAAACAATCTTGTTAGTTTATAGCCTATTTAAAGTTATTCATCAACCACTGGTGCAGCTCCTGACAATCAGTGTTGACATTGTATATGAAATATCTGAGAAGGAGCTCATTAGATGCACCTTTCATTTATTTGCTGTGTTTCACCAAATACAGTTGTGGTGGAGTCAGGTTGACATAGTTATAAGCAACTTGGAAACCTATCACCAGTCTAGTGATGTGTCTCGTCCTCCAGTCGCTCCATTTGATTCTTTCACTTGGAGAGCTTTTTAATGGGTAAAGTTCCAAGAAAAGAAGACTCTGCATGGGCAGCCACAGTGTAAGGTTGAGGGGCAGTGAGGGAGAGCATGGAGGTCCTTGTGGAGGCCTTGTGTTTTCTTTCTTCCTTTCAGACTTGAAGGAAGAGAATCCACTCAAGGAAGCTCAAATAGGAAGGAACCTACTTGGGAGGCATTAAAGGAATGGATCTTGGGGTTTTCACTTTAAGAAGCGGCATTATTACTCTGAGGATCAGGAAAATCATCCAGCAGCTACACACTCTCATTTTTGTCCAAGTTGTATGAGCTCCAACTTAGCTAATCCTCTGTTCCTCCGCTTTCTTATCTTCTTCTTCTTTTTTTTTTGCACAGATTGTCCTTTTCTTTCTCTTTCTCGTGACTCCACAATATGAAACAAAAATGTATAAAAAGAGGAAGCTAAGAAGGATTGAGGCCTCTTCTCTGGAATCAGCCCATCCTCACTCCTTGAGAGTTACCTGTGCTTTGTTTGCCTAAGAAAACTCTGAGCTGTAACACTGGTCTGCCATTTCAGAGCATTGTTGCAGCAAGACAGAACCGAGGAAATTACAGTCTCCTGACATATCTTGATTTGTCTCCTCCCTCCTGAGCCTTCCCTATGCAAATTGGGCTATCCACAAAGCGGGCATGTTTGTTTCACCTGAGGTTCTCACTCTGGTCCTTGGATTTCCTTTTGTTCCATTTTCACGGGCTTTTCCCTTTCTTTGTCTTTTAGCCAACACCATTTTGGACTCCTCTTTTCCTATTCTAACTACCTACCATTATCATATACCATCAGAGCAAATAGTTAACCACTTATGAAGGAGAATCTTGACTGGTAGTTGACCTTTTCTGTTTAAATGTTCTCCACTAGTTTTTCAGGTCTTTGAGAGAAATGACCATGTCTTATCCTCATGCCTGGCAGAGTACCTCACACTTAGATAGGTCCTCATTTATCTATTGAGTGAAATTGAACACAATGTGTGGGGCAAATACCATTTTTGATGCTAGATATACAAATGAGCTGTTCCATTTATTATCAACAATTTAATGAAGGAGGCAGGTGCAAAATGTACTGAGAAACACTACAGTTGAAACATCAAATTTTTGTTTTTAATACTAACAATTGTTTACGATTGGAAAATTTTCAAGTGGAGGTTTCTAATGAAAATTAGTAAGCATGAATCATTTAAGTTATGAAAAATTGTTCTTCCTTATTGTTTCTATGTTTACCCTAGGTAAATTCCCTGGATCTCCCCCAGTTCTGTCTACCATGACTGTTATTTCCCAGCTGTTTCTGCAGTACTCAACACTGCTTGGTATTAGTATATATACTGTGTAACATATTTTTCAAATAATAGACAGTTTTCTTATGCCTTACATTTCTCTGTTCTACATCAAACCATAGCATCCAATAATATTGTTATTTAATACATAAACTTTCATTCCCTTGCTGATTTTTCCAGATTGTCAGAAATCTTTGAAAGAATCCCTCTCCTATTACATTAAGAGGCTAAGCACATCTAAGCCACGAAATTATTGATAGCATCCTAAGCCAGCAGCAGAATTGTTTCTGTTACAT
This sequence comes from Antilocapra americana, assembly GCA_007570785.1. NCBI lineage: Eukaryota > Metazoa > Chordata > Mammalia > Artiodactyla > Antilocapridae > Antilocapra > Antilocapra americana. The sequence continues at coordinate 10,031,615 of ML663567.1, forward strand.
TTTAATGAATAATTGATTTCTTTTCTTAAGATTTTTTTTTCTCCTGTGGAAAGATCTTTTTGCTATTTCCTCAGTGTGAAAATAACCCCTGGCTTATACATCATGACACTTTTCCCACTTGGTGGTAACTTTAACATTTAAAACCAGTAGGGTTTTTTTCACTAATTGGATAAGCATTCCCTTTCAAAATTCTTTTAGTTTAAAAAGAAAGTACAAGGAATATTAGCATTCCTTGATACAAGGGCAAAAAGAAATTAAGATATGAGTGTTGGTTTTTAATGACTGCATTAAGACACCTGATGCAAAATGATGCCCTTCAATTCTGTTTCAAATCTGTCTCTGGAGAGGTGAGGATGACCTTTTAAGAAATAGGATAAGATTAAGTTGATGTCTGCATGTTGTTTTAATGGAAAGACAATGTGAAAATTTTCTGAAACCAGTGACATGTACCCGGGTCCAGAAAAGGTGATTTCCCTGGGTGTCATCCATTGATGAAATTGAACACCCTATGACTGTGTGGAGAGGTGATAATGGTTTTAGAATGGAGATTACTCCAGGATGACTGTTGGTCTTGATTCAGTGGGCTTCCTTGGTGGTTCGGTCGGTAAAGAATCCACCTGCAAAGTGGGAGATCTGGGTTCAATCCCTGGGTTTGGAAGATGGGAGGGCATGGAGGAAGAACATGGCATGGCAGCCCACTCCAGTATTCTTGTCTGGAGTATACCCATGGACAGAGGAGCCTGGTGGGCTGCAGTCTAAGGGGTCACAAAGAGTCAGACACGACGACTGAGTAAGCACAAAGTGGGCCTAAGATTTGTTGATACTGGTGGTTGAGAAATGTTTCAGAAATTCTGTCCCTACCAGGGATATTTGAATTCCTCTTTGGGAAGGAAAATACTCTGTATACTACTCAATTTACAAAATCTCCTGCCATGGTAAAAAATGTGCTTCACCACTCTCCTGCTGATTGTGTGAAGGTTGGAAGTGGTGGATAAAAAGCAGAAGGGCAGTCAGGGATTAGAAACTGGGTTTATCATCTCAATATTCTCCAGGAATTGAGGTTTGGTTTCTGGAAGAATATGCTTAAAAAGAAGCTGGAGGCCTTGTGCAGTTATCTACAAATGCTTTGAAAGTAATATTCTGAGATGCAAATTGTTATTTGCATAAAATAATTCCCGTGTTGAAAAAGTCTCTAAGATGCCTTAAGCAGTTACTTTAACTCTGGCTGCTAATGTCTTTTATTATGCAGTTCTGGAGTGGAACTTTGTTAGTAGGACAAAGCACAAATCTATTGGTGCTATTCCTCCAGACAACAATCACCTTTAGAATACTGTGGAATTCACACAAAACACAATGGCTTTTGGAGCTGCTTTTCCTATTCTTTAACCTCCTTGTCTTCTCATACTTCTTCTGTAATTCCCCAACAATGAAAAATTATAGGCATAGTAACAAAACGCCCATCCCAGACATAATTTCTCAATGGTTGGCATGTTCTTGCTAACAAATTAAGGGCAGAAAAGAGAAGAGATAAGAAAGTTTGAACAGTGTTTATTTTTGTTTGAACTTAAATTGGCTTGTAAATGAATATCTGTGCTTAATTTCTCTCAAGAGGGTTCAGGTGGTATCCAGAACAGTCAACATGTGTGGGAGAGATTTAAAATACAAATCTAAGAAAGAAAGGAGTGACTAGGCCTGATAATTGTTATTTTTTCCCTTCTAAAGAAAAATGCTTGGTAGAGAAATATCCCATGCTATCCTTAAAAAGAGGAGATGGTCAGTCATGTAGTATGATGGGAGAAGTTGGTCTTGTAGTCTGAATACCTGGCCTGGTATTCCAGGGAATAGCCCTGGTAGCCCATGTTGACCTGGGCTTTTCATGCTATATTTCTAAATATGTAATCTGTAAAATAGGAATCTTTTAAGAGTATTTTCACTACAGTAAGTTTAGCTTACATACATGAAAATGTTTACCATTTTACTTAGCACATACTAGTAATCAATGACTTAATTGAATCAGATCCTTTCTATAACTGGCCTCATGAGGGTCGATAGTAGAGGTATAAAAACCATATGTCACATCATTCACAGAAAGTCTTTGCTTTAAAGACTTCAAAGACTTCCTTCAAAGTCTTTTCTTTAGAACATGCTATGCATATTCAAGAGATGCTTCATATATAGGTGTCTTTGTACATCCATATCCATTTATCCATCTACCTATATATACCAGATATCTGTGCTCAGTTATGTCCAACTCTTTGTGATCCTATGGGCTGTAGCCTTCCACGCTCCTCTGTCTATGGGATTCTCCAGGCAAGAATTCTGGAGTGGGTTGCCATTTCCTTCTCCAATCAGCTATCTACCTATCTGCTTATTTATTTATGTGACAACTTTAATGAAAGCAAATGTTTTATAAGGGTAAATTTGATTTTCGAAGGTGTTATTTGGTACTAGGTGAAGGACAATTCCCCTGGGTGATAGTTTTTAGCAAAAATAAAGGCTACCATAATGAGACCATTGTCTTGTGGAATTCATGTCTAACTATAGCTCCAAAAAAGGCTTCTTAAACTGCCTAGAGAAAAGCTACCGCAGTGGCGTTAAACCCATAGCTTTCATGTAAGGAATACATGGAAAGATGCCATTGAGTATAGAAGGCTCTATTAAGTATATGTATAACTTTATATAATTTAGGTATTACTCCAAAGAATCATCCTTAAACTTTTGTGAGGCCAGTCTAAGGACACATAGTTTGATACTTGTAAACTTTGATCCATTGAAGCATTTTATTTCTATCAAGCATTTATTGTTAATAGTTTAGGGAGTAATGTTCCCTGTCTTGCAGAAAACAGCTTGTAAAACCACATTATTGCCATTTTGATGTTTTTTGAAGTGCACAATTATAGGCTCTTCTTCAATCTTTCAGTAACATGTCAAAATGAATCCTGTGAGGGAAAGAACTGGATGTCTTGACTCAGGAATCTGTGAAATCTGAGTTGATAATAAAAGAAAAATATATCTTTGTTCTTGCTTTGTTACTTCTGTCTTTGTGTCTCTAAGCAAGTTTCTTAATTTCTGTTTCTTCCTGATTTATAAAAAATGAGAATAATACTAATTCTTGCCTCAAATAATTGTTAAAAATCAAAACAAAATAGTTTATATATGTGAGATTCCTATATGCTTGGCACATGAGATGAAACTTATAAGCTATTATTGTGGTTTTGGATATCCAGATGTTGTTTGTTTACATTTGCTTTTGTTGTTGTTGTTTTTTTTTTCTATGTCTCTGGTGCATTGGTGTTTGGCTATTTCCTATGCTTTGAGACAAGAGGAATATTCATGCTAAAACATGTATTCTTAAGTGTATAAGGGCAAGATTCTTCAGGATAGCAAACAGTGATGGTGTCTGCTGTTCTATTTATGGCTCTGTTAACTGTCAGTTGCCTAGGAGATCGTTGGCAAAATCCCAGCAATAACTAGCACCATTTTATCCTATAAAGAAAAAGCTGCAACTGATCTACAGACAATTATTAAATACCTCTTGGAGAAATACCCACAAGATATTTTTCTTGAATACAATCTAATAGATTTCTTTCTCCATTGCCTGTTCTATTGTCATATCTCTCTAACACACTATAAAGGAATCGGTCATCAACTCATCATAAAGGAAACAGTGACTGTTGATTCTGTATCCAATTAACTTATACCTGTTAAAGAACTTATTGATGGGGGGAGGGGCCCTTCTTTTTCCAAATGGTGTTATGAAAGACCTGGAGGTTATATTTGTCTTTTTCTTTATCCCATAATCAGCTTTAAGTCAAAGCTAATTAGTAGAGATGTAAGGAGATAATTGTGCCTCCATGAGTAGAGAGTTTTAACCCTTTTGCTTTTATTTTTGCAGGTAAGTGAACATGGCATTGGGCACTGCTCATTGTACTTGCTGTCTGGCCTTTATACGTGTTGTCATTTTACGGACTAAAACTCAACAAGGCAGTTAAAAAGAAATATGCAGGTACTGTGGAAACAACCGAAGGGTGTGCTCTAAGAGATGGTAAGTGTTGCCTGTTTTCACCTTACCTCGTGATACCAAGCTGGGCAGCCCTACTCCCTTTACCCTTCCTCCCAGCAAAACTGGCTTTATTGGTGTAGTAATAAGCATCTCTAGCCTGCATGGTTGAAAAATGAGATTCACTTTCAGGACTGTTGGATATGCTTTAATGGAGGACTCTTTTTACCAGAAGTCTGAAGTCATTTAGCATTGTTAGTTAGTGTTTTAAGTAAAACTGTCACAGTGTGATCTATTTCACATTCCGCCAGTTTTGAATGAAATGTGGTATATAGTGATACTACAATGATGTAATTGTTACACAATGGTCTTTGTAGCTCAGAGAAATGAAACTGTAAGCTGAAAGAGCCTGAAATCCCACCCAAAGTGAAACATTCTAAATTAGTAATAGTTGCCTAGAGTATTATTAGATCACTTTTTTGAATTCACAGTTGTAAATCAAAGAAGTGTAATTGGAGTTTCCTTTTTAAATATTTGAAGACTGTATTTACTATACTATTCAAATATTACATCTATTTTAAGGGAATTTTAAAGCATTTTAAGCTAAATAGAAGTGAATTCCTATTCAACTCACTCTTATACTGTCATTAAAGACTTTTAAATGTATTAAGTAACTTTTTAATATTACAGGACTGTTATAGCTAAACTTTTAAAATATTTCCACTGTTAATTCTCTTGGAGTTAAAAGTACAGTGACTTTTTTTTTGGCTTTTTGAGACTGAGAGTTTGGTTTACTTGCTAGCCATTTCTGTCTGCTGACAGTGATGTTGAAAAAATCCTCATCTGGTTGAAAGTTAGATCCAGAAAAGCTGTGTTTAAATAGAAAGAGACTTCTTGTTTTGTTGTTGTTGTTTTTTTTACATTACTGTTGTTCTTCTTCTTTCCATTTATTATTGAAAAACACTTACTGCATGAAAGTGGTTTTTGAAGAATGTTAGTGTATACCTGACATCATTGGCTTCATTTTATAGCTTTATCTTTAAAAGTGAATAGAAAGTAAGTGAATAGAAATATTGTCATTCTCTGTAGAAGTTTCTCTTTAGATAGACTCAATGTTAGCAGTATTCCCAATGCTAACCTACTTCAATTTTTTTCTTCCAAGAATGTTAGATTCTGTGTATGTGAGGGTGATTCTTTTAATTCTGAGTTGTTATGCTACCATGACACATTAATTCTGGGAGATGATTAATAGAAAATAAATTCTTTCAAGCACTAAGTTCTATACACTTGACACTTTCAAACAGCCAATTTCTAAATGCTGGATGGATATATATAGATCTCATTTTATAAAGGCGGTCATTTTCTTCACTGAAGTGTTATCATTCACACACGGGGAGCTATGATTTATAAATAAGTGGAATGTTATTTTCATTAATTTATTTGCAGCCTAACTACTTTGACTGCTAGTGGGAAACGTCCTTTAAAAACGGACATAAGAATTGAACTTTCAAAATGAGACCTTGAGAGCCTTGGGAATGGGTTTCAGAACTGTGAAACCTTTAGTTGATCTTCTGGATTCTTAAATCTTGTATGTTGTCTTATTACTGGTATATGCATCAGAAATAAAAATCTCAGTAAACATTATGCTTTTGCGTAATAAATCATGTTACCAGTTCCTAATATCACAGATTTCACTGGGGAACTCCTAACCACATGAGTTTTCAATCTGATGAGAAGCAGTCATGTCTGCATTGCTGAATTGCTGAAATCTAGAGCCTTGGATCTTGGGGGAGCTCAAAGTTTCTTTAGAGCCATCTGAGAAGCTTAACAATCACTTAAAATACTTGGCGAATTTTGCTCTTTTGTTTGGAGTGTATGGTTTACACTGAGGATGTCCCAGCAATGTCTTTCCCTTTAATAGAAGTTGACAAATAACCCAGGTTGTTAATCTTGGATGAGCTTTTATAGAGGCTCTCTGGAACTGAGTGATTCTTATTTGCGATGTGTGTCAATAGCACCGTCCTTAAATGGTCCTGATGGCAACAGAGCTGCCTGTCTTGTAGGAGCTGAATCATCATGGTGGCTTTTATAAAAGCAGGACAGTGCCTTCCTCTATTAAAAGAATGCCACTGGAAGGGGAAGGAAATGGTTGTATTTGTGTATTTTTCTGTGTCAGGGAGCATTCTCATCACTTGCGTTCTTTACATTTGAAAACATGAGGTAATCACCCAGTCCCTTTTCTGTTCTGCTGTGCTCTTCTGAAGAAATGGATTTGGGGAGGTTACTGTGAATATGAATAGTTGCTTAATTGCAAGAGGAAACTTGATCCAGGTGGCTGTAGAAGTAGGGTGTTTTTGAGGGCTGGCTGGACAAGTTTGAACTTAGATATTCACTTTTCAGTGTGGTAGGTTACTTGATCTCTTTGGGATTAAATTTTTTTCATTGGAAATACAGAGTTGCACTTCTATAAAATCACAAGATTTTTTTTCTGAGCCCTCTAAATTTTTTCAGAGTTTTCTTGTATAGATAACTCAACTTTGCCCACCTCCACCCCAAAACTGGAAGATTGTGAATCAGTTGGCATGGTGTAATTTTCCTCCCTCCTTCAGCTGTACCTCTGGACCCTGCCTCTGACTGACAGATTTTTCATTATACGTAACTGTGCATATTACATATCAAATAGCTACCAGTAAGTTTAGAAACATCAATAAATATAAGGCCCAATATCATTAAATATAAGGCCTGTCACAGAGGTTACAAGAACTTTAAGGTGTATTTTCCTTGTAACTTTCCAAGAGGAATAGCTAATGCTTAAGCTGAGCAATAATTAACCCCCATGAGTTAAATATTAACGACAAATTAATGAAAAATCTTAGTGGACAAAACAATAAGAAATTAACATTGAACAAGCTGTAATATAAATTTTTAGTCTGTAGATAAAATATCAGCTCTTTAAAAAACAATTTTATATATCTATCTCTTATTGTCAAAGATCAAGCATTTTATAATTCATGTTGATTTAAAATGTACAGTAGTTGTTATTTGTTTAGAATTTAGAGTCTCTTTAAAACTTTATAAATTTCATCATACACAAGAGAAATCACCTAATGAATCCTGTTATCCCAGATTCAACAATTACCAACATTTTGCCATAATTGCTAGTGTATTTTAGACAAGGGAATGCTGAGGTATTTTAAAACAAAATTCAGACATCATGTCACTTACTCAAGCACTTCAAGCACTTTGTGCTTGTCAAATATGAGGAACATTTTCTTTACAATAATATCATGCCTAGAAAATTCATAATTCACTAAGTACCCTCTAGTACCTAGTGTATGCTTAAACTTCCCATATTGGCTACCTGGGTCCAAATTAGTTTTTAGTTGTTACATTTGATTATGTAATTCAAGAATTTTAAAGTTAAGAGCAATTTTCTATTGCTACCCCTTACCTTCTTGGTTGCAATTGTTGACAAAACCTTGCCAGGGGAATGTAAATTAATACAGACACTATGGAGAACAATGTGGAGATTCCTTTAAAAACTAGGAACAGAACTATCATATGACCCAACAATCCCACTACTGGACATAGACCCTGAGAAAACCATAATTGAAAGAGACACACGCACCGCAGTGTTCACTGAAGCACTGTTTGTGATAGCTAGGACACGGAAGCAATCTAGATGTCTATCAGCAGATGAATGGGTAAAGAAGTTTTGGTACATATGTGCAATGGAATAATATTCAGCCATAAAAAAGGACATGTTTAAGTCAGTCCTAATGAGGTGGATGAACCTAGAGCCTATTATACAGAGTGAAGTAATTCAGAGAGAAAAACTAATATTGTATAGTAACCCATATATATAGAATCCAGGAAAATAGTACTGATGATGGAGATGGAGAACAGACTTGTGGACACAGTGGAGGAAGGAGAGGGTGGGATGAATTGATAGAGTAGCATGGAAACATATACATTACCGTATGGCATATGGGAATCTGCTGTATGTTTCTGGGAGCTAAACCAGTGCTGTGTGACAACCTAGAGGGGTGGGGTGGGAGGGAGGTTCAAGGGGGAGGGGACATATGTATACCTGTGGCTGATTCATGTTAATGTATGGCAGAGACCAACATAATATTCTAAAGCAGTTGTCCTCCAATTAAAAATAAATAAACCAGGTCAAGCTTCGTGTAGATGAGTCTACATTCTGAATATTTCTGCTTTTATCTAAGTGGTGTCCTTTAATTTGTTCTTCCATCCCCCATACTTAAACTAAAAGGATTGTCTACATTCAGTTTTAATATTCTCAGCAAGAATATTTCATAGATGAGGCTTTGAAAGATGCTCTTAGTATCCCAGCCACATTTCTTAAATAATTTACTTCATTTCATTTTACTCTTCAAATGGACTTTGTTACGGTAATATTCAAAAGTAATTTTTTTTTTACAGGAAAAAATGTTTACTTGCCTGTTAATTTTCTTTGTAATTAAAACCCTTCAGAATGAGTCGTTGACTTCAATGAATTGATGCATGAAATACCAGAAGCAGAGTAGATCCTTTAGTTTGTTTGGCCATGCATAAAGAAAGCTGGCTTCCCATGTCTGTCATAAAGTGAATGACCATCCAGTCTGTACCTGCTGCCCTCACACTGTCCTGTTAGCATCTGTCCTCACGCTCCAGAGAGCTCTTAGTGACGCAGACCTGCCATTTAGATCTTTGATGTCCACCGAGATTTTACTTGCATTGCTATAGTAAAAGCTAATATTTTTAGGTTTCAGGATAAACATCGAATACTTGTCATTTAGGAGTAAAATAGATCACAAGAACCCATGACAAATGTTTGGTTTGCTTACAGTTCTTGCTAGATCTGTTTTGTTTCCTGTATTTCAATATTTAGTTCAACGTTTCATTTACCTCTGCTCAACCTGAAATTCTCAAAGTTAGGATCACTCTTTACGTGCTTCATAGAAATCTGTATCAAAGTGAGATATATCACATTACTTTGGTCCCAGTGGGCACCACTTGGGGATGTTTTGACCTCAGATGGATATCAGATCTGGGGAATATTGTGTGGGTCTCCAGACTCTTGACTCCAGAGGAGCTGCTTAGAAAGACCTAGTCCTGTTGGAGAAGTGGGGGAACTTTAAACATAGAATTTGAGATCTGATGGGATTGTTGACTCTGGTCTCTGATAAGCTGAATTATATTAATAATGCATGCCCAGGCCCCGCAGCCTGTGGAAGGAATGGTGGATGAGGAGCAAAGAGACACGGAGTTCCAGTCCTCGGTTTCAGGCAACAGGACAGGGTGGCCCAGAGCACAGGCTCCAGGTTCGTGAGCTGAAATCACTACCCTTGCTCATGTGTTCTTAGAAAATGTGCTTGACATTCCGAGAAACCTTGGTTCCTTGTTCTATAAAATGGTGATAATGATAGACCTTGGCCTTACAGAGTTGTTCATGAGGACTCAGTGAGACAGTCCACGTAAGTGCTTGCACATTTCCAGTCCTTAGGAAATGATCAATAAAAGTCATCACTGCTATTCTATTATTGATGGTGACTAATGGTTGTTTTCTTCATTAGGAAGTTCATAGCAAATCCTCGCAGAGAAATGTAAGTTGTACTCTTGGTTTGTATGGTTCTTTAGCTAATAATTATTTCATTCAAAAAATTGTTCTTTGTATGACAGTCCTTTAATGATACAAACTAAATTTTAAAAGTTTAAAAACCGGCACATCACCAGAAGCATAATTCACCTATTTGCTAATGGTTGATTTACTTCAGTAAATATGGATGTAAATTTTCCAATATATAAAGTCATACATACCAGGCTATATACTTAAGAATGCAGATGTAATTGTTTTTTCTTCTAGTAAACCCATCTGATGAACCATTCAATTATAGTTAGAACAGCTAACTAGAGAGCTTTCAAATACTCTACCAAACATTTTCTGTAAATATTTCATTTAATCTTTATTGCCATCATGTAGTTTGTGTTATTGTTATCCCATCTCACAAACTGAGTTATCCTGCGCATCCTGTATGAGTATACAGTCATACTGCTGGAATATGGAAGATCCAGGATATGTCTCAGCTCTGTCTCACTTGGGAGCCCTATGTTATCTTCTCTGTGCACTTTGCTTTTTGGAACCTATTGTCATTCAAGGGACTTCTTATTGGCTTCTGTTTGCTAGTGTGATAAATGTATGACCCTGAGAGAAGAAAGTGTTGGCATCTTGTGATCTGAGAGTTCCCATTATGACTGGGACACTACAGTTCTGGTACCTCGGTTGCTGTCAGCTCATCCTTGGGGTGTCCAGCAGCTTTGCCACTTTAGCTAAGACTTTGCTGCCTGGTCAAAAGTTCTAGAAAAAGGATTTCCTGTTATTTCAGTTGAATTGATATTCTGCAGTCATTTAAGAGAACATTTGACATGTCTTTTTTTAAAAGGCTTCTTTTCGTTTCTAACCATTCCTGCTTATATGAAGAAATGTAATCTCCTTTGGCAGGACTATGGTTTGTCATATGGAAGGAGAGTTCCCTGTAATGTGGTTTGCATTTGACTTGGATGCGGATTATACGGAGTGTGCATCCTGATGCCTTAATTTTGCCCTCTCCCCTGTCCTCCTGTCTGCTCTGAGCCTCTGTCCTGTTCTACCTGCTTTCTTCTTTGCTTACCTTAAAGTCAGAAGCTCTTAGAAACCTATTGATTTAGGCTTGCATATTCCCTTATTACTAAAGAATACTTTTGGGTAGAAAAACCTCTTTGCTTTTTGATGATGTCCTTTTTTTCTACTTTCTAATGACTCTAATGTAATAATGTAATGATTGCATAATTGAGACTGTAATGTCCCAGAAGGCAAAATATTTATATGGCTTATTTGCATCTCAAGATAGTTTTTTCAAATAGTAATATTTGTTTAATAAAAAAGTAAAGTTACCACAATCATCTAATTGGTTAGTGGTATTTTGTATATGTCTGTTGCAGGTCTCAAAGTGAGAACTTTAGTCCTTCAAGAAAAGTTGTTAGAATCCTCTAGAGCAGTGATTTTCAAACTTTGGCACTGTAGGAGTCATCTGAGGTACTCGTTATAAAATGCAGCTTCTGAGATCTTGCCAGTAGTGATTCTGATTATGTGGCTATGGTGCGGGGCTCAGGAACTTATTTAAGACATTATCCCACTTGCTTCTGTGCTGGTCATCCTCTCACCACACGTTGAGAATATTTTCACTGTGATTTCAGAGTGCCTGCACTTAATGTAGGGATAGTTCAGTAGCTTGTGGAGCCCTCCGAGCATTGCTTCTTCTTGCAGAGTGTGTGTGTGTGTGTGTGTGTGTGTGTGTGTATGCGCGCATGAGTGTGTGTGTGTATATGCGCGCATGCGTGTGTGTGTGTGTGTGCACATATAGTATCTTGTACCTTCATGATACCTCTGTTTTAGAATGATTCTCAATTCCTTCCACATATCAAAACTCTTATTTCTTCATTAGGTACAGCCAGGTATCTTCAGTAAAAACCAACAGACTAATTTGAGGTGGGCTATGTATGACTGGGTGGGTGCATCATGTGTTACCCCTTCCCAAAGTGCCATTTACAAAACCCAGATGAGTAACTTTTGTGAAAATTTCATTAAGAAGACAGATTTGGGCAATAGACATGAGGACAGAAATGACTGGGGTCAAGGATCATTCTTTTTTGAAATACCTCCAGTTACACCTCCTAGGGAAGCAAGATCAACCTTCTAGATCAATCTTTTCAGTAATGCTGAATTATTAGTAAGTAAACAAAACACTGATGATAGCTTTTTCTGGTCAATAACATATGCAGCAATATATATGAATATTGAACCATTTTGTTATATACCTGAAGCATACAATGTCGTATGTCAGTTATATTTCAATTTTTAAGAAAAGTGACAGATGCAGCAGCAACTTAGCTAGTTGAGTCAAGCTCTCTATTATTTGATGTGCCATGATTGTTTTATAATGGCTAGCATTAAGCTAGTCTAGATGTTTCTGGAAGATACTTTTTTTTTTTTTTAAATTTAGTAGGTATGAAAGTGGAAGGGATTGCAAGAATCCTGGCTTGAGAACAAGACTGTCCTTAGGTTAATCAGTGAGGCAAATCCTGGGGAAATGGTGCTTAATTACACAGTTCTCATATTTGTTGCCTGTGCTGGAGATTTTTTTAAATAACAGTACAGTGAATTAAAATGAGCTTAAAGCATCTCCCTACACTTGTCCCAGCTCTCCTTTTTGCTATCTTGGAACTGGTCCTTCAGAAAAGGAGTGTTCTGATGTGCCGGGCTTGCTTGCACACTGCAGAGCTGAGCACAGGAAGGGAAGATGTACCAGTGTTAGGGGAACAGTTTGTTTTAAGTAGCCTTTATGAAGGCGGTGTTTTCCTTCCACGTCTCTCACATTTTAATGTGGACGGCAAAGGTCAAACCAAATTGATGTTTGGATGCTTGTTTCAGTCCTTGATTATGATATTTCAGGTCTCACGGATTGTGTATAGTTTTCAAAAGAGTTGAGCCTTTTAGTCTTTTTTGACTATTTATAAACATATATTGTGTATATAACTAGCACTAGAAATCATTCATTTTGTAAACAGATTGGTAATTACCAACAGATGCCCAAATATATTTGAATAGGAGCTATCTAAATTTCTTTTTTGCACGGCATATTATAAATAAGATACCTATGAACTTTCAGCAAAGGCTGATATGGCTTTATATGTGACCTTTGTGAGAGAGACTGAATATTTTTGTCAAGTAACTAGGATGATAATTAATCTCCATGAACATATCTAGGTTGCTAGACCCTGTGAGGGCAGGGACATGTCTTCATTTGTCTTTTCTCCCCTGAAACATCTCTAAGGACAATACCATAGAGACGTTGACTAGAACAGCAAATAAGGGAACAGTGGTTAAAAGAGATAGCACTTTACCATACTATGATTAAGAAGATGATGTGCCGAGATCATTTTAATCAATCACTTGATTGAACAAGTATATATTCTTTGAAATCAATCATTTTCAGTGGGATAGTGCGAAGAACTTCTTTATCCTTAACATGGCTATGTTGATCTTTTTACAAATATATTTGTCACTGGCCACATTGGAATGTGGTATTTTAATAGCACGTGATAATACCTTGTTCTTTGCATGGCAGTCTACCTAGCAAAATCAGGCAAGTCAGTTAATGATAATGAAACGGGATAAAATGCTGAGTAAAAGAGTTAATGCATGCCTATTATAAAACTGTATAAAAAATTAACTGACTTCAAATTTGCAGTTTTAATCCAAAAGACTATTGTCTGAACAGTAATATACCCAGATTCAATATATTTAAAGAAATACACATTACAAAGGAAGAGTGCTTTGCAAATGAAAGTTTGTGCTTTCTTAGGAAGTTCTCTTGGACCTCAGAAATGTGTGAAGAGCAATTCTAATTCTGTGTGGAAGGTGAAACACTTCTATAGTTACAGAAAGAAGGGAGGAAAAGGTCTGAGAGTAGAGGTGGAAATGAGAGGCTTGGGGGGAAGAAAACTGGAAGAGAAAGGAGATGAGAGGGAACTTTGGAGTTGGGGTTGTGGGTGGATTGTCAAGAATATCTGAGGATGATAATTGATGTTCCCACAAGGGGAAGGCTCTCCTGCAGATAAGACAACCTTTAAAAATACTTTGCTTTTCCTGACAGATGCTGGAAGTTCTGTTGTCTGAGACAGAGGAGTGAAGTTGTATTGGTTTATAGCAACCGTAGTGTCTCTCTTGCTGAATTTTTTATACTTTGTCCTTAATCCCTGGATTATGATTTAGGACACTACTTTTCCAGTTTTGTGCATGAGAATCACTTAGTCTGTTAAATCTGTGAAGGCGACCTGAGCATCTCATTTAAAGTAGATGGCTACCATGCTAGTCAACCGAAACTGTTTAGTAGGCGAATATTATCACACAAAACCCTAAGCAAAGGAGCCTTCTCACTGTTCTCTATGAACCCCTCAGCAGCCATATAGAGGATACCAAAACGGAATAAGACAAAAGCTCAGTGATCATGGACACATTGAGTTCCTTTGTAGGATTTCCATTCATACGTTTTTGTGCTTGCTTGGGTCATAAACCCAGAAGAGCGCAAGGGGCACGCCCGGCTTCCTAGGACTGCAGTTTGTGTGTCAGATGGGCTGGACTTTTGGAATTGAGGATTTTAAGGGTGACTGAGTCAGTCCCACGGCAGCCACAGTCTGAGTGTACCATTGAAAGGATTGCTTTCAGGTGGATGCAGATTTATTATGAACCACTTAAGTCAGTTTTTTCAAAGCCTGTTTGTATTCAGAAATATAAACAAATTATTCCTGCAACAGGTCCTTTCTTGGGGAGAACATAACATCAGTGGTAGTCTGTCTAAATGTTGGTAAAAATTATAGAGAGACAAATATGTGGCACCAATGGGTGAGAAATAAGACTCAGGCCCTGTTCCTCCATCTGCTTCTAAACTACTTCACAGCCAAGCAGTTCAGCTTTACACACCTTGTGTTTTTCTCCTTTATAAATTAGGGTTTATTAGACAAGCCTCTAGAGTCTCTTAAAGAATTCATAACTAACGGTTGCCTCTCTGCTTGAGGCTTGATGTCTTTTAACTCTTTGCCCCCACTTTATGTTTAATTATATAATTACAAATTTATTTTTTTCTTCCCCTCATTCTACACTTTATACTGAAATTTGCAAAAAGATTATAGAAATTTCATGTCTAATCTAAGTATTAAAAATTACCTGCAGTGCTTTTCACAGTACTTCATAAAAAGGCAGCTATTATGTCATTGTTTGGTCTTGAATCAAACTGTTGGCCTTTTCCTTTCTGCTGGAGCCCAGTGTACACAATGAAAAATTGAGCACTGCATTGAAATTGAGACTAGTTGTTGTGAGTCATGGGCTGTATATTATTTCAGTGAAAACTTAAGCAAGAGGTCAAACGGCCAGTACTCTTAGAAGAATGGTTCTCAAACTATAATATGTCTTCCAAACATGTAAGGATCGTTGTCATGCAGATTCTGATCGAGTAGGTCTGAGTGGAGCCCAGGAATCTGCTTTTCAACGCACTCTGCAGTGATCTCAATACTGCTGGTCCCTGGAGCACTCCTTCAGTAGTGAGATTCTACTACCCTGACATAAGTCTTAATTTGAGGAGTCTTAGTGTAGTTTTAGGTTCAGATGGTGAAGAATCTGCCTGCAATGTGGAAGACGGAGGTTCAATCCCAGGATTGGGAAGATCCCCCAGAGGAGGGTATGGCATCCCACTCCAGTATTCTTGCCTGGAGAACCCCCATGGAAAGAGGAGCCTGGCCGGCTGCAGTCCATGGGGTCACAAAGAGTGGGACGTGACTGATGACTAAGCACAGCACACAGGATAGTTTCATAGGATACTGACCTTGAAGTGTTAGTGACTGCTTTGGGTACGTGTGTGCGTAGCTGCTCAGTCGTGTCCAACTCTTTGCCACCCCATGGAATGTAGTCTACCAGGCTCCTCTGTCTATGAAATTTTCCAGTCAAGGATACTGGAGTGGGTTGCTATTTCCTACTCCAGGGGATCTTCCCAACCCAGGGATTGAACCCACATTTTTTGAGTCTTTACCACCGAGCCACCTGGGAAGCCCATGCTTTGGGTGGAACTGTTAAAATTGCCCTGTCTGTCCAAGACCATTGCATCTTGCTGTTGATTTTGGACATTTTGCTACTTTGTGAATATTGCAGGAGATAGTGCTCTCTTTCTCAAAATAAGGAGGGCTTACAGGTCCCTTCCTGCCTGCTACTATTAATCCAGTCCTTTGGAGGAGACATTGTTAGATTTCCCAGTTCCTTTTAAAGATACAGTTATCTAGGTTTGTAAATGTCTTTGCTAATCCCTGTAGAATTCGTCTTACTCTGTGCTGATGTTTT
Source organism: Antilocapra americana (assembly GCA_007570785.1). Taxonomy (NCBI): domain Eukaryota; kingdom Metazoa; phylum Chordata; class Mammalia; order Artiodactyla; family Antilocapridae; genus Antilocapra; species Antilocapra americana. The sequence goes on from ML663567.1 coordinate 10,047,547, forward strand.
AGAAGGCTAAAGTCAGTTTGCATTAGGTATTATCTATATATATCTGCCATCAGTTCTGTGTTATTAACATATCATTAACAATTTTAATGATTAAGTTTTTAAGTAGTAGTACTTAAAAACATCAAGTAATGACATAAATGGGTCAAGATTCCTACATTTTAATTAATGTATATGTTTATTAAATTAATTGAGAAACTATCTTTCATACTAACTAATTAAAATTAAACTTGATCAATTAGTTTTTAAAGGGAAGTCTAAAGTAAAACACTTTACCTTATTGGTACCTTTTCAATTATCCTACAAATATGTATTTACTACAGAAGATATGCCAGATATCAGGTTAGTCTTTGGAGAGAGAACATGTAAATAATTTTTGTTATTCTTTATCATATATATTTTAATACAGTGATCAAGAAAATAGAAAGTACCTCTGTTGAAGTATATAGAAAACAGCAATATAAATAATTTTTGTATAGACATATATGTGACTTATGTATCAGGTAGTGTATCTCTTACACTTTTCATATTGAAATTTTTTTCCTCTTTGTTTTGATAAAAGCACTATCTTCCTATTTCCAGTCTAATGATCTTCCATCTCCAGTGTGGATACCTTTTATCAGTGTGTTTTCTGAAACTGACTCAGTCTGGCTCACACGTTAAGGACAGTTATTATCTCACATGACTGAAAATCCAGAAGTGGGACAGACTTCAGATCTGTTTGATACATTAGTTCAGCAATTTCATTAAAGATCAGGTCCTTTCCTAAAATAAGGATATTTTTCTGTAAGTCTCCCACCATACTTCTCTTTGACTTTAATTGGGCCCACGTGTATCCTAACTACAGCAGGGCAAATGGAATGATCACGATAAACATGTTCTGATCATTTCCAATAAGGTAGAATAGATGTTGGGCAATTAAAGTGGCCACTATCCTCATTCTCTTCCAAGTTTAAAATGTTAAATTCCCTAGGATTGTGTTCCAGAATCTCCTCCATTCTCACTGAATCCTCTCTCTAACTTGACCCACTCTCATGGCTCAACTACCCCCCTCCATGTGTGATGATAGTTGCCAAATCAATATATCCAATCCAGAATCTTTTAGAATTTCATGTGTATGCATTCAGTTTCTTCCCAGAAAGCTAAATTTAGAACTGCTAACAAAATTCCAAGTTCGAGATAATCCAAACTTGGGCTTTTTATATAGACCTAACCTTCCCGACTCCTCCACTCCCACATGGCTAGTCCTTTAAACTAAAACCTCAGGCGTCGTTTTGAGCCTCTCAACGATCAGTAGCCAGATGATGGTGGTGCTTCCTTCTCTTTCCTCGGTCTGCTGTCCTCCTTCTTTCCGTGCTCCTGCTGCCTCATGTGGGGCTCTTGCTGCTCTTGAGCATTGTCTTTTAACGATGCCACTCCACCTTGCAGCTTCTTCACATCTCCTAAGTCAGCTTCCTAGAGTCATATCTGAATATGGCATTTCCTGCTTATGGTCAGCCACTGCCCTTTGTCAAGTGAAATTTCTTACCCTGGTATACTGTGATTGTCCACATCCTGACCTCATCTTGTGACTGTCTTTCCTACTACACTCATCTTCAAATCTTGCATTTCAGTTGACTTTTATTTTTTTTTCCCCAGACATGAAGGGCTATTCCTGATAATACCTGGGCTTATGCTGTTTCACTTACTTTTATGTCTCAGTTCTGTTGGTATCCTCTTTTGAAGACCTCACAACTCTTACTCCCTTCACGTCCTCGGGAGAACTGAGGAGGACGATGTGGTGGTGATGGTGGTGATAATTAATACACACTGTAATTGAGGCTTACTCTGTGATAAGCACCATTCCAAGTGCCTTATGCCTATTAAGTCACACAAAAGCTACTTAGGAAGTAGGCAGTATTATATTTCTATCTTGTTGATGAGGAAACTGAATCCTAGAGGGATGAAGCAACCTGCATACGGACTCAGAGGGAATGAGCAATGATGCTGGACATTTTGGTTTTTGCTATACTTAGATATATACAGTATATTTAAAACCATTTTATATCAGAGTATGGTTGATTGACAGTGTTGTGTTAGTTTCTGCAAACCGGGATTTGGCCTTACTCAGGTGCTTGGATCTGTGCTTTTGGTATCTCTCCTTACCATGTGTCAATCATTTGGTCAGTATTTCCTTGGGCATTCTTGAATGTTAGATGTTTTTATTCGTGTACTGCAAATATTTCACTGCACTGTCTTTTCTGTCTTATTTCTCTAACTGTACCAACAGTTGCTTGAAGGCTGGAGTAATTCTTCTTCATATATGGTCCTAAACTCAGTAGGCACACCGTGTTGGTGAGGAGAGAAAGGACTGGAAAGAATGTTTGGTGTCGTATTTATGGATAAAGAAATGAGTCGTACGTTTCTCTCAAACCCTTTAAAACTGTTCCTCGGCTTTGTATTTGTAGTGCTGAGGTTTTGATTGAATGGTCTGGTGTCTAGGAAAGAGTGTTTCCTGAATTGTGCAGAATTTGAAACTTAACAGATGTTTATTCTGGACACATAACCAAGGTTCCCTCATTGTATATATTTCTTTATCAAACACAGACCAATCTACAAAAAAACAGATGTGGATGTTCACTGTGGCCCTAGTCATAATATTAAAAAAAAAAAAAATCTGGAACCAGACCAAATATCTACCAGCATGAATGGATAAGCCTAGTGTAGTATATTCACATAATGGAATGTTGCTCAGTCACTCTGTGTGTCTGGCTCTTTGGAACCCCATAGACTGCAGCAAGCCAGATTTCCCTGTCTGTCCTTCACTGTGTCTCCGAGTTTGCTCAAATTCATGTCCACTGAGTCGTCGATGATGGTATCTAACCATCTTATCCTCTGCTTTCCCCTTCTCCTTTTGTCTTCAGTCTTTACCAGCATCAGGGTCTTTTCCAATTGGCTCAAGTGGCCAAAGTATTGGAGCTTCAGCTTTAGCATCAGTTCTTCAAATGAATATTCAGAGTTGATTTTCTTTAGAATTGACTGAGAGTCCAGGGGACTCTCAAGAGTCTTCTCCAGCACCACAGTTCGAAAGCATCTATTCTTCAGTGCTCAGCCTTCTTTATGGTCCTTAAATGGTTACCTGACTGACATCCTTATATGGTTACCTGACTGACTATACAGAGCTCTGTCAGAAAAGTGATGTCTTTGCTTTTAATATGCTATCTATGTTTGTCATAGCTTTCCCTCCAAGAAGCAAGTTTTTTTTTTTTTTAAATTTCACAGCTGCAGCCACCATCAGCAGTGATTTTGTATCCCAAGAAAATCAAATCTGATACTGCTTTCCTTATGAAGTTTGGGATTGGATACCATGATCTTAGTTTTTTGAATGTTGAGCTTTAAGCCAGCTTTTTCACTCCTCAAGAGGCTCTTTAGTTCCTCTTCACTTTGTGCCATTAGAGTGATATCATCTGAATATCTAAGGTTGTTAATATTTCTCCCTGCAATCTTGATTTCAGCTTGTGATCATCCAGCCTGGCATTTCACATGATAATGGACTACTGCTCACTAATAAGATGAGAAAGAATGAACAATGGATACCATGCAATAACATGGATGGATATTATCATAAATACATTATTTTGAATAAAACAAGCCAGACACAAGAGTACCTACTCTATAATTCCATTTATGTGAAGTTGTAGAACAAGCAAACTTAATCTCCTATAAATCTAATTGCTGATAGCTTGAGTGAGTGAATTGGAGTTATTAGGAAAGGGACAGGAAGAAACTTTCATGGAGATGCTTTATTTGATTTCAGTATTTACCTGGGTTTAGACAATTATCAAAACCTGTTGACATGAATACTCAAAGTCTGTGCATTTTCTTTTTTTTTTTTTACACACTGATCAGGACTTTATTTAAAAATTAGCAAACAATACTGTAGAAACATTGGTATGCAAATTTCTAAAATGCTGCATCTTAAATTTAGTTGGCAAAGACCACATTTAGCTATAAGCATGTTTAGTCTTCCATGTAGAAACATGATTCTAAACTGTAACAAAAAGAAAAAATTGCTTCCTATTGTTTGAAAATACCAGTTTAAGTAGAGGACTATAAAAATGCATAGATTTTTAATGAAAGAATTGAGTGTACAAGAGTACTCCCCTTTCACAGTATTCCTTTTTACTTCATATGTGAGTTATTGGTTATGTTGTAGGATTTAACTTTCACAGCACTAAAAGGCAACTATTTAGGGAAGAGGCAGAAAAAGGAAAAAGGAGTATGTAAGGCAATAGTTCCTTTAGGTACAATAAGCATAATAGTGTTTTAGGAAGACAAGATAAAAATTACTCAAGGCTGCTTAGTTCTCACTGAATAAAAACAATGGGCTAAATACTGAGCTCCTCTGTGAATCTAATAATCAATGCCTTGGACACCATACTGGTAATCTCTGGGGCAGTCATCTTGGTACTCACCATGATATTCATCTGGGTATTGTGCCTGATCCTCACTATCACTGATTTCTGACCCATTGGTTCCTGTTCCTTGGCTTCCATTGTGAATGACAGGTTCTGTGGGAGCAGCACAGTATTCAGGATCATACCCTTGCCGCCCAAGCCTATATACACTCATTCCTTTCGGGAAGCGACTTTGTTGGTACCCATCTGTAGGGAAATTGTCGAGTTGTCCAGAGGTTGTAATGTTAGCTTCTGATCGTAGATGTCTCTTCGGGTACCCCGTGCTAACATTCCCGCCTGGCTGGCTCCTTTGTTGGTGCCCATTTGTAGGCTAATTGTGGTCTGATCAAAAGGTTTGTCAGTTTGCATTTTGGGATCATAAAGGTGCCTCCTCGTCCCATAGGCTGTCATACCTGCTTATCTGGCACATTTGTTGGTTCCCATCTGCAAACCAATTACACTTCGGCCAGCTTTTAATTTTCCTTCATCAAAACGTCTTGTTTGTTTTTCTGCATACTTAACTCCAATGTCAGTGGTTGTATGGAATCCTTTTGTTTTGGCCAGACCTGCTAGGGCCGCCAGTGTAGTCTGAACCTGGGTCATGTTTCCATTCTCAAAAAGATCATTTGCTTCAAATATGTCATGTTGCTTCATGCCATAAGCCTGAATAGCTTTAATAAAGTTGCCGATATTCTCCAACTGAGGCCAATTTAACGAGGACTCACTGACCTTCTTCACTGAGCCTGGCTGTAGCTTGTTTATGAGTTCGCAGAGGATAATGCCATCTTTCAAGCCCAGCTGGAAGTTGGCGCCAATGCTCATGCCCGTCACCTCTTCTATCCAGTTGCGGAGATCTGCCTGATGGTCATACTTGGAAGCAATCTTATTCTTGACCTCGGCTGAGAGCCCATAGGAAGGGCCCTTGTTGAAGTGGGTCATGATGATTCGAGGGGCGGGAAGAGGCTGAGTTTGGATCCGGGGGTTTCTTGCACTCGCTTTCCCCTCTCCTGGCCCCGAGGAGTGGCCGCACTGCAAGATGCTCGGAGGTGGCTCTCCTGGGCGGCGCATGAGTCGCCGGGACACGGCGGCGGGATGCGGGCGGTGCCTCAGCTACTCGGCCGGACGAGATCCCCCAGACGCTCCCGTTTGGCTCCGGAGTCCCGCACGAACTCTGTGCATTTTCTTTTATGTTAATAATATCTCAGTTTTTAAAAATGATAGCCATAACTAGCAAGGGAAGGTGGGGGTTGAGAGAAATTTCTTTTAAGATGGGAAATATAGCAAAAAGTTCATATGGTAGTAAAAATGATCGAGTTGAAGGAAATATATTGATGAATAAAAGAGAAGGGGAATTAGTGAAGTCATGTACTGGAGTAGGAAAGAGGGTGAGCTCTTGCACAAGTGAAGAGTCTACTTCTGAAAGGTCATGGATATGGCGGGGTCAAGGTGGGGGATGTGGTTGAAATCAGTGAGTGGTTGGTTGTGACGCTTCAGGTCTACACAAGACTTCTTTGATTTCCCCCTTGCCCAAGGAGAAGCCAGGACAATAGTTGATAGGGTAGAGGGTGAGGTGTGGGAGATCTGAGGAAGTGTACAACAGTGACTGTCGAAATGTACCAGAAGGTAAAGCATGTTAAAACAATTTTGCTGGGCCTGCCCCAGAGTTTCTCATTCAGTAAGACTGGGAAAGACCCTGACAGTGTGCCAAGAAGTTTGTAGACGATGCTGATCTGGACAAGATCCTAAGAACCGCTGGTGTAGAGCTTGCATTTTTATTACCGAGATAGTCATGCTTTGAATAATAAAATGGTTCACTTGAGGTACTAGCGCTGTTATAAGCAAGTAGCCCAGGTTGCTGTCTGCAGTCCAGCATATTCCTACATGTCCTGGCTTCAGTAAGGGGGAGTATTTGATGGCAGTGTGTGCTGGAGGTGAAGTAGGGGGCAGGCACTAAGAGGGAAAATTGGGAGAAAGATGCTGGGGTTACTAAAGCAAATCTTGCTAAGATCACCTTGGGTTATTGTGCTCCGATGAATAGATGTGAACAAGAAAATATTTTTCCCTGTTCAGTATGCACAAGCTGAGCTTCAGATTATTGGAGGGCTTTGTTTTATTTCCTACTATAATGAAGGCTTGCTGTTAGTATTTTAATGGAGGTATGATCATATTTTGTAAAACGTTGGTACTTGTTTTGTTTGCAAGCACATGTTTTCCTATAGACCTAGTATGTGTATTTCATACGTATATATATATATATATATAAGATCTTGCAAATGTGATTGCAAAAATATCCATAAAATTATTATTTAAAGGCGTTTGAGTTAAATATCTATTAGAAAGCAGTGGTGAAATGGGACTTGAATTATAAATACAGTATACCCATTCATATACCTGTGGCTTCCCAGGAAAAACTAGAAGGAAACATGCTAAATATTTGTTGTGACTTTTCTCTGAGTTGCATGACCCACTCCAGTGTTCTTGCCTGGAGAATCCCAGGGACGGGGGAGCCTGGTGGGCTGCCGTCTGTGGGGTCGCACAGAGTCGGACACGACTGAGCGACTGAGCAGCAGCAGCAGCAGCACTCTGTAATTTTAATGTTTTTTGATGCTTATAAAATTAGTGTTATTTTTTTATAAATCAAAAAAGCAAACTCTATAATAGCTAATGTAACATAATAACTAACAATGTACAAACTGCAATGTTTTTAAGGAACTGACTTTGAGTCCTGGGTGCTGGGGATGTATCTATGATCAAGAAAAATAGCCCTGTTCTTTTGGAATTTACATTCTGGGACATCAGTGATGAAACTTGATGCATCTTAGTGAACCTAGGGATCCTATTGGGTATTTCGGCACAGGATAACTGCAAATTGATATTTTGAAGTTATTCAGCTTTATATTTGTTGTTTTTTAGATTCTAAATTTCTTGATTATGGACTGTGACCGTTGTAGAAATTGTCATTTATAATAAAAAATGCTGCATTTTTGCCTAGAATAAATTAATAAATTTGTATACTCAATATAAAAACTGACTGTATAGTATATATTTTAGGTTGGAGTTTATTCATAGATATGAGCAAAAGTTTCCCAGAGTCTAATTTTGAATGATACCGCTTACAAGCAGGTATTTGATTTAAACATCTTAACAGCTTCTGGCGTATGGAGTATTGGTCTAAAACATGAATAAATAAAAGTTTTTATAAGACTTCTTTCTTCCTTAACATTGAGTTTACAAGTACATTTTTTCGCAACAAAGAGGTGGACGAACATGCTGCATGCTTCAAGGAGCCTTAAAAACCTAGGCTGAGTGAAAGAAGCCAGGTACAAAAGGTCAGCATCGTATTCCATTTAGATGCAGTATTTAGAATAGGAAATCTATAGAGACATAAAGTGGGTTCGTGGCTATCTAGGGCTGGAGGCAGGAGCAGAGGAGACCTTTGCTTTGCGTATGGGGTTTCTTTTGGGGGTGATGTTCTAAAACTGTGGGGATGGTTATACAACTCTGTGAATACACTCAACCTATTGAATTGTATGTTTTAAATGGGTGAACTATATGGTATATAAGTTACACTTCAATAAAACTGTTACAAAATTGTTTTTTTTTTTAAACATTTCTCCTCATCTTAAGAGCCTTTCGTCTGCTGTGCGATACATCTTCATCTTCCCTGGGTGATTGGCACCTGACCGCTTGCATCCTAAAGGGCCCTTCCCCTTTGCCTGAGCATTTGTACTTTGAAGTGAAAGGGTACTTGGCCTCAGGGAGTTTCTTAAATGTAATTACTTATGGGAAACATTTTAATTAGCTGATAGGCACAGAAAATCCAGATGGTATCTATTTCACATAACTAAACACTTGAAAACTTGTTCCTAATCCTCCACCCTCTCCCACACCTCTTCTTTTCCTGTACTTGACTTTTGGGGTGCAGTAGAAAAAGCGCTCAATACCTACTTTCTATTCCTAGGTATAGTTTCTCATCCTATAAGAAAATTTTGGTTAGATGTCCAGAGTTTTGAAGGGATAACCCAGGAACCAACAGAATCAGAATTATCTGAGTAACTTATTAAATATGCAGAGCCCAAGTCCAATTTGCAGAGACTTGTGGAATTTACCAAATAATATTTTCTGAGTCAAATTTTTTTGTAAACTGGAGACACGAATTTTACCAAGTATTCCTTCCCTGTTGGCTCAGATAGTAAAGAATGTGCCTGCAATGCTAGGAAACCCAGATTGGATCCTTGGGTCAGGAAGATCCCCTGGAGGAGGGCATGGCAACCCACTCCAGTATTCTTGCCTGGGGAATTCCATAGTCAGAGGAGCTTGGCGGGCTATAATTCATGGACTCACAAAGAGTTTGACACGACTGAGCAACTAACACTTCCACTTCTTACATTCCTTCTGTCCTCCCATGATTTTTATCTGTGCTAAAATCTGAACATCAGTTTACTAAAGATCTGGTCTGTCTGTGATGCTCAGCTATTGTTCAGGTCTTTCCTGTTTCATTTGGTTTAATCTTTCTGGGTATTGAGAAATTTTTTTTCTTCAGTCTTTGCTTCATGAAGACTTAGGCCAAAATGTTAATCTGAGAGATTTGTTTATTTTTGAAGACTGCTTCATTGTTTAGTTTAAACATTTCATAGTTTAGTTTAAACATAGTTTAGGTTTTTTCCCCCCTCCAAAGAACTATATCTTTAAGTTTCTTTTCTTTCCCCCACCTGTTTTACAATGAATAATATATTTGTGTTATTAAATCTGGAATATAAGTAGCATGGAATTTTAATTTTAAAATTTCATTTGGTTTATAAGACTATCAGCATTACTATAGACTGACATTTACCATGTAACTTCTAGAAGTTAAGTCTATTTTGAAAATATCTTTAAAAAATTGTTACTGTGTTTGCTGCAGAAAGTTGGAGATAGATGTCTTTATGTTTGTGTGAATAAGATCAATAAGAAAAGATATTAGTTAGTTTATATATATATAGTTAAAGAACATTTTCTTTTTTTAACATTCTATGGCTTGGAGCCTTTTTAAGAAGAAAGACTGTGGTTGGATTCCAGAATAGAATCAGAAATGTCTGAAAATCAAGTTGGCTTATAAGATTCAGTCATACTGTTATTACTATTAATCATAAGTTTTAATTGAAGCTTAATATTTAAAACTGATAAGCAACTCTTCTTCACTGTTCTTTTTGTTAGAGTATAAGTGAGAATTAACCTTCCCATTGCATGTGTTGGTATCAGAGTCAGGGAATTCCTATTCAGAGATACTGTGTCTAGTGGTAAAGCTTCTTCCAGTTTGCACAACTGGAGCATCAGCCTTGAAGACACCTTATATTGTGGTTTTTTTTTTTTTCTTCAAATTTTCCTTTTCAGTCTCTGAATAGGCCCCTTTCTTAATGAAGCCCCTTCCTATTTCATGGGCTTCCCTTGTGGCTCAGCTAGTAAAGAATCTGCCTGCAATGCAGGAGATCTGGGTTCAATCCCTGGGTTGGGAAGATCCCCTGGAGAAGGGAAAAGCTACTCACTCCAGGAATTCTGTCCTGGAGAATTCCATGGAGGGTCCAGGGGGTCACAAAGAGTCGGACACGACTGAGCGACTTTCACTTTCCCGTTTCATTGGTTTCCTTTCTTTTTTCTTCTTCATTTTGCCATCTCAATTCTACTTCTTGCTATCATCTCTCTTAATTATAATTTTCCCAATCCTCTCCCATTTTAGTCTCCAAAACAGTTTTTAAATGTGCTACTTAAAACTTACAGCTGCTTAGCCAGCATGTGCTCCGTGTGCCAGTTACATCATATTTTCGATGCCATCCTGTGTTACCATTTCTCCTTCAGTGAGCACATGTCGAGAATGCTAGACACGGTTCTGAATGCTGGAGATACACGGTGAAGCAGAAAACCACAGGCTCTGTCCCAGTAGCTTACATAGCTAATTGTAAATCAGGACCACAGATGCAGATTTACTCATAGGGACTACAGGAACCCTAGATAGGGACACCTAGCCCACACTGGTAGAGCTATACTCACAGTTGACTTAGCAACACCTTCCCCATCTGCTGTCTTCATCCCTCTCCCCAGAGGGCTTGTGTCCTCAGCTGGTGTCCCTAAAAGCCCCTTGAGAAGTCTGTCCTGGAATGGAGCCCAGTGTTAACTCTTTCCCCCTCCAAGGATAATTCCATCCTTGTGACTGGGATATAACTCCAGGACTCCTTGCCTGTTTGCATGGCTCCACCCACATCCAATGAGAAGGACTAGCAATAGACTTCCTTTGCTGCTCCATCACTCAGACTTGGTATGACCTGAAGCCTTCCTAAAATTGAAGATGTCATCATCTGTGGTGAACACTGGGTTCCTGAACAGGTGTAGCCATGGGAGAGACAGATTTTAGCTTCTGAGATGTTAGAACTGAGGGGAACTTGGATGAAATATAATAGAATCCAGTCATAGTACAGATGATGAAACATCTCAAACATTGAATGAATTGCCTGAATTTACATAGTAAGAGTCATAGCCAACATGATTACTTATGTCTTCTAATTCTTCTTTATTCTGCTTCTTTCTACTATACTGCTTTGAAATTGGTTGTTTGTTATTTTGTGATTCTCGTGGGTTCTATTACCAGACTGAAACATGTCAGTGATGTAGGTAAGTAAATTTCATCTTTACAAATGCAAAAGTAGAGAAACAAGTGTAAATGTATAATGGTGTATTGTTTCAAAATAATTTTTTACTTGATATCAAAGATAAGGGAAAAGTACCATTAGGGTCATCTTATAGTAAATTCATTGTATAACCATCTAGTAATTTCTCACAAGCTTTACTTAGAATTAGAAACTGGACCATCTCAATTCAGTGGGTGTAAGATCATTGGAAGTTGCTTGAATTTCATGTTTTTATTTGCATGATAATAATATTGAATCTATCATCAGAGGAAAAGAAGTACTTTCATTGAATTAAAGATTCCTGTCTTTCCTTTATGTCTGTTATTTAAGGCTTTTTCTTAATTATCTCTGATAATAAACAGCCTAGACTTCTTTTAAGAAAATAATGTAATAATGAACCACTGCCTACCTGTAACTCGGCTATCAATTCGTTGCCACTCTTGGTTCACTTGTCTCCCCCATCACACATGGTGTTTATTTGTTAATATGTTGCTGGAATTCTTTAAAGCAAACCCCTAAACATCCTTTTATTTCATCCATTAATACTTTTGTATGTATCTCTAATAAAGGAGGACTGTAATATTTTTTAAGTTCTGTTATTGCATATAAAAATAATCCTTTGATATCATCTAATACCCATCTACTCAAATATGCTCAGTTGGAAGAGCAAAGGTTTAAATAGTGAATCCTCTAGGCTGGCTGCTTGATAAAACTTCACTTTCATTGTATCCTTTGTTTTGTAAGCCTGGCCACCACACACATCACCTGCAGAGATTTCTAGTTATTTTTTGTTCTCTTTACTGACTTGGCAATTTTCTTTTTGCTCTCTGTTTCCTGAATTTTCCCATCTTAGATCTCTGAATGCCTCATACATTTTCAGTACCTCTCTACCTATCTCCGTTGTTGGTGATAAATTTTAGCAATACTTCATCATTGCTTATTTAGGGTGTTAGTTTAATAATAAGAAAAGACATCTCTAGAAGCATGCAGGTAGATGAGGAGGTAAAAGTACAGAGTCTTTGAATTAGAAAAGTGAATTTGGGCAAGTTTATTGAGCACTGAGTCTCTATCTGTAAAATGTAGCCAGTCCTGGACATTATTTTGTCCCACTATCTGTATCTTTCACAAGCGTGTCCTAGCCTTCTGGGTCCTCAACCTCAGCATAAATAATTAAACATCCTCTCCTTGTCCTCTAAGTTCCCAGTCACTGGGATAGACAAGCCTGCAGAGTGTGCAGTCAACTTGGGTCCATGGTTAGATTTCCAGAACAGTTGCTAGAAACTCTAAGGAGAGATGAACAGAAAAGCATATAAATTTGAAGAAGTGTTACTTCACTTAAAACAGAAGCATAGCAGGATATATTCAATAGTTTGTATTATTTTCAAGTTGCTATGACATTGATGTAAAAATGAAGAAGAAAGAGAAAAAATTTTCTTTTGTATCAATGGAAAAATTTCTCTTTTGTATCAGTTTGGGCTTCCCTGGTAGCTCAGATGGTAAAGCATCTGCCTGCAATATGGGAGACCTGGGTTTGATCCCTGGGTCGGGAAGATCCCCTGGAGAAGGAAATGGCAACCCACTCCAGTATTCTTACCTGGAAAATTCCATGGGTGGAGGAGCCTGGGAGGCTATAGTCCATGGGGTCGCAAAAAGTTGGACATGACTGAGCAACTTCACTTGTTCACTGCTCATTTTGCCCATTGTATCAAAGCTCTGTTGCATTCTCTTTCTCACCATGAAGAGAATCATCTGTGAAGGAGCATGAGCATGCAGACAGGAAATGGGCAAGAAGTAGGGAAGGACATGATGCTTTTTAGATAGGTTTATATTTAGTGAAGATTATATGGGATATTCCATGTAAAATACTCTGGAAATGTTAGATATTTCCATTATCTTCAGAATTAACTTCTTGTGATAGAGATATTATAGGCAGAAAGTGCTTTGCTTACTGGAATTCCTGATTTTTTTTCCTACTTTCCCCCAAGAAAAATGACATTTTAGGATGATTGCAAGGCTGGGCCTTGGAGTAAAACAGACCTTGTTTCAAATACCAACTCTGTCACTAACATTTCTCTCAAGGTGAAGGAAATTCATAACTTCACCAAATACTTCTATTTATCTACAAAATAGAAAAATACTTTTTATGAATTATTACAAGGATTAAGCAAGATAATGGACCTCATAAAGGTAATCATTGACACATACATAATAAGCCCTAGAAGGATGTAGCTAGTTCCTTGATAGTCAAAATTTAGGATAATTGTGTGATTTGTTCACTAGTTTTTCTCAGTTCACCATTTTTTTCTTTTATATATGTGTTATATTGTTGGCTTTCCCCCCCTTGGGATCAGTTTCTTATCTTGGATAAAATTAAATATTTTTGTCGTTATTTCTCTTCAAGAAATGAAACATCTTAGATATTGTTAGAGAGCAATTGTGGTTAATTTTATTCCGCTTCCAAGAATGCTTGGAAATCTGATGGAGATTTTGAGATGGTTGTGACTGGATGTGAAGGAAAGATGGGGAATACCTTTGGCTGGGGAATGAGAAGATCTTGGAATCTGACAAGAAACAATTCCCTGACCCGAGGCAAGTTGCTGAATCTGTCTGGACATCCATGTTCTGTTTGAAGGAGGGGTTTGAAATTGGTGCTGGTGCAAACTTGGGGTTTCCGTATCCTATGACTATCATTGGGCAGGTAGAGCTTTGCCATTTGAGTCTCAGAGAGAGCAAGACAGGAGCAAGGCTTACGGGTGGGAGCCCGGAGTTCAGGAACAACGGGAGATGACAGAAGGCATTACTTTCAGAATGAAGGGAGCAATATGGGGAGTGGGAGGGAGTAAAGAATTGAAGAACAGAGAAGAACCGTGCCAGAACTTCAGTCTGCCTTATTTTCTTGAGCAGTGCCAGGATTTCCTAGCAACATCCACTGTTGCTACTGGTAGATACATTTTTAAGGGACTATCTTTCAGTGAGTGTGTCCTGTCAACCCCAATTCTCAGGAAACTCTTAAGTCTTTGCAGCTTACTGGATATAAAGACAGTATCTTTTGGTGTTGGTAATAGTTTGCAAACAGAAGTACAATGTGATGGGTTTTGCTCTCCGGTTTAATAGATTGGGATGTGTGATCTGTGTTTGTAACCAATAGGGGCCATGAAATTTCACTCAAAAGTCAGGCAACAGAATGTAAGGCATGATTTTGGCTAGCAGCCTCGATATTAGTCATACTGACAAATACAATGAAATTGCCTTAAAAACATGTGCGTGAGTTGCCTCGTGCCAGTCTTTCTCTAAAATTTCCAAAGATCCTCATCATGGCATCTTGAGATTGGACACAGGCTGGTAGAAAGGTCACAATTTAGCTTTAAAGTACTCCTTGCTGCACTTTGGCAAACCGTGTCCTGTTATTTAGGTTTACAAACATCACTTTGAGCAAGCTTTAAAGGAAAGTTTCAGGGTTAGATGATTAACCAGGAAGAGTGGATGGATTCTCAGGGAGAGCTGCTCAGTGAGGTTATTAGCTTCTAAAATCTGGTGCTTAGCTTGGAAGTCCAGAAGTATCAGGTGGTCAGCACTTTCATTGACCAACTCGTTCAAGGAAACTGATCGTAAGAAACCAAATCTCTAAGATGCTGATGTATAAAGCGACATGGTAATTTATAATGAGACATATGAATGGAACCGAAACTATGTCAACTGTTTTTCTGTCCAAAGGAAACCTTACCTGGAAAGGCTATTGTTACCATAGTTTGCAAAGACTTTGGCGGAAATAGTTGAATGACTTTGGCCAGGATCATCAAGTTGTATTATCATCTATAGTTCAGGGACAGAACTACCAAACACACTAAATATCCAAGTTGCTCAACCAGGAAGCTCCCTCTGATCACCTCTCTCTCCCTTATTTCTGAGTCTGTCACCTTCTTATATTCCCTCTGTTTCATTTTCATTGTGTTTCTAGTCTCTAACAAAGTGCTTATCAAATATGTGCTAAATAAATGCTAGAATGAATGTATATGTTCACATCTGTTGACTTAAATTTTATTGAAATTAGGTAATAATCAGGTGGATTGTAATCAGTAACTATAGGAGCTTAGTTGGAACAAAATAGTTTCTGCCTATTTTTTGAATGTTGATGAGTCTTAAGGCTACTGTATTTGTCCCTTCAAAGCTGCTATCTCCCTCCCTCTTCTGTATGAAAACTATATTGTAGAGCATGTTTGAAGCTCTAATTTTCTTTTTTCCTCCCTTCTGGTCCTTTTTAGAATGTTTTATTCTTTCATTCTGAGAACCTTGTTACCAAATTCATAACAAACATCTAGATATCCTGTTGTTTCTCTTAACTTCTGGCCTCACGACTGAAGGCAAAATATTAAGATAACAACAATAAACCACGAAGATGTGAAGTCTTAATTTTTGTTGTTTAATGAAAAATTTCCTTTTAATTCTTGTCCTGTCTGCACATCGGTCATTGATGATACATTTGAGGTTATCTTGGCTGCTATGGAACTAGATCTTTTAAAAGGTAACTGCATGCCGTGAGACCAAAGTAAATGTGGTGGCAAGATGGACAGATGTGTTTGTGGGATACAGCCAGTCTTTGAGATGGGCTCTCTGCTTGTGCTTAGTCAATCGTGTCCGGCTCTTTGCGGCCCCGTGGACTGTGGCCCACCAGGCTCCTCTGTCCATGGAATTCTCCTGGCAAGATACTGGGGTGGGTTGTCTTGCCCTCCTCCAGGAGATCTTCCCAACCCAGGGATTGAACCCAGGTCTCCTGCAATGCAGGTGGATTCTTTATTATCTGAGCCACAAGGAAAGCCCAAGAATACTGGAGTGGGTAGCCTATCCCTTCTGCAGTGGATCTTCCTGACCCAGGAATTGAACCAGATCTCCTGTATTGTAAGTGGATTCTTTACCAGCTGAGCTACCAGGGAAGCTCTGCCTAGTCAAAATGTATCCATGTGTAATTGGGAGTGATAACTTACTAACATTTTCTTTCTTTGAGGAAAAAAGATCATTCTAAGGTTTGTAACTATTAATAGGTTTTGTTTGTAGAGCTGAGAGACTATTTCATTTTTTAGTCACCTTTTTAAAACTAGTCTTTCAGATGTATTTGTTTGGGCTAGGAAAAATATATAAAATAAAGATACCTTCTCTCTTGAATAGGGAAAATTTGAGTTCTTCCAATTCTGAAATCAAAGTAAAACATCTAGAGAGGTGATGTGACCAACAAGCCAAAATCTATAGACACAGCCTAAACCAGTAAACAAGAAATGCATTTCTTATCTTCAGTTGGTGACCATCGATACAGGGTGATTATTATTTTCAACTTGTCTTTCAATAAGATGGAGAGATAGTAATACTTGTCATGGTTTATCTCATGTGTGTTTTCCAATAAGGATTATGGTTGATAGATTTGGCTATCAGTAGGTCTATTTGCCTGTACATAAAAAGAAAGCTGAAGTTTGTTTTCAAGGATTTATTTGTATTCTGTATTAGTATATGTGATTCAGTATTTTTGAAGGAGTCAATGCTGCTGTCAAGTTTTATGAATTTTCAGTTGAATTTCTAATTGGATTTGAATGGTAGCTCCTGAGTTGCATTCATTATTTTGGTAGATAAGACAATGAAGCTTTGGGGTTAACAAAATAATATTTATATTATATATGTACATATGTATGTGTATATATGTGTGTGTATGTGTTTATCTATATGTGATTTCTCATCTAGATATAAAATCTTTGTAGAAAAGAATTTAAATGAAGAAAAATATAAAAAAAAAATTCCCATATTCTCCCTTTTAGAAATAGAACTAGCAATCATGTAGTGTTTATGTGCTAAAATGTATATACACATGTGTTTCTTTTGAAATGAACATGGAATATTTTAAAACATACAATTGCATATGTAATAATGAGATTTTAGATCATATTAGAAAATCCTCTAAAAGCCTGCAGAGCCTCTCATTAAGTCATATTCTTTCTTAACCTCAAGAAAAACTCAGGGCTAAGTCCTTTAAAAGCCCATAATTGCTTGAGGCCAAAGTATGAACTCAGATTCTGAAGTTCTCCATACTTAATGCTTTATTTGCACATCCCTGAAGGTTTTCATATAAAGCTGGGGCATAGTGTTTCATTTGGTTTTCCCTGTTGTTCCTGTCACTGTGACCTTCCTACTTTTCAGAGAGAAGCAAAGTTACCTTGAGTCCTCTCTCTCTCTCTTTCTCTTTTTTTTTTTTTGGTCTCCCTGTGTGGCTTGCAGGAACTTTGTAACTTTGTTCCCCAACCCTGGCTCCCGCTGGACCGTCAGGGCGTTTCCCAATCCCTTCTGTCTTATTGGCTGCCTCTTCTTTGGAGTGATATTAGCAATCTAAAGAAACTGTGTGTGTCCCCCCCCCCCCCCCCCCCGCCTCACTAGAATGCCTAAAAGATCTCCTAACTCTGCTTGTGCATGGGGCCCGGGGAAGCGCTGTCTTCATTACGTCCGCACCTTGTCCTCCTCTCTGGGTTGGTGTTCAACCCCCTTTCCAGCATTCCCCAGACTTTTGGAAAAACTCCTAAAGGACTGTGAATTGATTGTCATCACAAACCGTAGCAAGCTTTAATTCCATTGGAAATTTTGAAAATTTTTTTCTTTTATTTTGAAAGTTATGTAAACTTGGGCTTCTATTTGTAAAAAAGTTTTAGTGCAGTATAGTTGAGTTACAATGACGTTAGTTTCTGCTGTACAGCAAGATGAATCAATTATACATATATCCACTCTTCTTAAGATTAGTTTCCCTTATAGGTCATCACAGCATATTGAGAATTCCCTGTGCTATACTAGCCTTCTGTTCTTCTCTTTTTAAGTTAATACTTTTCAATTTTTTAAAAATTTTATTGGAATTGTGTTCATTTCATATATACAACAAAGTGACTCAGTTACATATAATACATATTTTCATCCTTTTTCAGATTCTTTTCTCATATGGGTTATCACTAAATATTGAATAGAGTTCCTTGGGCTGTACAGTAGATTATCTGTTGGCCTTTTTTCTATCATAAGACAGCATTAGTTTGGATAGAAAAGTAATGGGGTCAAGCCATTGCCGTCCACTCCTTCCTAGGTTGTTAAATAGGTACTCCTGTAAGATGCTCACATTTTCCCATAGGTCTTTACACTCCAAACTCTTCCCCTCTAGCATGTGTCCAGGAGGCTAAGAAGCTCCTGAAGTCATTCCTTCAGTGAAGGACATCACAGTGTTCCTACATAAACATGATGGGAAGGTGGTGCCTTTCTTAAAGGGATCTTCACTCTCTCCTTATTATTTTTGTTATGGGATCACATTTGAGCATACCATTATTGCTTCAGTGTTTTCTGAGTTATGTTAGTAAATAGAAAACCCTGAAGCTGTCATATTTATGTATTTGAGATAGAATTAGTATGTAGACAAAGTACGCTTAGATCTCTGAAAACTTTGAAGCATTGGAAAGAAGATTTGTATCCTGTTATTTTTCTAATTAAAAAGACTTTATTGAAATATAGTTGGTTTACAGTGTGTTAATTTCTGCTGTACAGGAAAGTGGTTCAGTTACATGTATTTTCTTCTTAGTATTCTTTGCCACTATACTTTATTACAGGTTATTGAATATAGTTCCGTGAGCTATACAGTAGGACCTGTTGTTTATCTATTGTATATATAGTAGTTTTATATCCTGTTTTTTTTAAATGAATAAATGTAGGTCTTTAGTGTAGTTATTTGTAACAATGTAGAAAATAGGAACATAAAGAGAAAATCAGTCATTCAGATAAAAAAATCATTATTTTCAGGTGTTTTCCTTCCAGAATTTTTTTCCATTCAAATATGAGTGTGAATGTTTGTGGATGTGTGTAGACATGTCTGTGAGTATTTACAAACTTAGAATCCTATATTACACTCAGGTTTTTAAATTTGATTTTTAAATATCCTGCTTTTTAAATTTGCTGTTGTGAGCTTTTGTTGGTATTGTTAAATATCAAGTTGTGCTGAAAATATTCTCACTTGTGCACTCTATTATTTGTACGTTAAAAAAACAAAAACAAAAAACAAATCCATGTTAATTGAATCAAGTACTTAGCACCAAAATAGTCACCTTAGCACACTAGAATTCTCCCACATTCTCCTGCCAAATACCATAAATTATTTAGCACCACAGAAGTTTATTATTTTTTGTATATTCATGAAAAATTTAATTTTAAATCTAGGTTGGAGGTCCGATTGCTACGGGAAAATCAGTGTGGTGGCGTAAGTGATCGGTGGACACTTCTCCGTGTCTTGAGTTAGCCTCAGCTAACAGCCTGAGGGCACCGACGCGGGTGCTCCATCCTGAGATCAGCACTGCTCCGTAATTCTAAAGGCGACTGCAGTGGTGCTTAGCCATGTGTGGCTGCTTGGAGACAGTTCAGTTAGTCTCTGCCTTGAACCCCTGAAGACCTCTCTTCATGTCTGTTATTTGACATCTGTCAGAAGCATGACTTGAAATGCTAAATTAGAAGCCGCTTAATCTGATCAGATCTTGTTTCCGTTTCCAAAAGTTTTTCTATTAAGTTTCTCTGAAATTAATTCTGAGAATGCAAGGGCTTCCTATGATAATGGGTCCTTATCAAATATTAATAGTATTATTAATCTGCTCTCGGCTCCTACTTGTAACTTTCTCTCAAAACCTTTATTAGCAGTACAGGATCCAGTATCCAGTGGTGGCACCGTTAAATGAAAGCAATAGTGCCAGGTATTTGTATGTCATATTTCCATCTCAGCTGACTTAATTTGGGGTTCATGAGTCCTTTCTGGCACAGGCATACTTTAGAGATAGTGTAGGTTTGATTCCAGACCACCACAATAAATTGAATATTGCAATAAAGTGAGTCATGTGAATTTTGCTTCCCATTGCATGTAAAGTTATATTTTCACTATCGTATAGCCTGTTAAGTGTGCAATAACACATCTTAAACAACATTGTACTTTAATTAAAAAATAATCCTACTTCAGTTAAAATGGTGCTACTAGCCCTGTTTGATGCAAAGTTGCTACAAACTTTCAAATTTTAAGATGTGCAATAAAGTGAAACACAATAAAATGAGGCATGCCTGTACAGTACTTCAGAAATATATCCTGCTGTCAGTCTGTGGGTAAAAAAATGTATATTAATGCATAAAAGTTATGGGAAAATTGGTTGGTTTTTATCTTGTTGGTGGGAATTTTAAATTATTCTAACATTGTTGGAAGGCAATTTGGCTATTTTTTCAGAGCTTAAATTGTCTAAAATCTCTGAACAAGTTAGCTGCTAAGAATTTATCCATTTAGCATCCTCATAAAAAGAAGCTCCCAAGATAATGTGCAAGGATAGGCATTTCAGCTTTGTCTTTCTGGTGGTTTAGTTGCTAAGTTGTGTCCGACTCTTGCAATCCCATGGACTGTAGCCCGCCAGACTCTTTTGTGCATGGGACTTTCCAGGCAAGAATACTGGAGTGGGTTGCCCTATCCTTCTCCAAGGGATCTTCCCCACCCAGGGATCAAACTGGGGTCTCCTGCAGTATAGGGTATTAATGTCACCACTGCATGGGCAGTTGAATACCAAGCAGCTATTAAAACATATAAACATATCTACATGGGAAGGTCTTCAGCATATAACAATAAGTTGATAAGAGCAAGATGATTATACAAAATAGTACCCTTTATTTAGAATGAACACTAACAAGAACTATTAAACTTTCATAGCACAAATACGTGTATACATACACATGTATATATATACATGTACACAGTTTTTTTTCCCTATAAGAACTATCAGTTTTGTTTCCTTCAGGGATAGAGACTTGTTAGCCTATATTGGATAGGCCAAGAAATTCATTTGGGATTTTTCTGCGTAACATCTTACAGAAAAACCCAGATGAACTTCTTGGCCAACCCAGTATTTTGCCTTTTATATATTTTTGTATTTGAAATTCCTAACACTGCACTTATTGCTGTTTTTGTCCTTGAATTTATCTATATGATATGATTTGGAATCAAAAGCCTAGAAAAATATTCCATTGATATTTTAAGATGATTTTTTAAAAATCAGTGGTGCTCAGAAGTAATGATGGCCTGAGGAGATGAAATATAATATACCATGGAAAATCAGAGTGGTGGAAATCAGAAAGGTATGAAAATGAAGATTTGTTTGGGAAATGTGGGAAAGGGTGGCTTTTTAAAAACTTTAGCAACTACATTTTTTCCCTTTTAAGTTTATTCCCTCTGTCAACCTTTTCCTTTTGCACTTGTGTTTCTACCTTATTCTTTGACTTTCTTTTAATTACTGGACTACACCCACCTGTGTTGTTCCTTTCCCCTGTTCCCCATCCTTGGTCAATACGGCTCTTTTTTTTGTCTCTGGTTTTTCTGTAAGGTTACAGTTGCAGTAAGGAGCAGGGCTTTGAGTGTTGGGACCAGAAAGACCTCAGCATTGATCAAACCACTGGCCAGACACACTGCTGATGTCTTCCTCAGCCTGACCTCTGAACTTCCTTTTCTATATTACATCAGCTAGCTCTGATGTTGTCTAGCCTTCTTATGACAAGACAGTAACTTGCTGGATTTATTTTTCTGAAATATGATTATGAAGTTACTTAACCATTTTATTTCATTGATATGATGGAAACATAAAGTATTACCTAGTAGAAGAAAATATTGACTTGCAAGGCCATGGTGATTTATTTATTGTCACGATTATCTAACTTACCAAACACAGCCCCCTACTGTGTAATCATATAATTGAACAGCTGAGGCCAACACAGTTATCCAAACTGACTAATCCCTATCCAATTAAACAACAACATTGAGCTGTAAAATGCACATTTCCCCTGTGATGCTGAGGGCTTCGCAAAGCTCAAATGCTTTATATCCTGCTGTTACTGTGATTTCTGAAAACCAAAGAAAATCCAAAGTACTTCACACATCAATATGGAAGATTATTATAAACATTTCCTTATCTGTATGAGGAAGACAGCATTCAACTCTGATTTTAGTCCCTATTGGCTCTTCTGTGTTACTAAGTCTATACTCTTCTGTATTACCAAGTTTATAGTTAAGAGCTTGGAAAGAAATTACAGACAAATGAATAGGTTATCATAGAATTTATCAGTAACTATTCAGTCTAGCCTCTAAAGCTCAATGTCTGTGATGCCGAATTCCATCTATGTGAAAGAGTTACTTACATTGGCCCAAACTGATTTTTCCAACAAGGTAAACAAAAGGGTGTGACTTCCCAATAATATGTTGATAGCCAGATTTTAAATATTAATAAAAGTACACAGTGTAAAAGAAATGTGTTCAGCTCATGTTCTACGTGAGTTCAAAGTAGTCTGTTGATGATAACCACCAAGAAATATTGGAAAGAATATTGATCAAGGCAAAGCTGTCTTCGTGTTTCATTTTAGCATTATCTTTTACTCAATGTACAGCATAGAATAACAAATAACACTAACCTTTGTTTACTGAATCTTGTGAGGTGTGATGTTAAAGTGCTTTAGTTGTGGCATTTATGTATTCTGACCATAATATTGGCTTTCCTATCAGCTCCATTTTAAAGGAAAGTAAACCTACCAAAGTTTAGCTAGTAGGTGGCAGAGCTGGGGTTTGAAACCAGACTAGAATACCCTTGTGGATGAATTGATAACCAGAGTAAGAGATTGGTTAAGGCACCACTGAGAATAGAATGGGAAGAGAGACAGCTGGATCTCCATAATGTGATTTTGCAATTTTAGTTGAAATATTGGTTTGTGGAATATTGTATAGTCATACTTAAATATAAGTATAGTCAAATTATAGCTGTTTGTCTTTCAGGAATATGTACAAAAATCCATTCTGCCTAATTCACAAATGGACGTTTTCCCATCAGCTATGGGCATTATCTATTTTAAATATGAAAGGTGTTGGAACACATAAATGTGTAAAATTTGTTTCTTTCCATTTTATCAATAAATATAATGATTAAGTTTAACTTTCTGTTACTTACTGATTTCAACGTTGTGTATATGTGAATTTAGTTAGTTTATCTTTCATTGATCTGCAACTTGTGTTTCTTAGTTCCCCCAACTTTTGTATTTTGTCATCTAAGAATTCTATGGAATAAAATCTGGGTTGTTATTGTTGGTATTGTTTGCCTTTAAACTGATTTCTTTTCCATTTAATTACCTGTTCTCCTTTGCCATGAGGAAATAGTATGCACCGTTTATATTGAGTCCCTCACCTCTGTGCCATGGGCTGGTACCTCCTGTCTGATCAGCAGTGACATTAGATTAGAAATAAATTGCACAGTAAATGCAATGCACTTGAATCATCCTCAAGCTATCCCCTCTTCTCACGGAAAAACTGTCTTCTACAAAAGCGGTCCCTGGGGCAAAAAGGTTGGGAACCGCGGGCTTACGTGATATATCAGGAATTATTTCTGTTTTAAAAAATTACAGTTTAATCATTTTTACTCTAAAATTATGAAAAACTTGAATGTAAGATGTGTTTGAAATGTTTCTTATAAATATTTAGGTGAAAAACGTTCTCATGAAAGATTAACAATACCAGGATATGACTAAATATGCATTTGTTAATAATTTTTACATTTAAATGTAATAAACATAAATTTGTTTGGCAATTATTTTTGAAATCTTTGAGGAATGGAACCATACTTCTCCACAGATCTCGTGATGGTTCCTACATTGTGTTAAATTTGAATTCAGGATCAGGGTGTTAGATGTTGGTGGAATAATCTTACTATCAGAATGAAATGAAACCTCTGCAGTGACCACATAGGGAGAGAAAACTCTAATATACATGAATAAATTGCTTGAATCAAGGCATAAGAAATGGCCAAATGGTGATATTTGAGTTTATTCTTTTTGCCTATTTAAGTTTGTTGTTTTAATGTCAAATAACAGGGCTGCAATAACACATTAAATTGCCAAATAATTGGTTTTTACTTGGTTAGTACATTTTGTATCTTGGATAAATTGTGTATATTCCCTGAACTTCAGTAACACATCTATTTAAATAGCTTTGAGATAGAATCTACATTATATTTCACCCATTGGAAGTTTAATATTCAGTGTTTTTTGGTCTAGTCAGTGTGGTATAATCATCAGTACTAATTCCAGAACATTTTCATCAGCATTCTCTGAAGAGAATCCCCATTCCTATTAACAGGCACTCTGCTACCTGTTCCTCCACCCCCCCAATTGTCCTACACCCTGATCCCACAGGTATCTTTCAGTTTAATTCCTGACTCTATAGATTGGCCTATTCTGGACACTTCACATAAATGGAGTCATACTTTATTTGGTCCTTTGTGACTGTCTTCTTTCACCTAGCATAATGGTTTTAAATTTCATTGATGTTGTAGCATGTATCAGAACTTCATCGTTTTAATGGCTGAAATAAACATATCCTAGAGAGATACTACATTTATTTATCTATTTATTAACTGATGGGTATTTGGCTTGTTTCCACTTTTTGGAAAAAATATTGCTGTGAACTTTGCACAAGTTCTTTGTGGACCTATGTTTTCAGTTGTTTTGGGCATATACCTAGGAGTGGATGGTGAGGGCATATTATGACTTTATATTTACCTCTGAGGGGCTCTCAGACTATTTTCATTCCAAAGCAGCTGTACTATTTTATACTCCCACCAACAGTGTATGAGGATTCTCATATCTTTCTTTATAATAGGAATAATAAAACCTACTTCACTATTGTTGGAAAGATTAAAGAAGAAAACCTGTGCCAAATGATGAGGGTAGGATGATTTTGGTCTCATAGTAAGAGCTCACTAAATGTTCCTTTCATTGGTTTGTGATCATTAGAAAGATCGCCTTTGTGTTGAGCCAAAATTTTGAGCCACAGGACTCCCACTGAAGAGAACCAGAATCAATTGGCTGCCTCTGCCAAAGCTAGCCCGTCAGATTCTGAAAGGTAGCTACTATGACCACTTTATCCATGATCCAGGTTTAACAAATTCAGTCTTATTCCTAGTCACTTTACTTTGTACATAAAGAGACCCAAACAGTCATTCTTCTGTAATTATAGAAGTGTTTAAGAGGACCAAGGAGTGATTGACATGACCCTCAGTGTGATGAAGGAGCAAAAGTTCTTGTCTAGAATCTACTCCCATCTCTGCCACTCACAATGTCATTGAATTGTTACTTCCTGCATCTGTACAATAAGGACACAGATGAGATGATCTCTAAGTCGCTTCCAGCACTAATATTTGAATTCTAATATAGTCAGAAAAGTGGCTTAACTTTGTTAATGTCTTCACTCTTCCCAGTGAAATACCCTAACCCTTTCTCTGAAGTCATCATCTTTTTTTTTTGTCCTTAGTGAAAAGCTTTGTTCCCATTAGGAATTCTTCCAATGCTCGGATCATTTTGTCAGGTTCTTCTACTGAATTCCAGAACTTCAGAAATAATTTAAGAATAGCTATCCCTGCCATTTAATATGGAAATATCCTAGAATGTTCAGCTGAGGTGGCAGAAGCAGCCTGGCTTCTCCCTCTGCTTCTGATCCTATGCCCATGCTCCTTTGAGTTTGGTTCCATTATATTCCCCAATTCTTCTAGAGGAATGTTTTTTCTGCACTCTACAGTTTCCTGCCTTAAAGGCACAATAAATGAGGATGGGCCAGGAATATATTCACTTTTGCTGGACATTGAATGGGTAGACATGGGTTTATGTTATTCTAGGTGACTTTGAAATAAAGATTTCTCCACAGTTTTCTGTAGGGTATGTAGGAATGTTGATGGCTCAAGTGGGGTCCAGCAATATGGGGTTTCTTCCTTGTTAGGCCCAAGGGAAATATTCTTCCAAATGCTTTCTGGAATTTGATAACTCACTAGCAAAACTCCCACACAGGCCCCAGTAGTAAATGAAGAACTTCTGAGAATCTAGTTTGCTATAGAAGCAAGATAAGAAAATCAAATCCTGCCCCTTTGCTTTGGACAATCTAAAAGATGTAGGGGATGACTCATTGATTTGAAGATAAAGAATGAGCTGCAAAAGGTGAAGGAAATGTTCTTATGTGCATCATTATTTTTTTTAATGTAGGGTATATAGTTTGTGTTTTTGAAGTATCACAGATATAGAATTAGTTCTACACACTGCAACCAAATTATAAGTGACATTTGTGTTATAGTTTTGGTTGTTGAATATCTGTCAGGAGGCAAAACAAGTCAAGTTAAGCTTAATACACTAGGCTTTTGAAGACAAGAAATACTGCAAAAATGTTCTATCTTCATATGCTAAAGGAGAGAGACAAGACACTTGGGTGAACAATAGCTTTTCAGTACAGAGTATTCTCTATATAAAGATCACTTTTGGTCAGACAGTGTTTAAGATTTACAATGTTGTGTTAGTTTCAGGTGCACAAAAGGGATTCAATTATATATACATACATACATACACTCTTTTTCAGATTCTTTCCCCATATAGGTTATGACAGAATACTAAGTAGACTTCTCTGTGCTATGCAGTAGGTCCTTGTTGGTTATCTATTTTATATATAGTAGTGTGTGTGTTGTGTTAATCCCAGATGCCTAATTTGTCCCTCTCTCCCAGAGTTTCCCCTTTGGTAAACCATAAGTTTGTTTTCAAAATCTGAGTCTGTTTGTGTTTTGTAAATCTTTGACCAGTTATGGCAGAAATGTTGAAATAATTAGGTTATTTCTTTGTCCACTGTTATCTGGTTTACCAAAAAATTGTTTGTTACAGAAAGATTTGTTCATTTGAAGCACTGCATTTTAAAGTGAGATATGAAAGAAGATGTTGTTAAAAAAATGGAAAAACAGAAGAAAAAAACCCCAGTAATCCCATAAGTAGAATGTTTCTTTTCCAAATAGCTAATTCATATTGTGCTCATCTCTTGATAGCACCGTGATATAAGCTGCTCTAATGAATACTGACCAAAGCACCAATTAGCACATCAAGCCCTGGCATTAGCATCTCCTAGTAAACTTGTAGCTGTTCCTTCCTTAATGTGTGTGCCTAGTGTCCCTAGGTGGGAGGTGGACTTTAATACATCATGGAGATAAATTCTCCATGTTAAACAACACTCATCTTCTATGTGCTGCTGGACCGTGTCAGAGTTTTAGAACAGTGCATTTCCTGGCAAAAAAGAAAGAATCTTTAGTTCCTTAGCAGAGAATTAAAATGTCTTGTTGATGGAATGAAGCCATTAGTCCCATGGAGCACTGTATACACGTAGAGCTTCTCTCTTCCAAATAAATGTAAAAACTTCCTAGAAGAGGCGGAGTTGAGTTGACTTTATCATGTCTGTTCATTAAATTCAGTTCAGTTCAGTTGCTCAGTCATGTCGACTCTTTGTGACCCCATGAGCTGCAGCACGCCTGGCCTCCCTGTCCATCACCAACTACTGGAGTCCACCCAAACTCATGTCCATTGAGTCGGTGATGCCATCCAACCATCTCATCATCTGTCGTCCCCTTCTCCTCCTGCCCTCAGTCTTTCCCAGCATCAGGGTCTTTCAAATGAAAATGGAAAATATTTGCAAAGAGTATCTACCAACTCTCTCAAATGTGGATAATTCTTGGGAATTTGGGCTTTTAAAAAACAGGATTCTTAAACTGTGACAGTTGAGAATGAAAAGAAGCAGTGCTGTCAAATCAGACTTTCCTTAGCATTGACACAGTTGCTAACCTGATTGATGAGGGAATGTTAATGTCTGTTTGATAAGATCACTCTTGATTTTTCTTTTGGAAAGGATGGAGAAATGCCTGGAAGAGAGAGAATGGTAAATGGTTGAATGATCTTACCTAAAAGATGATAGGTTCATTAAAAAAAAATCATGTCACAGGATTCCATCTTAGGCCTTGACCTAGTCATTAGTTTATGTCAGTAGCCAGGATAAAATGTAGACAAAATGCTTCTGTAATGCTCATCCTCTTAAATCTGGGAGAGTAGGAAATATATTGACTGACCAAAAGACTGTAACAAGATCTGCAAAAGTGTATCAGAGAGATAACTTTTCCTGTGGATAAATGTAAGATTCAAGAAAATCTATGGAACAAATCCAGAAGAAGAGAAAAATTCATAGCTATTAAACCTAAGAGAAAGAATACAGGGCAGAAGTTCTCAGTTTTGGTTATATACTAGTACCACATAGCGGGGGTTACCAGGGAAGCTTTTAAAAATGTAAGCACCTAAGCACCACTTTAGCCAATTAAGTCAGAATCTCTAGCCGTGAGGCCCAGGTATTGGTATGCTTAAGTCTCCCCAGGAGATTTTATTGTGCATCTCTGCTAGAAAACCATGAATTCATTTTATTTTGTGGATAAATTATAAACCCAATAAGAAGTTACCCCAATAAGGATGTCACTGTCCACCTCTTTAAAAAAGCTAATTAAGGGGAAAAAAGCCACATTTGATGGCTTTTGTGGTAAAGGATCCACCTGACAGTTCAAGAGACACAGTGAGATGTGGGTTTGATCCCTGGGTCAGGAAGATCTCCTGGAGTAGGAGATGGCAACCCACTCCAGTACTCTTGTCTGGAAAATTCCATGGACAGAGTAGCCTGGTGGGATACAGTCCATGGGGCTGCAAGGAGTCGGACACGACCGAGAGACTGAGTGCACATATGGCAAGCAATTAGACCACATTGAGGATGTTGTGGGAAACAGGAGACATGTACTCAGAAGGAACGAAGTGAAAATGGTAAGCTGATTAAAGGTCTTGCCGGAGAACTGTGTAGGAAACTGTAAATGCTTCGATAGCTAATATAAACTTAAGGAAGTAAACATTTTTAAAGAAGAGATTTCAGTCTGCATACCTTTATACTCAGGTTTATCAAGGAAGACTCTCTGGGTTATTATTCTAGGGATGTTACAAAAAATAGGCTGGATTGTCTACTAAGAATCAGAGTATTACAGAGACTTCCTTGTAAGAAATGGGGCCTCATTAAGACAGATCATTTTGACAAGTCTTTGACAGTTTGGGGTTGTACATGTGTATCTACCCTTTTGGAGTTTTTTATTGTTTCAAGAACAATATATTTATAATTTCAGGGCTTGAATCAATCTTTAGATAAGTCACTAAAGATTTGCTTATGGTGGCAGAATAGAAAAGATAATCAACTGTGATTTTTTTTAAAAGCTATTTTGTGTTGGACTATAGCTGACTTACAATATTGTGTTAGTTTCAGATGTACAGCAGGGTGATTCTGTGATACATATACATATATCTATTCTTTTTCAAATTATTTTCCCAGTGAGTTTATTACAGAATATTGGGGAGAATCTCCTGTGCTGTACAGTAGGTCCTTGCTGGTTACCAGTACGTGTGTATGTTTTAACTCTCGACAGACTAGTCTAGAATATAGAACTCTGGCTTTCCAATCATGGAAAAGCACCAGTTGCTACCAGTCCTTGACCAGATCTTCCTGTTTAAAATAATGTAGTAAATCTCTTCTTTCTTTAGTTTCCTTCTTGGAGCCTAAATTTCACAGCCCTAAGCCTGTGCTTCCTCTGTTCTTCCTCTGGTCCTCTAGGGCACCTGAGTGGCTGTGTATTTCTTTGCCATCTGAACAGGATTCTGAGGACCCTCCCCTTTCTCTCCACTTGGAGGTAGGCAGGCAGCTGAGTCTGGCTTGCTGATGACAGATCAGGGAATAGTGTGAGAAGACACTATTTTCACTTCAGTCTCTTTTTCTCTGTCAGAACTGAAATGTGTGAGTTTCTATTTGATTGCGTGATATTTGACCTGGCCCAATCTGAGTTTGCAAGGGAGTCATTTCAAACACTTGAGCTGATATTACGCCATTCAAATAATAGCTGTACTTGCCCCCATTATTAACTGGTCGTTGAGTTACTGATCACCATTTTTTGATGACAGTTTTTCTTTGATTTTTTTGATGGGATATTGGAGGCAGGGCATACGCCTTGACTAGGAAGTCTGCCCAAGTATGCCTTATGTACATACAGCTCGCTTTAACCTGATGTAGTGTTGAATCCATCCTGGCTGACAGTTTTTATTTCCCCTCATTTATTGATGGATCTATAGCATCAGCAAGAGAAATTCTCCATAACAGATGTCTGGACATTGCTATTCATTAGCAATTAATCAGTGCATTGAAATGATCATTTTGGTCTGGTTATTTTATGATGATTCTCTTGTAACAACTGTGAAGCATTATGTTTATTATCATGTGTTACTTTAATTCTAATTTTAATTATGATTTGGCAGTGTAATAAAGTGGCCTGGGAAGCATGGCATTCATTCATTCTTCATGTTAAGGTTTGAGAAAATAGTTTGTCCCTCAGAGTCAGTGTCAGGGAAAGGATGTTGCTCCTTGAGGGACTGGGTCAGAAACCAGGAGCTTCATTTTAATGAAATATTAGCAGGCTATGATAGGATGTGGTGCTGTGGAGAGGCCATGTGATACAGGCCAGTGTACCTTCCAGGGTAGATTTTTTCACAGGTAATAAAATGGGTGTGCAGTGAGCATTCTGTGAAGGGTGTTCAGATCAGACCCCTGCCTCCAGCCACTCATCAGTTAGAGGTCACCAACTCTGGGCTTCAGTGTCTTAAACGATAAAGTGAGAGTATTTGATCTGAATAATTCTAAAATCCTTTCTTACCCAAATCTGGTTATAGTTATATGGTATTATAATTATGATACTATAACTATAGAGCCATACCCCATTTGTCTTTAGGATCAGGCCATAGAATTGTATCTTCATAGGACTTAGTAGTAATTTTGATGTCCATCTATACTTACAAACTTAGAGTTCTGCATACATTGTGTTGTTGGCATCTTTATATAGAAATTATGAGAATAAAAAGAATTCTTAGACCTATGGGCAATAGGACTGTGAAATACAGTTTTTTTGTGGGTCATACTTCCAAGATCAGGAAAACGAAGAAAATTTCTCCTTAAGGTCTTAGATACTTTGAAAATGTTAGTAAGAATATGAACTCAACATAAATACAGGTATACAGTGGTACAAAATAGGTAACCATGGAGCATGAAGTCTGAACAGTGCCCTTCAGAAAGCCCTGGAAACACCAGCAACTCTAACTTTAACAAATAAGACATGTCAGTTTTTTAAGAAATATGCAAAATACATTAAAAAAAATGAAATGTTCTATTGAAATTGTGTGATTTCTATTGTGTTTTTGAACAATAGGCCCCTACTTCCACCCTAGTAGATACCGATTTTAATTCTGGGAAAATTGAGAGTTTGCATATTGATTGTAGCCTACTAGGACAACTGACAAAATAACCCAGACATGTGGGTTTTGTTTTTTGGGTTTTTTTTGGTGACAATGTTTTAAAGTAATTCTGAGACCATACATCTGCTAGATTGTATGGGTTTGTTTCTTCTAATGCACTATTTCTAGTTGCTGTCTTTTTGTGCCTTCAAATTGCTTAGGTAGGTACCATGCAAAGTTACATTTTTCTCCCCGAGTTCCTAATGATTCTTGCTCTCCTAAATATTGCTTTTCTGGCTTCTTGAGTTTGCTGAATCATTGCCTGTGCCTCTGGGAGACATGCTGTTATTTCCCTAAGGAGTCACTCCTGACAAGAAGTGATTACCAGCGTATTCGCAGTTTAGGTGTTTCTGCTGTTCGGCTTCTCTCTGGATAAATCAGTTGTTGCAGAGCAAGTATGCAGCTAAGCTCAGGACTAGAAGATTGCATAGAGAAAGCGCTCAAAGGAATTGGTGACAGGTTCTGCACTGGTTTTGTCTTCAGCCCTTGCTCCTGTCGTTAGAGGAAAGTGTGCCTGCTTTTCTCAGCTGCTGTGTTGGTTCCCACTCTCTGCCTTGTGTCTCACTCTTGACTTGATTTTTGAAGCTGCTGACACTGGAGCTCTTGTATATTTCAGAGATGAGCACAGGGAATTCAACAAAAAGCAATTGGATAACGTTTTCTAACAACGTGTAGCTTTTAAAAGCAGTGGATTACTGGAGATGTCCTCACCTGGACAGTCTGTTGAAGAAATTCAGGGTGACTGACCAGAGATCATGTGGATTAAGGGCATATTCCAAAAAAGGGTTGCATTTTACTTTCTGGGTGATAAAAGCTGGGAAAGCTTAAGAAAATGTCTTTAAATGCCATCATGCATCATTAGAGCTGACAAAAGAGGCAATCAGTCCGAATGAGAAAAGACAGAGCATAATGCTTCAGCAATGAAAGCGGATGAATAAAATAGGATAGAGGAGGTTCCCAAGCAAGTGCAAAAACAACCGAGTCTGCAAGATCTGGAAGAGTCCATGGTGCCTCACCCGTCTCATCCAGGTGTATGATTCTGGTTGACATTTCTAGTTAGTACAGGACCTGGTGGTGGTTTCTCAGGCCTGCCAGATCCTAGGGAGGTCTGAAGTGAGGAATAGGGTGAAAAGACAGACAGATACGCTGCTGATTACAGATGGAGACAGCTTTTAGATGAAGGAAAAATGAATCTGTTGGCAAAAGCTTTGACCCTCAGACCAAGAGACCTATTAAATGTCACAAGAACAGAATCTAATGGTATAACACATCTGTCTTTTGAAGAGTGAAGTTTGTTCCATGTAAACCAGTTGTCCCAAGGTAACACTGGATACTTTTTCAGTTTAAGTTCCTAGTGATACATGTACCGTCACTCATTTTGTTATACTGGATTTTGTGGTACTATTTAGTTTGATTTTTATTTTGTATAAAAAAAATCCCACCATAAGTAGAATAAATATATCATCTGCATTTGTTTTCACTAGCATTAAGGCTGATCCAGTTCTCTTTAAAGGAGATGCATATCCATAAACTCCTTGTGGTTTTTGGGCTATGAATAACAGGTTTCTTACCTTTCCTACATTATTTACAGAGCCTAAAACATGGGCCCAGTTTTCTTGTCTTTGCACAGGCAAAGCTCCCAGGAAATAATCTAAAGCCTTGTGTTGCTCTGGGTCAAGTTAATAACTTTCTTTGCTTCCATTCCCTTAGACTACTCATTGCTATGTGGTGGATATTTTTACTCAAGCTTATGTTTTTTTCTGTTTCCCTTTCATCTATTCAAACTAATATTGCCAAGTTCATATGAAAAAATAACCTTTCTGCTTTAATCTCCTCTGCTCCCAAAGAACAGAACCAATGTTCTGTCTTTATCTCCTTCGTGTTCTTGTTGGATTTTCTCAATATAGCTGCTGTAACATAATATTATGACCCTTGTATGTAATGTCACAGTCAGCTTTTCCTCTATGTTGTGAACTTCTGTTTTGGGGGGAAAGGATATCACAGTGGCCCAAGATATACCAGATACAAGGTAGGACTCTAGGAAATGTTAAACTGTATCTTCCTTTAAGGGGGCTTATGGACCACACTTACAGAATATAGAACTCCTGGGCTGCTGGCAAATTTCATTTCCTCAACTGACTTTGATGGCAATATGAGATCATTGGAGGAAGCTAGTTTCAAATAGAAAAATGTGACAGAAGAGAGTACACTTTCATTTCCCAGCAATTTCCTCCCTCGTTTGTGGGATGCCAATTTCGAGAAGATGCTTTTTACACAGAACAGCACACCTTACCCTAACTATTTTTAAAAGTGAGAAATAATTATAGTAGCCAACAGTTTTTATTCATGTTCTTTGCTAGATATTGTTTAAGGTTCTTTCCATCCCTTACCTATTGTAGTGCTTACAATAACCTTATGTAAAGATAGAACATTCCTCGATAATTTGAGAATTTGTAGAGAAAGGTTAAATTAGCTTCACCAGGACCACTTTAGGAACAGTGCAACAGACCCATGACTGAGCCAGTTTCTGATCCAAATCACATCTTTTCTTAAATCTATGTATTATGCTGTGTCCCCCACCCTCTACTTCACCACTGATTCACTCTCAGAATCAATAGTAAACTGGCAGTTTACACCAGACTAGAAAGAGGGAGGACCCAGAGATTAGCCAGATGTGAAGGGGGAATTTCTTCCTTTAAAAATAATACAGAACGCAAAACCTTTAAGGAGATTCTCTTGAAGGAAACCGTGAGGCCCTAATTCTTTCCCTCCTGGTTTCGCCTTCCTCATGAGTGGGAAAGGAACCCTCGAGCAGTAGAGGGCAGACATAGGGTAGGTGAATGTAGGTCAACATCAGGAACCGGACAGCGGGAAGCAGAGACCAAGTTTTGGAGACAGGGATTCAGGAGTCAGACATCAATCTCTGAGCTGACTCTCACAAGGCAAGACTTGAGTTTTGGAGGGACTTGGGTTGGGGGATCAAAGCAAGACCAGCAGCTAAGTCTGAGTTAATGTTAGCTGACGAAGGTTAAGGGTGATGCCAGAACAAGTGACAGGGTCATTCTGTTGATGATCACAGTACCTTAAATGTAGAGAATTAGGATACATGGTGAGGAGACACATGTAATTAAAATTACAATGTTCCATTTCAGCCTCTTGTTACCATATTGTATTAGATCGGCTGAAAGTTCATTAGGATTTTTCCATAACATCTTAGGAACTTTTTGGCCAACCCGATAGTTTGATCCCTGCTTAGTCTGGTTAGGTGAGCAGTGTTGGAAGGCATTCAGAATATGGGAGAAATACTGGAAATCATGTATTTCCTTTCTCTGTGCCATCAGGCTAGAAGCTAGGTAGTTTGAAAAAAGATTGGTTAATGTATAGTTTTTTTACTCAGGGTATCAATAGCTCAGTTATTTTAATGCAAAGTATAGAAGCTAAAGGCCCATGAATCTTTTTGCCTAGTGGTAGAAGATTCAGTGATTCACCCAAAGGAAGTGAATCACAGTCTCCTGGGAAGGTAAGCTATTTTTGTTTATCCAAAAGGGGCCTGGTGGCCTGGCTCCTAACTGGATTTCTGGCCAGCTCTCATAGGCATTTTATGTTCCTGGTCAGATGCAGGGAAGAAAAGGGTGCTTCCAGGAGGAATCCCGGCTAGGTACCCTCCACTGATTGGGGAATAGTTGAGCCAGACTTTTCACTGTAGGTGGACCTCCAAATTATGTGGTATGCATAACATTTTAAAAAGATGACATGTTGAGCCATACCTGGCTATGAAAACCCAAGCATCTCTGCCTGGGCTCAGGATAGATTTGCCTTGGCCAAAAAGGATACATTGAGGCGGGAACCGTTTAAAAATCTTTTTGCAGATATTTGCACCCGTGTTATCATCATGTCTCCCTAAAAGAGTGACTTTTAAAGGAAGATTGAGTGGAAAGTGAACTGACACCACTAAGACCTAGAAAGAATTCATTTTAATATTGAGTTGACTTTGCCTAATGAAGGCAAGAGGGGTGTTAGAGTCTGACAAGGTTAACCTGTTGATAGAATCACAGTGCCTCAAATGTAGAAAATTAGAAGGATATATAATGAGGAGACAGGCATGTAATTAAAATTGTACAGTTAATTCTTTTATTGAAGTCAAAGTAATTCTTGAGTGTAATGTGAACAAACGATTTCTATGTATAGGTAAAGTAAAGGAAATAAATTTTTAACTGTGTTTATCCACCAAGAAACACAATAGTTTTAAAATGACCAGTTATAAACTAACTAAAAACTATAGTGAAATACAAAATGTTGGTATATTGAACCACCTTATACGTTAACTTTTGTGGTCTGGTTGAAAAAATTTCTATATACCTTGAATAAAGCTTGGAACATCACCTCTGTTTAATTGAACAGCAGGGTAAAAAGTTAAAAACTTTTCTTTATTGGTTATTAATAGTTACTAATAGTTATTCCATAATGATTCTGTATTAATGAGTCATTTTTGAGTACTGCCAACTTAAAAGAAAACATATAATTTGAATGCTGAAACAAGTATTATGTATAATGCTCAACTTGAAATTTGTGGGCAAATCAAAGGAACCTCATTATTCATACTATCCTTATAGTGAGTATATTTAATAGTAAAACGAGATTTTATAAAATTCTTA
The DNA here is from genome assembly GCA_007570785.1 of Antilocapra americana. Classification (NCBI taxonomy): domain Eukaryota; kingdom Metazoa; phylum Chordata; class Mammalia; order Artiodactyla; family Antilocapridae; genus Antilocapra; species Antilocapra americana. Next base: position 10,083,562 of record ML663567.1, read on the forward strand.
ATACTTAAAACATCTTTCATCTGTTCTATGCATTAAAGTTCCTTGAGATTTTAAGAATGGTTACCTTGCTTTAAAAACATTTTAACAACAACAAAATAGATGTTTGGGCACACTGGACCAAAGAATGGTACTTATTGCTACATGTTATGATGTAGAAATGCCGTTCAAAATAATTTACAAGTTTTTCAAATTTAAGAATGTGATATTATTTTTCCTACTTGCTCAACTTGCTTGGACTGATATATAAAAAAAAATGAGAACCGTGGTGCTGTATAAGTTTTTACTGTCTTCACATGAGATTCTATTGTGGCTCAATTTTCTTGGTAATAGCTCATTCAATTAGTGCTTCAGGCCCAGAAAGCTTATTTTTTGAACTCCACCAACTTCAAGTCGGGAGAGAGATGATTTTTATCTTTGATTTTCAAGTAGAGGCAGGTTGAACAGAGGAACCTTTTGAGTCTGTAATAAAAACAGCATCGCAGGATGTCCTACTTCAGGCAGAGCCAAGGGTGGCCTATTTTCATCCTAGTGCAGTGAATGGGGCTTCTCTTTGGCAGGGGACATCCTGTAAACCGACCTCCCTGGCCTTCTTCCCTGTTGTAAAGGAAGTGCTCTTCCTGTCCTTATCAACGATGAGCTTACAATTTCATGAGGCTCTGAAGCCCTGAGAGATTCTAAGAGGCTGGCCTGGCACTCATGGAGATTGAAGGAAAAAGCCGGAGGGCGGTCTGTGGATGGGAAGGAGAAGGGAAAGTGTTATTCTAGATTCTGCTTTCCTCCCACTGACTTTCCATGGGCTGTGCTTCCCACACCCCCTCACTTTCCAGCATATATAAAACAGTAGACTGTCATGTCAGAGAAGAACAAGAATGATGTTATGGGAAGATGTGGTCCTTGAGAGCTTTCCCCTCTGAGGCAGCTTGATGACTGAGTTGTTAACGTTCCAACAGCTCTTATGATGATGTAGCTGGAACAAAATACAAAGGAAGCATCCAGTTCCTTGTGACTGATATCCACCCTTTCGAAAGAGTGATGGATAAAAATGATTTTTAAAAGACCTTATTTGCATGTAACAAAACACGCCAGCTGTTTGATTCATTGTTAAATGATGAGAAGCCTATATACCAGTCATGTTCAGTCTGGCTGTAAATTTATTTTTCATTTGTTTTCAGTGTCTGGTTATCAACAGTCAGCAGATTCTCATAAATCAGTACTAATGGGGACATTTAAGATGATTGCTAATATTTAGACAAATAGATTTGAAAAAAATGAGGATGTTACAACTACCTTAGAAGTAATCACAACCTGGGGAATTGCTATTTAGGTGTATTTTCCTTGGCTGTTTCTTGTCAGGTCTAGTGTCACAAAAGACCCACCTTCAGTTGGAATAAAGGGGGAAATAAGGAAAGATGTCAAGCAGAATTTAACTTTCTCAAACTTTTATTTAGCCATTTTTTTCTTGTATGTGTTCTAGACCCATCCAAATCCCAAGGTCATTTACTGTTTAGCTTTGATGTCTCTAAGACATGATGAATTTGGTAGCCGCAAACAGAGAGAGATAAACCTGAGACATATTTTAATTTCCTGTGAAAAAAGAACACCATGAGAACAATTTAAATGGTTGGAAATTGTATTTGAATTAAACAAAGTGTTCTTGAAGGAGTTGGAATGGATCATGGAAGTAGGTCAAGGGATTTTATTCTCCAGAGCATCCAGGACAGAGCAATGAAAAAGGGAGAAAGAATGCCTAGTGGTGTGTACATTCAGACCTCCCAACCAGTTTGTAGATGGTGTGTTATCCTTGATACTTTATATGAGAGTAAACCAACTCGGAGGTTATGCAACTTGCCCATGTTTTTCACAGCTAGGAAATGCTGGAGCCAAGATTCAAATTCAGCTCTTCCTGTTTCTAAAAGCTGTGTTCTCGAGCCACTCCACAGTGCTGTTTCCTCTAAAGATAATTTCCGTCCATTTCATTTTCTTTGAAAAACAGTCAACAAATTGTCCTTGCAGATTGATTTTTCAGCCCCCTGCTGCTGTGTGACTCAGAACAGACATCTCGCTGACACTGACAGCAGCTCCCTGGGTACCATAGGAAGTGTGTCCAGGATAGTTTGGGTCTAGCTCTATGTGAATACATCCTTCTCCAGAAGTTGTTAACGCTTGAATTCCTTAAATTGAGCTTGTGTGAAACTTTCCAATAGTCACAAAACAGTAACCCTTCATAACAAAGCTGAAAAAGGGGAAATTGTATGAGATGAGACACACAAATTTTACCGGCAGGGTACTGGTGGCGGTATAGTGGTGAACATAGTTGCCTCCACATTCTGTAGGCAACCTGTATACAACTTAGATCAGAAGTATAGTCTTTGAAAACCTTACTGAAAAAAACATAAAGTTTCATATAATTGAATTAAGCTTGAATGTCTAGGCAGCTTTATAAAGTTCTGAAGAGTTTAAGATGAGAAAGTTGACCTTGTGGGTAATGTTTGGCATTCATCAATCTTTATTGGTGTTAGGCAGACTCATTACAAGGCCTTGCCCTCCTCTTATGATTTGAAAGACATTGCTGGCAAACAGAATCCCTAAAGTCCCTCTTCGCATTCACTGGGTACAGAGTATCAAAAATACTAATGGAGTATAGTAGGCGATTTTTCTGTGATCTTTCCTTTTGAAAGATCCAGGAGGGAATACTGCCTAGAACTCTGGCCATGGATTCATTCTTTTGGGCTAGCTTTGCGGTTCCTAAATTTCTTTGTGCAAGCTTGAAGTCAGGCTTCTGGTTAGCACCTCTATCAGAACGTAGATGTCTGGATTAGAATCTTGCCCACAGTGAAAAGAAACCCTGGACTCCCTGTTGTTACCTCCAGTGCTCCTCAGCAGTCTCCCTGGAAGAACAAGATCCGTGATGCTCTTCACCTGAGCAGCCACTGGGGATCCTGCCAGACCTTCATCCCAGAGTGACGATGCTGGTTGCTAGGAACAAATCACAGTAGAAGAACCGCTGGTGCTGAGGATGCCTGTGGTGATGGCAATCACACCAAGATTGATAGGGACACATTCCTGGCAGTGTGGAGGGCAGAGAAGCCATCCCTTGAGGTTTGTCAAGGATGCGGTTTAAAGTGTTCCTCAGCTGATCAGTCTACTCTGCTGGTCTGTACCATGCTCTCTGCCAGGGATGGATGTCACCTCTCTTACCCCTGGGATGATCAAGGTTTCTCTAAGTTTTAAAAATAACATTGTCAATGAGTTTGCAGGAACGTGTTATTCTGGGTTCCTTTTTTCCCCTAGAAGGCAAAGTACTTCTGAGTTGATGGAGCAGGACGTGGAGTGTGCCTGACACCTACGTGCTGGTGAGATTCCTCTCTGGTTTTAGATGTGACCTTGCCACAGGGCTGTCAGTGCCCCAGAAGGCAGTAGAGACCCTTGGGATACACTTGTCAGATCCTTTAGTGATGGCAGAAATCACTCAGTTCCTCCAGTGACTTTTCTCTCCCGGGCCAGGCCAAAGGTTGGCTCTGCACACACCAGCGAAGTGTGAGGCATGAGAGCAAATGGCCCAGAGACAGCTGCATCTAGACTGCTCAGGGGCCCAGCCGTACCCTGAGGCCAACTCATTCTACTGGGGGAACCAGCAGATCATGGTATAGGCAGGCAGGGCTGTGAGGAAAAGACAGATAAAAGCATGATTCCATATTCTGTCTGGGAGCATTTGGGCATTCTTTTTCATATTCTTTCCATTATGGTTTATCACAGGATATTGAGTTCAGTTCCCTGTGCTATACTGTAGGACTTCGTTATTTATCCACCCTATATAATAGCTTGCATTTGCTAATCCTAAACGTTCAATCTTCCCTGACCCTCCCGCTTGGCAACCACAAGTCTATGCTCTGTGAGTATGTTTTGTAGATAGGTTCATTTGTGTTGTATTTTAACTCCATATGTAACTGATATCACATGATATTTGTCTTTTTCTTTTTGACTTACTTCACTTAGCATGGTAATCTCTAGGTCCATCCATGTTTGCTGCAAATGGCATTATTCTTTTTTTTTTTAATGTTGATGGCCGTTTTGGTTGTTTCTGTGTCTCGGATATTATAAATAGTGCTGCTATGACAAGCCAAAACTCTTAAATACATTAATTTTTTCTTGAATAAGATGAAATTTCCTATCCAAGACTTCTGCCATTCAGTCGAGTAGCCACTAACTACATGCAGCTATGAAGCCCTTGAAATGTGGCTAGTCTAAATTGAAGAGTACCATCATATACTGGATTTCAAAGACTTAGTGTGAAGAAAATGAATGTCAATTGTTGAAATGGTGAAATAGTACTATTTTATATATATATATATATATATATAGGGTTAAACAAAATATATCAACTTTTACCTTTTTATTGTGGCTTCTAGAAAAATAAAAAACAAAGGAAACATGTGACTCTATTATGTGCTATAGAAGTATAGCCTTCTATTTCCTAGGACTTGGAGTGCTATACTCTAGCTGTTGTTAAATACTAGTTATATACTAGTATTTCTTATATCCAAAGAGATCTTTCATGTAGGGCTAAGACATGACAATTCAGAGACTCCTCCACACATCCCTAGCTTCATCTGAAATCTGCCTTTTGACCATCTCGCTGACCCTTTGAGACTAGGCATTTGTTGTGGATAAAAGGATAAAGGTCAGTGCTTCGATCAGATTGGCATCTTGAGAAAAGGTCAGGCATCCAGGGAGTCGTGGAACAAGGTTGGAGCCCTTGGCCAAAATTTTATCTCTGAATAATCTGTGAATACCAGTTACAATAAGTCTTGCGTCTGCTCCGTTGGAGGGGAGCCACATCTCAAAAGAAGATATTTCAAAGGAATTAGTAATCAATTCCTCACTTCCTTCTAAGCAGGAAGCTGCTTCCAGTAAACACAGAATTGACCTTGCTAGAATCCCACAGCTCTCCCCAACTAGCAGGTTGAGGTCATGGGGACGAGGGATCATTTTCAAACAGCTGAGTAGAGAAAATACACAAAGCAGGTGAGAAAGGGTTAGTGGTTCTGTCCCCACCAGGTTATCACAGGAGGCAAATAGTAAGGGAAGAAGGTGTGTGATTTGTATAAATAGGTCAAATCTTTTGGAAAACAGAAAATGGCATACGAATAAATGTCAATAAATGAATCTATCAGCCTCTCTGCTTTTCTGTTTCTGTGCCAGGGGAGCTCTTAAACACTCCAGTCTGAGTCAGAGGAAGGAAAGTTGTGGGAGCCTTACTTTTCCTGCCTTTCTAATGAAGAAATAAATACTGAAAATGTTATGATGACATTTTGTGTTTCTCCAGAGTGCCTTAGTTTCATGTAATTATTTTGGATTTTTTTTTTTTTCAGTGCTCTAAATTTCTCTGAGTGTCAACCCCTAGAAACATCACAAATCTCCCAGTTTTCCAGACACAAAAGCTAGACATGTATTCCCAGGTTGTGGCGTTTAGGGCAGTCTTTGACGAGCATTTGCAGAATGCTGCAGGAGGTGTTTCATGCCATTTCTTCTCTGGATTTCCCTGGTGCCTGGGACGGAGTCCTGTCTAAACGTCTACACTGGGAATGAAAGGGCTTTGTAAGCAATGTCAGGGGGAGTTTCCTCTGGCAAGCTGTGCCTTGTCTGCTCCTCCTTCATTTGCAAAGCACTGTGTTAACTTCAAAGGTCCCTATGTATTTTAGGATCATTCCTCTAAATAGAACAAAACCATAGAGCCTTACAGATGATAAAGATTCTTAAAAATTATCTGTCTCCCTCTAATTTTTAAAGGAAGTGCCATGGCGAGGTGAAGTCATTTACACAGTATCACGTAGTCCGGTTCTCCTTTCCTACCATGGAAGGTCCTCACGTTTCATCACGCAGCCTCCAAGGGCTCATTTCATCTGCAAGAATAAGCTGAATAGCGTGAGCCCAGTTTGACATCCATGTCAGGACTCAGTGACTGTCACTTGGGGACATTAAATATGGAAATTGGTACATGACGCAGGGCACGCCTCGTCTCACGATGACTTGGGGAATCCCGGCTCTGTCTGTCTTATAGAGGACTTGATTTATTTCCGTTAATAGAGGTTACAAGTGCTGAGGTGCTTTTGCTGGAGTAGCATTGGTCCCTCACCTTCTTCTTCAACAGGGAGAACGGTGAGCTTCATATCCTTCCAAAAGTGTGTTTCCTTAGAGAGAGTGATCCTCTCGAGCAGCAATGCAGATGCTTCCGCGACTGTGCTAAGTCGCTCAGTCGTGTCCGACTCTTTGTGACCTCATGAACGGTAGCCCTCCAGGCCCCTCTGTCCATGGGGATTCTCCAGGCAAGAGTACTGGAGTGGGCTGCCATGTCCTCCTCCAGAGGAAATGCTTCTACTTTTGCCTTTTTTCTGAACCATCACCATTCCTCTCACCAGCCGATACTTCATCTCCAGCCTCCCTTTGTCCGTATTCCCCTCTGTCACACACAGACTGTGACCTTTTCACAGTGCTTGAAAATGAAATGCCTTGTGTTCCTAGTGGCCCTTTTCCTCCCTGAGGGGAGCCCTCTGGTCTTCATTAAACACGTCTCCTTTTCCATCAGGCACATGGGACAGCGCACTGGCTCCCGTGATGTGGCTTCGTGGTATTTGGCAGAGCGAGCGGTACTGGGGAAAGTGCCCATTCTCACACCCCACTGATGTTTCCTGTCATTTGTGGAATTTGTTTCCTGTTACTCCTGCTAACCTGTGAAGGGTCTGCTTAAAATATGACACTTCCTGCTTCCGGAGCATTTGTAGTATCCAAGGCACAGAGAAATCTCAGGTCAAACAGAGTGGCCAAATGGCCAAGTCGGTTAATCTGGAGTGGCACTCTGCTTCCACATATCTCTGGGGTGCCATATTATCATTTTTTTCAAGGATATTTTCATTGCGCATAGTAGTTTGGGGTAAGGCTTCGTTTATCCTAATAATATAAAATAGACCTTTCTGTATCCTAGTCTCTTTCCCATAGATACAGCCCCAGACTAAGTTTGAAGTTAGAACTGCTTTTGAAACAGCCAGTGGCATTGGTATTTGGGCGGGGGGTGGGGGCGGGGGACAGCTGTATCAGCATCCATAGCTTGTATATGTGATTTGCCCTTGGCTATATAGAAATAAGGACAAGAAAGGAGAGAGACAAAAGGGAATAAAATACTGTATTTTGAATTACATCCTGATTTTCTTTCTAATCCAAGTGTCTGAATGTTACTCTGAACCCAAAGAAGTTACCAAAACGTCTCTAAGCTCTCATTCACCTCTAAACTGAAAACTCATATTAATTCGTGCTAATTGTAGGAATTAAGAGATGAAGGGGACAGGGGAGCATGCCGAGACAATCAGATGCTACCCAGAGTTATTACTAATTGATCCTGAGTCAAGCTGCTTGAGCCTTGGAGATGCGGAACACGCCCTGAGATGCAATTTTCTCAAACCCCATTGGCCCTGGATGGGTACATTTTGTTCTAATGGATGAGATATTTGCTTCTTGGGAGTGTTTTCCTTGACTGCAGGCAAGAAAAATTGCTCTTTAAAATAATCCTCTTCATGGCTGAGGAACAAAAAACTGCTTTATGGCTTAAAATTTTAAAAAGTGACCGGCCACTGTCAAAAGTACCCAGGCATCAAAGCACCAGGCACTGGGTGTGGACACCAGGCCAGAGGTTGCTTCTGCTCTCCTTTCCTCCGTGTTGTTTGAACAAACAGGTTATAATTTGCAAAACAATGTACTGGAGACACATATGATGATAAATGTCATAGGTTGCATCGGGCAGGTCTAAAACACACTAGCTCTTGGGATTTGCCTGCTTTCCTTTGTGACCCATAATCACACAAAAGAGCCTTTGTCCACTCTCAGTGTCTGTGCTCCTGCCATTGGTTGACATCTTCACGACAGTCCTGGGAAACAAGACATAATACTGCATCTGCGCCTTCAAAAATGTCCCTGATAAACCTGGACGAGAACTAAGGTGCATCATTTAAGTTACCATTCAGTTTGGGAGTTAATCCAGACATTCTTGTTTGAAGCTGTTATTATAGATATTTAGGACATCTTGTTTGCTGATGATGTGGGAAGCCTGCCTTTGATAGTGAGCTTTGTAACAACCAGGAATGTTACTTACCTCTGAATTTCAGATCTCATTTTACAATAAGGTGGAAGGTGGAGGGGAACATAAATCAGTGTCATCAGTTCAGTAAGTATTTATTGTGATCCTAGTATGTGCCAATCATCATGTTTTCTCTTTTTTCCTAAACATGGAATTTCAAGTGAATTTTTTCTTGTGACCTGGAACATTGCATTAATTTGTGCTTCAGAATTGCTTCAAAATTGAGTTTATTAAAGAAAACTAGCTCGCAGAACAGTGACTTTTTCTTATTACTTGAATTTTCACTGTGTAATGGTGGTATTAGCAGAAGAGATTCATTTTCAAATCAATAAAAATGCAAAAATAATGTGTCATTTGAGATGTAATTTATCAGCATCAAGATTGTGCTGGATTCATCTACAGAACTGGTAAAGAATTGTAACATAGTAAATTAGAAAGTCCTCTAGACGCTACCACATCCTGACGCTTATGATCTATTCACGTGTGTGTGTGTGTGCTCAGACACTCAGTCGTGTCCGGCTCTTTGAAGGGGACAGCCCCATGGACTGTAGCTCGCCAGGCTCCTCTGTCCATGGAGTTTTCCAGGCAAGAATACTGGAGCGGATTGCCATTTCCTACTCCAGGGGATCTTTCCAAATCAGGGATGAAACCTGAGACTTTTGCATCTCCTGCATTGGTAGGTGTATTCTTTACCATGAGCGCTGCCTGGGAAGCCCCATTCACAGTTCAGTATTTAAATATATGTTAAGCATGTTAAAGAATGAAAATAAGAGTGTTTTTCTTGGTTGTTTAAACACTTGAAAAGAACAACCACTCCCTCTAGTGACAAATCATAAATTAGCAACCAAATGAAAACACTGGATTAAAAAAACCCCTGTGTTTCAAATCAAACATGATTTGTGGCTGAAATCAATAGAGATTAAAATGAGGAAAAGTAGGTAAGTGGTAAGCCTTTACTTTGTATTTTCAAGTGTTAATAGTCACTCCCTGTACAGTCTTTCCATTCCTTTGATAATAGTCTACTTTTATATTAGCTTTTTTTTGAGAAGCAGTATGTCATGTGAATGGCTTTAAGTATAAAATCTTGGTGGTTGATCTGGAATTCTTTCATAATTTTTAGCTTTAGTAATGTTCAGTTTGGTGGCGCTAGTGATAAAAGAACCTGCCTGCCAGTGCAGGAGACATAAGAGACACAGGTTTGATCCCTGGGTCCGGAAGATCCCCTGCAGGAGGGCATGGCAACCCACTCCAGTATTCTTGCCTGAAGAATCCCCATGGGCAGAGGAGCCTGGTGAGCTACAGTCCATGAGGTCACAAAGAGTCGGACACAACTGAAGCAACTTGGTACATACAATATTCAGTTTTGGTTTTTAGTTGCAGTTAAATGTATTAATTTTGATACTGTTTCAGTACAGTAAATGGATATAGGGTGGAGGTAGAAACAGTAAAGAAACTGAGAGAAGAAAAACAGTCCCCATGTTATCACTCAGAAATATCATTGACATTTGAGGTAGATCTGTATATATCTTTTCTCATTTTTTAATGGAAACCTCTGACATTTTCATGTTTTAATGTGTAGGCAGCATTGGGGCGGTCTCCTGGTTAACTAAAAATGAGTTCAAAGGCTCAGAAAAATATGTAGGTTTGTGTGTGCTGTGATACAGCTACATCTGAGATGGACATGGGCCCCCGACCGTGGCTACCATCTTGCCTGACACATACCAGGGGCTCAGAAAATCTTTGCTGAAAGAATAGAGGAGGTTGCCTCAGTATTTAGATAAGCTTTGAAAGATGGGAAGAATCAGGAGTAGAGCAGGGCTTTGTGAGGATGCTAGACCAAAATCCACAACGTTCTCTGATGGCCCCCAAGCGTCTGCCAGTGTTAGAATCTGGCACTCTCCTTGAAATTATAAAGGCTTTTATTTTTAATCTACTCCTGAATGCAGTGTCCCCCAAAGGACTGATGTTTGAATTTGAAGTAAAGTAGGCGTAAGGGCATGGGGATCCTATAATCAAGATAAGGTTAGAAGTGAGCCTTGAAAGAAAGATATGACAAGGAAGTTATGGAGAGTCATGGTTGCTTTCCAAAGGGATGTGCAGGATCTCTTTTGTTTCACTGTCATCATTGTCTCAGGGATCTAGTAAGGAATTAGATGCGGGATAGAAAAAGCTAAGCATTCCATCTGGGTCATCAGGCAGCACTGATCCATCCTCACCCGTCTCCCCGGTATGCGCGCGCACATACAAGTTTCTTTCCATTCAAGTCTTGCTTCCCCCTCTCCATGCTGTTCCTTCAGCTGGACACTAGGGAGAAGAGTTGTAAACAGTACATGAATACAAATGGATAAGAAGGAATAGGTCTCTCATGTACTTATAAATATAGACCTATATGTATTTGAATTTTCTATTTATTTACTTATGTTGGATGTAAACATTTTCTAAGCCCGAGTAAGTCATTTACCCCTAGATGGTTTTTCATAGGAATTCTTCTCAGGTAGTTACTATTGTATGCATGTATAGGACTTGTATACAGCCTTTCTGAGAGGAAAATACTAATTTAGGGAGCAGGGATTTCACTGAAGAAACTTCACATATTAGCAGAAGCTCCAAAGGAAAACATATAGCTTCTGATAGTGTGAATTAGAGGCCTCACCATATATTATATTAACTTAGTGCATACTCAAGCGCTTCAGCTGTGTCCAACTCTTTGCGACCCCATGGACCGTAGCCCACTAGGCTTCTCTGTCCACGGAATTTTCCAGGCAAAGATACTGGAGTGGGTTGCCATATCCTATATTAACTTAGTATACAGTAATAAAATAATGCTTTTACATAGATTTTAAAAGTGTGTTAGGATTTTAATCCTGGATTGTCGAGTCTCAGTTCTCAGACTATTTATAAACATTTTCTCATCTCTATTCTTTCAGGCATGGAATTATACTTTGACTAATGGTTATAAAAATAGGAATGCTCATTGGAAAGCAAATCCAAATAACAAGAAGAATGGTATTAAAAAAGAAAGGAGAAATTACCCATAGCCCACATTACTCCCATCACCACTTTAATGCTTTGGTGAATATCTTTCTACGCATTATCCTGCCTTCTGTTTCTTGTCCTGTCCCTTTTCCTGCCACCTTTCTGCCTATAGGCAGTAGCTCTTGAATCAGTTTTGCTGCTCAGATCTGTCTCCTGAGAGCCACTCGAAGTTCCCACAAGCTCATCAAGCTCAATGTTATTTAGATATGAGTTTATGGAAAACCACCTCCTTTTAGTTTGCTCAGACAGTGCCTTGAATGTCAGTTCCAGTTGTCCAGGTGATCTTTTAACCTATCCACTGTACCTCCCACAGTGGGATACTGTGGGATAAAATCTAGGTACTTTTTGCCCATAAGCCTCTCCACATTGGGAACTCTCAAAGTGCAGAGGAATCACTCAGGAATCAACTTCCTGTTCCCCACTCCTGAAGACCCTGAGCCAATGGGTCTTCTGGTGAGCATCTAAGAAATGCCTGTATTCCAGACTGCCAGCACCCCTAGGTGATTTGGAACAGCTAATTTAAAGCCTGGATTTTGAAAAACTCCACATATCACCAAAGACAAGCAGAGGAACATTATTTAAGTTGTTGTTACTCTCTCTTCCTCCCACTCTCACCCTGGTGTTTGTTTTTGTTTGTTGGCGGGGGAGGGGGTGGTTTGACATAAATTGGAGCATCCAATCTTCTGAATACCCACTGGCAGCTTTGCGTGTTCTGTGTGACATGGAAGATTCCTGGGGACATTCAGCAGGGAAGGACATATTGAAATGTATTTTGTACAGATTGGAAAAACTCAGTGTGCAGAATGTGTTAATTAACTGAATTATTTTTCCTGTGAAGTGGTGATTACTACAAATTGTTTAGGTTTTCACACAGATATCTCAGCTGCTAGAAGGAAGATGTATAGCCAAGGTGGGTGGGAATTTAGGGTAAAATTAAGGTGAAATATCTTGCCTAAGGCTGCATAGCAAGTTATAGTCAGAATCACATCTAGAGCTTAGTTCTTCATCCTGAGTACCACCTTCTCTGTCTACTGGTTGTTCTTACCCCAGATTGGATGCAACCCGGAGGCTCACGTGAATTTAGTATTTAATACCATCGATAGAACCTGGTTGGAGAAGGAAATGACACCCCACTCCAGTATTCTTCCTAGAGAATCCTGTGGACCGAGGAGCCTGGTGGGCTGCTGTCAGAGGGTCGCATAGAGTTGGACACGACTGAAGTGACTTAGCATGCATGCATGCATTGGAGAAGGAAATGGCACCCCCACTCCAGTACTCTTGCCTGGGGAATCCCAGGGACGGAGGAGCCTGGTGGGCTGCTGTCTATGGGGTCGCACAGAGTCAGACACAACTAAATTGACTTAGCAGCAGCAGCAGTATAGAACCTGGTTCCAGTGTTTTCCAACCCCAAACATATGTTCTCAAACAAGGTCTATTATATGTGATTTAAAGAACTCATTTGCTAACTTCTCCTATAGAACTCTGTTTAATGTAGCATTTTTGATAAATAAAAATTCACGTTTCTTAGCAGTTTGTACTTAGAAGTAGCTACATTTAAGCCAGTGCATTGAATTCTATTGACAATGGAGTCAGATTGTACTCAGTTACTAAGGTCTAGGAGTCAAGGCATATCAAAACTACCCTTGAAAAGCTGTTAGTAATGGATCATTTTTCACTAGTTTTACCATGACTACCTTTTCCTCCAGGTTTGAAATAGATCTTTGTTTCTTTGTTTGAATTGGTTGGTTTCTGGGTGAGGATAGTGTTATAAGAAAAATACTCTTCTTAACGTTAGAGTCACATATGGAAAACACCAGGACTCCCATAACCCGGAGCTCCTGAGACTTTCTGAGGGCACCACAGACTCTGCTCACCTGATCTGGGGCTTGGAGAAACACGTGCTCATCCTGTAGAACAGCCAAAGGAATGTTCCATACTTTTTTAGTTGTTTTGCTCACGCCCAGCAGTCAAGGACCACCCCATGTGCTCCTGGGGAATCGGAAACAAAATGTGATGAGAGGGAAGATGCCCCCACTCTGACGCCTTCTCCCTTGTGGTGAATCACAGAGAGTAGAGTCTTTGTCCTCCGCCAGCTCTTCCTTGAGTGATGCTTGCTGGCTGCTCAGGGACCCTGTGGAGGCGGTGTACTAGACATGGATTCAGTCTCCTTCTCTTAAAATGCACTTTCCCCCCTTAATCTAATGACCGGTCAGACTGCTCATTATGAGGTTGTCAGTGGCTGAAAGTAGCTTGCCTTCACGTTTGCCTTCTTCCTCCCCCTCCTAACACTGGAAACTCGGGTTTTTACTGCTTTAACTCAAGAAATAGAGCACCAGAAGTTGAAATGTCAGGAATTAGGCAGGTGCTGAAAGGGATACAGTAGCTCAAGGATCCCCAACCTCCTTTAGTGCCTGATGATCTGAGGTATATCTGATATAATAACAATAGAAATTAAGTGTACAAATCATGCACTATGCTCTTAAGTATTCTGAAAGTATCACCCACCCCAGTTGGCGACTGGTCCATGGTGCCAAAAAGGGTGGGAACCACTGTAGTAGAGGAGGAGGCAGTTGGTGGGAATAAGTTTCAATAGGAGCTTCATTTCCCCTCCTTTCATTTGTTGTTCGGTCACTAAGTCATGTCTGACTCTTTACGATGGCATCACCGACTCGATGGACATGAGTTTGAGTAAGCTTCGGGAGTTGGTGGTGGACAGGGAAGCCTGGCATGATGCAGTCCATGGGGTCGCAGAGTCGGACATAACTGAGCAACTGAAATGAACTGACTCTTTGTGACCCCATGGACTGCAGCACGTCAGGCTTCTCTGTTCTTCACTATCTCCCAGAGTTTGCTCAAACTCATAGCAGGGAGGGTTGTGGGGCTGTTATTTCAGGATGTAGACTGCTTGTTTTTTCACGCCTGTCCTCCTGCCCACCCCAGCCTCACTTCTCAGACTCACACGCGTACATGCAACTGCAGAGAACAGCCTGGTTTCTGGAAAGTTACTTTAAAGTTAGGTATGTTCATAAGGCACTTGTTGAGCTAGGAACTGGGAACGGAAAAGGACATGCTGTTATCACATTCGGGACGCAGAGTGAATACCCCTCAGGGAGGGTCCAGCCTCCTCTCAACTTTAGTAGACTATTCAGGGTCCCCATTTGAAAAAGCTAGTAAACAGCACTTTTTTATTGTATAATAAGGGTCAAACTTTTGATAGAAGCACAGAATCTGAGAGTTTTTCAGAACTGCAGAGCTAACACTCACAACAATATGAGTCAAAGGAAAGTGACATTCTGGAGGCAAATATCAATGAAATCTCACTTTCAGAGAGAAGTCATCCCAGAGAAGTTACTGAATCCTTTTAAGTCTGTTTCTTCATCTGACCGGACAATGAGGATGAAGAGCCCTAACACAGAAGTGGTTAGGAATGTTTGTTCTAGGTCAAGAGGGTAACACATTCATCTGTCTGGTTCAACATTTACTTCTGCTTGAGTGTTTCCAGGAAGAAGGAATTAATGAGTTCCTTGGATGGACATTTGCATTGGGAAGCTTGAGCCTGTTCACTTATTCTTTTGTTCAGTAATAGCAACCAAACCCCAGGCATCAAACTTGAAATCTAGCTTTTCTTTATAGCGAACCCAAGTCAGTATGCCTATAGCTTCTGTCCTTGGGTGCTTCTTCTAGTCTCTGCACCAATGCAGGTTTCCATCATAGCAACCCTTTGGCTGAATAAGAGCAATCCTTGTGTCTTTCATGCCTGTTTTCTTCAAAGAAGTGTCTTCTCAGTTCTGCGACCCCCTCACTATCCTACCACCAGCAACTGGTTATATTTCAGTTTTTTATTTTCCTTAAAATACAGCACTCAGAAGTCCTGCCTCACCTGCCCTTGGGCTAATCCTGAGTCTTTGAGGATTCTAACTTCCTCTGGTTAGGGCTGATGGGGACTGTCTGCCTGGTATGGTACATTCTGAAGACTCCTTTCAACCCGTCTTAGATCATAACTGGCAATTTTTGGTGCCTAAATATACATCTAAACACACTCTGGAGGCCACTGTAGCCCTGTGAAACAGGTTTTGTTACAAGGAGCAGTATCCTGGGTGACAGGAAGGAACCTCTGAGCATAGGCTGCTGATGAGAATGAAGCACTCTGACCCCAGTCTGCACCTGACCGAGGGTACGATGGGCACTGTTTGATGACAGCTCCCTCCGGAATGCCAAACTTAGGTCCATTCTTGTTCTGTTTCTGTTTAAACCTGCCACAGGATTTGTGGATTAAGATTAATCGTATTGATATGACAGCAGAATAGGAGCAGCCAAAGGGGAAAAAACAGATCAGATTCATAAAAATTTAAAACTTCTGTGCTTCAAGGGCCAGATCCATAGATGGGGAGATATATTTGCAAATTACTTGACAGATAGTCAATAGTATATTTACAAAGCTATGCAGTCATCACTTCTGTCTAATTCCAGGACATTTTTAACACTCTGAAAACAATGCCATGCCTTTCAGTAGTCACCACCCCCTTCCTCCCTTCTTTCCAGTGTCATAGAAATGGGACCAGACAGTCTTTGTCGGACACTTTTGTGTCTTGCTGCTTTCACCTAGTGTAACGTTTCGGGGTTCACCCATGTTGAAGCATGTATCTGTATTCCATTACATGAATAGACCGCACTCTGCTTACCCATGCATTGGTTGATGGATGGTTCCGTTTTTCTACTTCTTGGCTATTATGAATATGCTCTGAACATTAGTGTACAGATTTGGAGTAGAAGTATCTTTTTATAATTTTATGGAAATCCAGTTGACTTATGATATTGTCATAGTTTCTTCTGTACAGCAAAGTGACTCAGGTCTTCATGTATTATTTGTCATATTCTTTTCCATTATTTACTCCATCACAGGATATTAAATATACTTCCCTGTGCTCTACAGTAGGACCCTGTTATTTATTCATTCTGTCTATAATAGTTTGCATCGACTAACCCAAATCCCCCAATCCTTCCCCCTTCCATCCCTTTCCCCGCTGGCACTCACAAGTCTCTTCTTTTTGTCTATGAATCTATTTCTGTTTCATGGATAGGTTTATTCATGCCGTATTTCAGATTCCACATATAAGTGATACCATTCAGTATTTGTCTTTTTCTTTCTGACTTACTTCATGTAGTATGATAATCTCTAGTTGCATCCATGTTGCTCTAAATGACATTATTTTGTTCCTTTTTATGACTGAGTGGTATTCCACTGTAATACACGTACCACGTCTTCTTTATCCATGTACCTAACGTTGGACATTTAGGTGCTTCCACGTTGTGGTTATTGTTAATAATGCTGCAGTGAACGTAGGAGTGTGTGCATCTTCTCAGGGTATAGTCTTGTCTGGGTGCATGCCCAGGAGTAGGCTTGCTGGATCATATGGTAAATGTATTTTTAGTGTGTGGAGGAGCCTCCACGCTGTTTTCCCTGTATGGAAGTGTGCTTTTCATTTTGGGGGCAGTTACATGTCGGAGTGGAATTGCTGGGCCGTGTGCTAACTCTGTTCATTTCTTTTAAGAACTGCCAAATTGTGTTCCAAACCACTGTACCATTTTACATTTCCACCAGCAATGTGCAACTGTTCCTTTTTCTCCATATCCTGTCAACACTTGTTTTGTAAATTTTTTCATTTGTAGCCATCCTAGTCAGGGTGAAATGTGGTATGTGGTTTTGCCTACAATTTCCCTCATAGCTAATTATGCTGAGTATCTTTATTATGCTTGTCTGCTATTGTACGTATTCTTTAGACAACTGTCTAATCAGATCCTTTGCTCATTTAAATAATTGGGTTATTTATCATTTTTGAGTTGTAAGAATTTTTTGCACATTCTAGAGTTTTTACCTGAGGAAGATTTTTGTAAAATGCTTCTATGGTGACTAGAACTCATCTAGAGAAAAGATTTTATTTTATTTTTTATTATTTTTTTCCTTTTTTGATTAATTAATTTATTTTTTAGAAAAGAAAATAGACTGAAAGTAAGAAAAATTAATAGGGAGACAGAACCACACTTGTTTCTCAAGGCATCAAGTATGTACTTTTTAATAGATGGATAATTATTTCTAATGTAAGACATCATTTATATCAAACCAACAGGAAAAGAAAAATTATATGCAGATTTTCAAAAACAAACATTCCAATAACCAACACAAAAACCGAATATCAATCCATAATCCTATAATGTCTTATAATACTAGAAAAGTACACATTAGAATCTTGAGCAAAACAAGACCTCTTATGAAAAGGACTCTTTCCTATGCTATTCCTGTCATCACTATTATGATAACCCTTTTAAAGTTCTTAGGAATGAGACTGGATCATAGGAATGGATTCAGTACTCAGTAAGATTTAACTACTACGGTTCACTGCCTCATGAACTCCCTCGGTGACTTCCACTGACCATTTTCATAGAACTTTACATATAAAATCTATTCAGAAGGAAAGTGAACATACCCTAAAGTGACCCGCATTCACATGAAATAGAAATTGTTACATTAATCAAAAATGGGACATCAGTGTACTTTTAGTTATTTTGAGAGGGCTCAGTAAGAAATTTTACAGTGTAAAGTCATTGTAGATATATAAATTCTGAAATCATTTGACTTGAGTCTCTACAAAACTGGATGCACTGTAGTGAATAATGAAAAGTCAGGTACTCTGGGGAGGCATTTAGAGAAGTCTTGATTGTCTTCTCTAAATATTCCACACGGGGGCAGTACAGGAAAACCATGTACTATTAAAAACAATCTATTCAAGGTGAACATTCTGTTTGGTACACAGACAGGGCCTGCCAAAGAGTGTTTGGCAGCACTTACCTGCAAAAGACTGTTTTCTGTATGATGACTCCTAATTCGAAGATAAACTGGATTAGAGTTTTAAAATAAAACACAAGATGGAAAATGATTCACTTTACAATTTTTTTTTTTGCTATTTTTTGAAAAACTCGTTATTCTTCACACATGAATTCATCATGTACATTATTCAACATGTGATTGGATTTACGTGCTACATTCTAGTAGCCCTATAACACAGTGGTTAGACTAGATTGCTTCTGCATATTGTAAATGTGGGCTGTGATAGTCGTATATATGAAAATAAACTTGACAACAAGTTTTGTAAGCTCTTCATCTACCTACGTGTTATGTTGAAATCAGGATGGGTATCCATAAATTAAGATAAGGTTACAAACTGAAATAGAGAGCACAAAAGCATTTTCTTATATGCCATAGAGATTTTGAGTGTTAACCGAAACCTTATTTTACATAGCTTTGAGCATATTTTTAAATCACTTACTTGTGATTGTTTTTGAGTTATGAATAAATATTTTTATGAAACTTTTATGAAATATTTGTGTGTTTTTTTTTTTAGTTAATGAACAATACATAGCTGATACTTGCTGTGAATTCTCTAAAACCCGTTGATACATATCAAGTCTAGAAAGTTTTACCAGCTGGAACAACGCATAGCAAGAGATATTCAGAATTATTCTGCAGCCCATACCAATCCTGGCAGGGTGCAACAAAGAAAGCAATATTTATCTGAGCTGTGTTTGATATGTGCTCAGGGTCTGTAAACAGATCAAGAACCTGTATTACTCTCGGTAATGATATCAGTGATATAGTAAGATTTTTTTCCTGAACAGTATGTAAGCATAATTCAGTAATTATCAAGCCTTTTTCCTGTTTCCTCATCCTACCTCTGCCCTACACCTCCCTCTCTTCAGCCCCCTTCACCCTTCCACCCTCACGTTACCCTATGGGATTCATTTCTACTATTTACATTTCCCTTTCAGTGCTTGTCGTCATTTGCCTTTTTAAAAATGTCTTTTTTTTGTGTACAATTTCTAGCTATCTAGGCTGTGATTTTCACCTGAAATGGATCATTTAAAAACAATTAAGATAGATTTTCAGAGCAGTTTTAGATTCACAGAAAAACTGAGTGAAATGTAGACATTTTGCACACTCTGTCTGTCCTCAGATACACACAGCCTGCCAAGTGGGGTAATTTTTTTCAAGAGCATTAAGGTTTCAGCTGTCATCATCACACTGTCTCAAAGAAAGCTCCATCTCCTTGGCCAATCATTGGCCAAAGCTGGGAAAAAAAGAAGAAGATTTTTGATACTGTGGCCTGGTGCAGGAATAAAGGCCTAAGGGCAGATTTTCAGCTTAATTGTGAGGCTCTAATAGTTCATTCTGTACATGACTTTCTCAGGATGGTGGTGGAGCCACGCTGGGGTAATTTCACTTGACAAGACTGTGCCGTACACTCCTCATTACTGTGAAGTCTTAGAATAATGCTGATCAACACTTTATTCTCGACTTCATGCAGATCCTCTTAGGCTTCCACCTTAATATATAAAAACTGTAATGTTCAGCCTCATGCTTGTTCAGCTTTTTTGAATGCAACTCAGATGTTTTATAAGTTGTCCATTTTTATTATTTTGCCATAGCTTTTAAGAAGGGAGATGCTATATTCCTCTGTGTCTACTCAGTTCCTGGAGTTTAAAAGGAATAAAATGGATGTCTTTCAATGAAGAGTGCAATGAAGATGTTTAATTTTATATGTATTAGCAGGTATTCTGCTCTGAGTGCCACCTGCAGTAGAGCAGGACCTAGTAAGTGTTGGTTAAAGAACATTAGATCCTATCAACCTAATGCCCTCAGAGCAGACCTTTGGGTTGACTTTCTTTGGTGGCTCAAATGGTAAAGAATCTGCCTGCAATGTGCGAGGACCTGGGTTTGATCCCTGAGTTGGGAAGATTCCTCTGGAGAAGAGAACAGCTACCCAGTCCAGTATTTTTGCCTTGAGAATTCCATGGACAGAGGAGTCTGGCAGGCTACAGTCCATCGGGTCGCAGAGTTAGACACGGTCAAGCGACTTTGACTTCTGAAAGCCCAGTAATATATAAAACACCTCATAGACTGACTTTTCTGGGCAGTCAAGACACTTAACTCTCAAGGCCCTCATATAAAGCTAGAGAAAGCTGGTTTGAACAAAGAAAAATCAGCTTTCATATGTTCATAGCAACTGTTGAATTATGTATCCATTTGTGACGATGAAAGCCCCAAGCCCTGTGTATTAGGTCTACTTGCTGTGACAAGATCCATATTTACTTAGCAAATAGCCATCAGAACACTGTCTATGAACCACCTCTTTACACATTTTTTAGACTTCTTAGAATGTTCTGAATTTTTACTTCAGTCCATGAGTAGGTGGAATGGACTATGACATAGAGACCGTTTGTTGTCCAAGTTGCTTAGGAAACAGGCTAACAGGCAAATGAGTAATGAGTCAGAAGGACAGAGACACACGTGAAGTAAAGAAATCATTGAGAAGGATATGGTTGAACATGGGACATTTGTGTGCCAGATACTATTCTAGAATTTATGTTTTAATGATAATATTTTAACAACATTTGTTCTAGGCCCTTTGATAAATCTTATATAAGCATTGGTGTTTTTCATACTCAAAGCAAACCTGTTAGGCACACATTTCTTTTCCTGTGTTTATAGATGAGGAAACTGAGGCTCAGAGAGGTTGTTTCTTTATTCTGAGGTCATCCAGCTAGGATGAGGTAGAGTTAGAATTCTAAATCCAAATCTTTGGTCCCCAGTTTAAAATTTGGCTTGTGAAAAGTGTTTCTGAAACTCTGTAAAACTGATTCTCCAGGAAATGAGGGAACAAGAGTTCATTTTTTCTCATTTCCCCTGAGTTGATGTGACCGTATTCTTTTCTAATAAACTCTGTGGAAAAAAGCATGTCTTAGTTTTAGCTGTTATAATCAAGTACCATAGATGGGGTGGCTTATAAACAAAAATGCATTTCTCATGCGTGTGGAGGCTGGAAGTCTGATATGAGGGTGCCAGAAGGGTTTTGCCTTTTGGAGAGAGCTCTCTTCCAGGTTTCAGCCTGCTGACTTTTCATTTTGTCCTCGCTTGGCAGTAGACCTAGCTAGCTCTGTGACCTCTTCTTCCAAGGACACTAATCCCATTCATGAGGGCTGCACTCTCATAGCCTAATTATTTCCCAAAAGCCCACCTCCAGATACCATTTACCATGGAATTTAGATTTCAACATACAAGTTTTAGGAAGACATAAATCTCCATTCGATCACAAAACAATAGCAATGTATGTAACTAGGATGTCTCTACCTAGGGATTGCTTGGGACAAACTCTGTCCATATCCATTTGTTGTTGCTGTTGTTTTAGTTGCTAAGTTGTATCCGACTCTATTCTGTCCCCATGGACTGCAGCCTGCCATGCTCTTCCATCCATGGAATTTCCCAGTCAAGAAATACTGGGGTGGGTTGTGGTTTCCTTCTCCAGAGGATCTTCTCGACCCAGGGGTGGAACCCACACATCTTGCATTGGCAGGCAGATTCTTTACCATTGAGCAACCTGGGAAGACCCACTGCCTTGGTATAATTATTGGGAGTAAACCCTTTTGCCTTCACTAGTGTCTCAATTTAGACAAGAAATTACAAGGTCATCCTGTGGATAACCTCCTCATTTCCGCCAGAGCAGACGGCTACTCATCCTTCTGCTTTGCTGTGGACCACCTATCCTACCCTACTTCAGACATCTTTAGAGGAATCACAGCTTTTGGTTTTAGACTGTTTTGAGTCTAGACATTATGCTCTGCAGATCAATAAACTCTGGCTGATGTTCCCTGTACTCCTGCATCTAAACACCTCGGTTTCCCTTCTTGGTTTTCTTGGCAGTCAGACTTCCAGAAGTGTCAACACTTTCTGTCCAGACTTTCTAGTCCACAAGCCAATGACTACTCCACCAGATCTAATCAAAATCAAGGGTACTAGTTAAATGCATTGGTCAGAAAAATTTTAAATAATGGCTCCTGTAATGAACATTATATTCTTATGGATGAAATAAGATGCTCAAGTTAAATTTCCAAAAATATAACTTCACATGATGGTTGACTTGTCCATAAGCTCTTCTGAAATGACGTAGGATAAGCAGATTGTCTTATCCATTGCAGTCCTTTGAGAAAGAGAGTTTGAGGATCAAAGGAATTTTTTTTTAGTTTCACCTCATCCCATATTTTAACTCAAAAGTGATGAAATATTAAATAATGTAAACTATTAATAACATATTTGCATATGATGCTCTGGTTTTTCAAAGAAAATTTGCATCAGTTACCTCTGTTGATCCTCCAACACTCCTGGGATTAAAGTAGGGCAGGAAAACATTTTTATTTGTTCTTATAGAGGAAACACCTGACCTGGGAAGAGGCTAAGTGACTGTCACTTACAAGTAAAGCCAAGACCCCAAAACAGAATTGTCTTCTCTCAGGTGAAGGGTCTTCTACCAAACAAAAGAAAGCCTTGACTGTTCATATCCATTTCATCAGCACATTCATTAAAATGCTTAAAAGTCATACTTGCTTTGTTTATATTCACTTCTTGTTTTTTTCCTACAAAAATAAATTACTAATCTATAAATAATTTTCTAGAGAAAATGATGTCCTCTCTGTTTGGAGGGTGGGTACCCTTTTTTAATTGGAGCAGTTATACTTTTCCCCCCCTTGTCTTTCCCTCCCATTCAACATCTCATTCATACATCTTTCAACTTCTTTCTTACTTCCTCTAGCTTTTTAGAGAAGCAAGTAGGCTGCCTGGAAAAAGAAAAAAGACCCTCAGGTTATGTTGTTTGAAGGTGACCCAACAATTGTCAATTAGCTGGATCTGATGGGCTACAGAGATTCAGGATCATAACTTCACAGTCACATCACTCCATATCTGATGATGTGGCCCTGGGGCTTGCAATTGCATTAGTATTTGGCAGTGGAATTACAGCCGGATTTTAATACTGAACCTCTGGGATACCAAATGCATTCACTGGTAATACTATCCATAAAACATGTAGAAGTCTCAAAGAGCTGCACTTATTCCTGGAAATTGGGTAGGAATTGAAATGGAACATAGAAGGCAAGTTGAGACACGTCTTCTTTATACCAAACAGAAAACCTGCTTGTTAGAAGTTTCTCCTTTGTGCATCTTTGGTACAAGTTGGTACATGCAGTTACCAGAATGTCATAGCCCATTCTATACCGATGAAAAATAGGTTGGAAACCATCCAGCTTTTTCTGTTGAACTTCTAAGGGAGAGAAGAGTATCGATTTATCCAGGGAAACTCAATATGCCTCAGGTCCAGGCCCTTTTGAAGTCTTGAGTTGTAATTTCAGTGCTGGTAATATTTCTTATAAAAAGTGAAACCACAAAATGTGTTTAGAGACTTACTGGAGTGTAGGTTCTTCTGTCTCTTTGCAGAAAGAATTCAATGAGAGGCAGAGTGACAGGTAAGGAAAGAGTTTATCAGCATGGGATGCTTGTGAGATTTACAAGTGGGCAGGCAAGGGAGGGCCAGCCTGAGAACTTAGTGGACCAGAGTTTTATACGCAAAGAATGAATGGAGAGAGGGAGAAAACCACCTTCTTCATTCTTGAGTGGACGTCAAGCTTCTATCAACAGTTCCTCCTTTGGGCAGGTAAATTGTTTTCTTGCCCTATGTGATTAACCTAGGACTGTCATCGTGCCGTGGAAATGAGCAAAAAGGAGGTCACACATAGTAAAATGTGGTAAATCATCTCAGGGTTCAGTATAATGCCACCTTTTCCGTTTATGTTTGCTTAGTGTGTGTAGAGGAGCATGTTCTAGGAATCATTGACTTACCGACCTCACTGGGTAAGTTCTGGGTTTCATTCCACCACGATTCTGTTGCATGGTTTCATTGCTAAGCAAGCCTGATTTCTTGATTGATTATTAACTTACAGGAGTTCCCCGTAATTTCTTCTTTACTTACACTCCCTAATGGGGTTCTATTTAACCTATCGATTAACTATATAGTCACCTACTTTGTCCCTTTACTCTGTCCCTGTCACAAGTGTTGGAGGGTTATTGCCAGTCAGTCCATGTTTATTGTTGTGGTGTCATTCTTACAATTGTCACACGCCAGGGAATGTCACCAAACAGTGATAGAGCAGTCACTTAAAAATGAACTGTGAGGAGCGCGAAAACTATGGCGAGCACAGTTTACTTAGGGGGTGCTTTAGCTAAATGGCTTCTTACAGCTTATCTTGGTACTGAGCCACTAAAGAAGTCACAGAACCCTGAAAAAAATAAGTTGTGTTTACAGAAGCTAAGCACATTGAAAGGGGGTGTTGAGATGAAGTGGCTGAACATTCTGAGCATTTTCTAGAACTGCATACTTCATGCTTGGTTGTGTTTCAGATACCCTCATTGTTGGAACTTAATTTTTTGATATGCTTGTTTAATTCATGATGGTCCAAACAGGCTTTGGGGGAACTTCATAAACAGCCATGAGTTCACTGCCTAGACTCACTCCATGAAAAGACAGTTGAAATAGCCATTCAGAATTGGGTATTGGAGAAAACAAAGCAGTTGCAAGGAGAGATGGAGCTGGTTTCTGTAGCTATGGGCTGTGACCCAGGGAGGACATAGGACTGCTGATTGCCTTCTTTGCTGAGTGCTAGCTGTCTCCTTTTTTTTTTTTTTTTCAAAACCAGGGTTCCTGGATGAGTGGAGGCCTGTGATGCTCACTGGGAATCATGTTGTTTAACTGCTGATGCAGAAATGTTCTTCCCGGAAGGAATTTGGGTAGTGCTCACATTTTCCCTGTACTTGCAAAAAATCTGGGTTCCAATCTGGCTCTACATCTAAGCTACCAATTAGCCTGGGGATCTTGGGAAAGTCACTTGGCTCTCCAGGCATGAAGACTGAATGCCATGCTTCTTATTTTATGAACCTATGAACCCTTTAAAAATCATTAAAATTTCATGCCTTTGCTGTTTTTTTTTTTTTTAAATCACAGAATGCCCACAGTGACTGCAATCAAAACAGTATCCCATTAAATATGTGGTTTTTGAAAGATGTTTGACAGACTTGATTCTGCTATGCCACTTCTTTCACTTTCCAAATTTAAACTTGGGAAGTTTCTAAGAGCTCTGAAACCCTGCAATCTATGTCACAAGACCTATTGATACAAAAGTACCTTTCAAAGGACTACCATGTGGTTTCTCTTATCTCTATGGTTTATTAACAAGGAAAGTCAGGAAAGCTCACTTCACTGTTCACTTTATTCTGGGTATAAACTGCCCTGGGCTTTCCCATCAGATGCTCACACTTTATAGTTGAGAGTCAGAATCTGTCTGTCTCTCTTTCAGTACATTTCAGGAGTTAATTTGTACCAGGAAGAAATGCGTACTGTCCTCTTCTTTGATAGTGTCTGATTGCTTACTTGATTCAGATGTAATGTTTTACTGACCTGGTTACCTGCACTGAAATGTTGGGTCTAACCATTGCTCTGAGTCCATGGGTTATTCTCATGGTGACCTTCATCAAATGTTCTGTTAGTTTTCATATGGTCACACATACTTTATCACTTATTTTGTCAACCTGATTGCATAGAACATCAGAGCTGGACAGGAACTCAGTATGTCAGATTCGACCATCCAGTTTTCATAGATGAGAAAACTGAGCCTCCGAGTTCACTATAACTGAGCCTCTTTGAGTGTCAGTCATTGTGATTTTGTTCAAACTGGGGCCTCCCTCTTGATATGGTTATCAGATGTCTACAGTTTTTTTGTAGGATATGTTGCCATCAGCTATTCTTTACATATTGGCGTCTATACTTCCTAAATGTAGGACTTGGGTGACCTAACTGAGCATGCTGATTTCTGCTTTGCTAAAAGCTTCTAAAGCTATAAATAAATAATTGTGGGAAGATGCTTGATGGACTTTTGGTTGAAATAATAATCTCTTGGATTGATAGTTTCATCCTTAAGAGAGCCAAAAGCACCTCTTACATATTTAGCACACTTATCTTCAACAACCTTGGGGAACTGCTGGGATGGATAGAATCTGAGGGATTCAACAAAACTTTAGTCAAGACTTTGTTGAATGATCCACTGTGTGTCTTGCCCTTAAACTAAATCTAAATTATTGGGATTTAAAAAATTATAAGGGAAAGTCCTATCTTTGACTCATGGTCATAATAAGATAGTCCATTATGAGACAAGAATGAGACCATTTGAAATCTTTGTATAAGTCCCTAATGCATGAAAGGTAGAAGATAGTAATGTTACAACTGTAAGTAAGTAAGTGTTGGTCACTCAGTCGTGTCCAACTCTTTGTGAGCCCATGGACTGTAGTCCACAGGCTCCTCTGTCCATGGAATTCTCCAGTCAGGGATACTGGAATGGGTTGCCATTTCCTCCTCCAGGGAATCTTCCTGACCTAGGATTGAACCTGGGTCTCCTGCGTTGCAGGCAGATTCTTTACATCTGAACCAGGAGGAAGCAGCTAGATATGGAGTCACAACAGCTGTGGGAGAAAGTGGGATGAAATATAGACTTCTGCTAAAGCAAGGAAATGGGAGGAGAGAGAATAGGATGGATAGTGAGTCAAAGGTGATACAAAGTTTTCTTGGCCACAGAAAGCGAGTATAGACCAAGAGAGGTTAGAGAATGTGGTGGGCTGTAAAGGTTTAACTACAAATCAACTGAAGAAGAAAATCAGTTTTAAAATTGGTGTACATTTGCATACGAGTTCTAGCTTTTTCAAGGTATTCTTACATAACTTCTCCAAGGTTTGTTTTCAGTCAACCGAGAGTCCACTATTTTTTTTTCCTCTTCACAGACTTGAAAGATAGGGTGATGAGTTCTCCATCCATTTTAACAGATGGGGAAACTAAGGCTCAAAGAAGATTAGCAGCTTTCTCAAGGTTATGTGATACATAGTAAAGATTAAACAAACCTAGTATCTTCTGATTTTCTGGTAATTCATACTTATTCTACTTTGTCTTCTTTCCCCTTTGTTATCTCTGAGCCTGTTTGAGCTGATGGCCAAGAACTGGTCATGTTTGCTATGTCATGTTTGCTAACTTTTCTCAGTCATTCCCTTGCATGCCAGAGGGGCCCCCTTAACTGCATCAGTCTTTCATGAACTACCTGCTATGTTTATGAATCGAGGCAACAGCCTTCCTCCAGGGGCAAAACCTTAAATTCAGAGAGCATAACTTTCCTGGTAGGATTGGTTGTTTATTTCAGCGTGGGCTTTAGCCTAGATGAAAAGCATGTGATGAAAACTGTTGAATAAGCATGGCTCCCAGAGGTGAGATGACAGGGAGGCCCTTTCCTGCTTGCTAGTGCCCGTGGCTGCTGCGAGGGATCTGTTATCTTTTATAGCCCTTGGACTTGAAAACAGATGTGGGAGAGGAAACAGAATCACTACATACGCCAGTGTTGCTTCCCAGTGTTTACTTTATAGCGTCGTCAGTTAGTTCAGTCGCTCAGTCATGTCCGACTCTTTGCCACCCCATGAACCGCAGCACGCCAGGCCTCCCTGTCCATCACCAACTCCCGGAGTCCACACAAACCCATGTCCATCGAGTCGGTGATGCCATCCAGCCATCTCATCCTCTGTCGTCCCCTTCTCCTCCTGCCCCCAATCCTTCCCAACATCAGGGGGTCTTTTCCAGTGAGTCAACTCTTCGCATGAGGTGGCCAAAGGATTGGAGTTTCAGCTTCAGCATCAGTCTTTCCAATGAACACCCAGGACGGATCTCCTTTAGGATGGACTGGTTGGATCTCCTTGCAGTCCAAGGGACTCTCAAGAGTCTTCTCCAACAACACAGTTCAAAAGCATCAATTCTTCAGTGCTCAGCTTTCTTCACTGTTCATCTCTCACATCCATACATGACTACCAGAAAAACCATAGCCTTGACTAGACAGACCTTTGTTGGCAAAGTAATGTCTTTGCTTTTCAGTATGCTATCTAGGTTGGTCATAACTTTCCTTCCAAGGAGTAAGCGTCTTTTAATTTCATGGCTGCAGTCACCATCTGCAGTGATTTTGGAGCACCAAAAAATAAAGTCAGCCACTATTTCCCCATCTATTTGCCATGAAGTGATGGGACCAGACATGATCTTAGTTTTCTGAATGTTGAGCTTTAAGCCAATTTTTTCACTGTCTTCTTTCACTTTCATCAAGAGGCTTTTTAGTTCCTCGTCACTTTGTGCCGTAAGGGTGGTGTCATCTGCATATCTGAGGTTATTGATATTTCTCCCAGCAATCTTGATTCTAGCTTGTGCTTCTTCCAGCCCAGCATTTCTCATGATGTACTCTGCATATAAGTTAAATAAGCAGGGTGACAATATACAGCCTTGACGTACTCCTCTTCCTATTTGGAACCAATCTGTTGCTCCATGTCCAGTTCTAACTGTTGCTTCCTGACCTGCGTATAGGTTTCTCAAAAGACAGGTTAGGTGGTCTGGTATTCCCATCTCTTTAAGAATTTTCCACAGTTTATTGTGACCCACACAGTCAAAGGATTTGGCATAGTCAATAAAGCAGAAATAGATGTTTTTCTGAAACTCTCTTGCTTTTTCAATGATCCAGCAGATGTTGGCAATTTGATCTCTGGTTCCTCTGCCTTTTCTAAAACCAGCTTGCACATCTGAAAGTTCACGGTTCACGTACTGCTGAAGCCTGGCCTGGAGAATTTTGGGCATTACTTTACTAGGTGAGTGCAATTGTGCGATAATAGCGTCATCAATAGTCTCCAAACTCTTTCTTACTTCTGTTACTGTCCTTTGAACTCAAATCCATCTTTCCAACACTGCCAAAGATACCTGTCTACAACCTGACTGACTGTCTCATTTACCTATGGAAACCCCCTTTGGCCTAAGGGAAAAACCCAACCTTCTTAGCTGGATATACAAAGACCTGTCACTCAGTCTCCACCCAGCCCCTCAACTTCTCTTCTTGTCACTCACCTACTTTGTACTGCTTATATTTCCACAAGCTCTCTAAGAAAAAAGCTTTTCTTGATATTATTATTATTTTTGTTCTCTCTGCCTGAATAGTTGTCATCTCTCGTAGTTCCATGACTGACTATTCCTCATCCTTCAAGATGCAACTGTGTCTCTTCTCAGAGGTCAGCCTGAACCACGCCTGTTTCCCATCTCTAGTTGGATCTCTAAGGGCCCTTCTTTGGGAGTTATATATCCCTGTGTGTGTGCTGTTCTGTAATGGAAATAATACACTGAATATTTGAAATAATGCATTTAAACTTCATTTCTTACCATGTACCATCACTGTGTTAATAATCTGTTTCATCCCTGTAACCACCTCATACTTGGCATGTAGGAAGCAATTAGTAAGACATGTTGAATGGAATCAGTGAACCTATGAGAGGATTATGTAACTTTTCATTTGATAAAACTCGTTTTCAGAGTGATGGACTTTCCCAAGGTTTGCAACTAGGAAATGAAAGAGCTGACCACTGTACCACACTGCACACCAAAATTCTACTTTAATTTCTATCTGCTCCCCTACATTATAAGGGTAGAACTTATGGTTCCCAAGTACAGGAAAGATGACTTCTGTCCCTACAGCCCAGCATATTAATATAGTAGATGTCCAATAATACTGATTGGGATTGACATTAATTATCTTCCTATATCCCTTTTGACTGTTTTTGTTTTGAGGCTAGTGCCCATCTTTACCTTTGAATATATACTAAAGAGTCCTTACTTAAACTATTTTACGGACATTGAAAAAAGACTTGTTTTATTCCCCTAAAATTAGTTTTCTGTATCTTCTTTGGGTGACATTGTCATCTGTCTCCCAGTGACTGAATATAATGAGAATGACCATATAATTGATCACGCTTTTGAGAATGAAAGAGAGTGCTATTAATAATTATCTCAAGAGAACAGATGGGAATGGAACTTTCCTGGGCAAACCAAGATGTGTGGTCACCCTAAGTATAATCAAATCAGCAATAGGAGAGACTTAATCCAATGGTTTTGATCAAATCCTTAAATCATTCTGTGTTGTCTTCTGAGTTTCTCAGATTGGAGGAAAGCTCTGGTAGTCAAGCATACCTTCTCAAAATGTAAGATTCCTAGAAGAAATCAGACATAACCAAGGAAGTAATATATACTTGCTAGTATTGATATTCTTATTTTCCTTGAAAACCGCTATTGGAGGTAAATTTTATGAAAAGGTGGTAGGAGAGTTGTTGGGAGCTGGCGCTATAGAACTCTGGCAGTCTGTAAGCCTTTCATGGGAATGCTGCCGAATTTGGATCACTGTGTCAAATGCATATTGTCAGTTTTCATGCCTTTATTAGAATGTCTGTGTTGTGGCATCCTGACTAACGTCATGAGATGCAGTGGAGATGTGAGATCCACCTGCTCTGAGAGGAAAAATGCTTGGCATCATGAAGCTGCTGGCAAAGAGAAAGTGTTTTTCCTAGAATATGCAGGAACTTTGTTTTGATGGTGTGTAAGAGATATGGTCCTGTCCTCTGATAGTCGGCGTGAAGACTCTCTATATGAAGGCTGGAATAACCTCAGATGCTAATATCGACACTGTGAGCCAGTGTGTTGCTATTGCTTGGTCACCAAAAGTTCTGGTGATAAAATGCTAGAGCATGCTCTGCAAACAAAAATATTGGAAAGAGCGTTGAATTCAGAGTAGGAATTTCATATTGCTCTATCCCACCTCATATTTAGATTTTTTTTTTTTTTTTTTGGACTAAGAGGCAGTTGTGGATATATTTTCTTTTTCTTTTTTTAAATCTTATTTTTAAAAGGAATTTTTTTAAGAGTCTTTATTTAATTTGTTATAATATTGTTTCTGTTTTCTGTTGGGTTTTCTGGCCATGAGGCATGTGAGCTCTTAGCTCCCTGACAAGGGATAGAACGCAGTCCTCATGCATTGGAAGATGAAGTCTTAACCACTGGACCACCAGGGAAGTACCTTTCTTTTTTTTTTTTTTTTGAAAAAATTAACTTTGTCAATAATAAAGAAAAGGTCACGTGCAGCACTTGACCACAAGTTTTTCAGACTCCATTTTCTCTCTCCTCTTACCCTACCAAGGCATTTAGGACATGTACCTTTGGAGAATATCACTAGATGGATTTTCGTATGGACTAGTACTCCCTTCTTAGAGGACTTTGAGAATTACTTGGAGGTGTTTCGATTGCCACAGTGACTGGAGGTCAGGGGTAGTAATTATCCTTCACCCTTCACGGGACAGAATTGTCCTACACAGTGAGAATTCCCCTTGCCCAGTGTCAACAGCGCCCTGTTGTGAAATGCCTGGGAAGGCATATACGATTCTGATCTGGAGAGTATATATTCTGTTTTTCCTTATTATTAAAGGTGAAATAAAGTCTTTTGGTTTTAAAGCCACTGAAAATCATTCCTGGGTGAGCTTTTTATTCTGTTAGTCAATGTAGTTAATGGAGTTTTTTTTTTTTTGAACATTTGGCAAAGCTCTCTCTTATTAGCTTGTGCAATATACCTAGTGCCAATTTGCATTTTAAAAACTTCCCTTATTGCAACAGCTGTACAAAAGCCATTACAGATTAGGAGGGGAAAAAAAGATTATATTTATGAAGCAAATTAAGGAAGGCTAAAGGAAAATGTTTTGCTCAAGCTCTGTGGCTTAGAAGTGAATAAAATAATCTGTTCCTGAATTCATATAGAACTGAAATACAAAAGATGAGATTCTTATAAAAAAGATGTTCTACCTCTTGCCCCTGAGGTTGGATTTTAAGCAGATATCTTTTATTATTTCTACTAACTTGGGTAGTGAATGGCATCTAGATCTCTTGGCGAATCACTCAAACTTTAGAGCAGTCTTTCTTGATTAAAATTCTTATGGCTGATCATAGATAAAAAGAGAATAATTTTGCAGGTAGAAGCTGGTCAGCAGATAAAGAAGGAAAAGAGAGAGAGAAGGAGAATGAAAGTTCCTTGTGGCCTTTGAGTAGCCAGGATTCTGAAGCTCTAAGCCATAGTCAAAAGTAATCAGCAGTGAAATTGTTCAGGACAGGGGGTACTTGGGTGGAAGTGATTCAGAATTAAAAGGCAGACAAAGTCAACATTTAAAAGACATTAGAAGCAGCAATAAGAGCCTGAAAATAGACATCTTCATCACCAAAACCCAACTTGTTCCCAAAACCCTGATCCATAATATCCACAGTGAGCTTTTCCAAGGCCTTCTGTTTTCGTATGGTCTAGTTCAAACAGTCCACTCTGGAATCTTTAGACAAAAGCCACATTTCAAACTTTTAGCCACCAGTGTGCCCCCTAAATTAATTGAAGCCTGAGGGTTTTACACATAGACCTGACAGATGCAGCTTTATTACAATGACCAAGTTTGATTTCAGTACAAACGCTATGCTTGCAAAATAAGAGTGAGGTTGGATTTTAACAATATATTTTGAAAAGTCCCTTGGGATGACTTGTGCCTGCCTAGCGCACTCTGAGAGCTTGTCTCCTTAGCATAAGCACTAGGGTTTCACGTAACCAACCCATTACAGGGCTTAAGGGGTGCTACTGGAGAAAGGTGAGGTCCCAGAATGCCCCTGTTGCATCTGCAGGGACCCCCTTGCTGTGCCAGCACTTCTGTTCATGACCCCTCCTTAGTGCATTTCCCCTTGAGAAATCAAGATCTAACTTCTCAATTGATAGAGTTGCGCTGACATAAATACCTCACCATGTGTAAAATAGATGGTGAATGGGAACTCAGCTCCGAGCTCTGTGATAACCTAGAGGGGTGGGATGGGGAGTGGGAGGGAGGCGCCAGAGGGAGGTGATACGTGTATGCTTATAGCTGATTCACGTTGTTCTACAGCAGAAACTAACACAACATCATAAAGCAACTATACTCCAATTTAAAAAAAAGACCTGATTGCTCCAATCCCAAAGGCCAGTAGGTGGTGCAAATGTCCCTTCTTGTTTTCCATCTGTGTCACTAATTTGCAGAGTGCTTAGTGGGTTTTTTAGCCATAGCCCACCCCCTTTACCAGGCCCATATTATTAAATAAGAACAACCTGCCCCCATTTTTAAAATTGTGGCAAGCTGTGTAAAACATAGGCCATTGTAACCTTAAGTGTACAATTCAGTGGCATTAATTATATTCAGAACATTGTATAACTGTCCCCACTGTTAATTTCTAAAACCCCTGCATTACTCTGAATATAACCTCTGTACCCATTAAGTAATAATTCCCTGTTCACCTCTCTCTCAAGCTCTGGTCAACTCTAATCTACTTTCTGACTTCATGAATCTACCTATTCTAGATATTTCATGTAAGAGAAATCATACTAGGCTTATCTTTTTGTATTGGCTTATTTCACTGAGTATTATGTTTTCAGGGTTCATCTGTATTGTGGCACAAACCACAATTTCATTCCTTTTTACAGAATAGTATTCCATTGCATGTCTAAACCTTATTTTGTTTATCCATTTACCTGTTGATGGGCACTTGGGTATTTCCACCTTCTGGCTATTGTGGATGATGCTCCAAGGAACATTTCGCATACAAGCATTGTTTGAATCTATGCTTTCATATCTTAGGGGCTGTATACCTAGTGGTGGAATTACTGGGTCATCTGGTAACTCTGTGTTTAACTTTTTGAGAAACCACCAACCTATAACCCTTTATTCTCTCTTGGGAACAGGTTCATCTCCTTCCCTCACCAAGTCTGCAGATGCTCAGATACATTATTAAAGTTTTTTTATAGTTTTAATTATACCTCAGAATCTGTGTCTTGTGTGTGAATAACTGCTCATGTAGAGGTGGGAAGGAATGTCAGATGCAGATAACAGGTCATTTTGATCCAGAATAATACATGGCACAGTATTATCCTGAAAACATTTCTCTCCGATATGCTTACTTTACGGAACATCCATTTCCTCTGTTCTGAGCGTTTATTGTATCCATACAGTAGGCTGCCCAATAGATGTACTCCTAGCTTGCACCATCCACACTTTGAAGAGGAAAGATGGTAGCAGTAAGATAAGACTGGGCTCATTGCCTCTCTCCTGATGCTCATTCATAAAGCTTCTTTCTCCAGTACCCTTCTTGAGGGCAGATGCTCTCTGTGTTCCAGGTTTTTGGGTCGTACCCCTAACATGGTATTTTCGCAGTAAAATGCTGGTGAAAAACAGTGGTTTGTACAGCATTTTGTTCTGCCTTTAAATAGTCTCAAGTGAACATCTGATAAATCAGGTGATAAAATAATGCCTCTGTGGGACTTAGAAAAAGAAGATCAACCTGCTTCGGATGCCTCTGTGAGTCTGCTCATCAGGTGAGTGAGCAGAGCTGACCTGCTGCCGGCACGCCCACATCAGGAGCAGCCGGTACCCACCCTGCTCAGCGGTGTCAGGGTGGGATGTTAGTCAGAGCTGACCCCTAGGTAAACTCACTCACCTCACCTGAGCCAGGTTGAGTGCTCCGTTTTGTTGGTGAGAGGTCATTGACAGATTTACCGCAGCTGAGACTGAAATCCTAATGGAAAAGCGAGAGTAATGGCTGTTAGGAGATACAAGCTGATGTGTACAGAGCAAAGCAAGGCTTGGACAGGAGAGATGGCACAGAATGACTTTCGCAGAAGAACCCTGGCGTTACTGTGTTGTGTTCTGACAATGGTGATTTTCCTGAGGTCTACCTCCTTGTGAAAGAATGATCTACCTAGAAGGTAGTGGTTCTTTCTAGAAGTATGTCTTTTTTTTTTTTTTTTTAAGGCGGGGAGGGATGAGGTCGGCTGAACCAAAAGTCTGAAGTCAGAGAGCAGTCTGTGGTAGGCAAAAGGGGCTGGTTCTCCCTGCACGGTTCAGGCCAAGAGGGCACCCTCCCATACTGATGCAGACTCTGCTGTCAGTCGTCCCTTGTCTTCAGTGATGTTTTCCTTGAAAAGGGAGATGAGCTGAAAGGGAACTGTGCAGCTTAGTGGCATGAGGACTGGTGTGCATGGAGATTTTCCAGCATCTCTGGAGGGCACGTGTACTTCAAATGTGAAAGTTTCCCAGGAGACGAGGGAGTAGCCCAGGTCTGCAGACTGACAACCTGCGCTCATTCCCTCCTACCAGGTCTTGTGGCTTTGGTTTTCTTGACCAATAGACTGGAAGAAGTTGTTAGAGTTGGAGAAGGGGGCCTTTGAAATCATTTCCAAATCCCTCTTCATTTCAGACATGGAAAGACTGGGTTATGTACCATGCCCAAGTTCACATTTAAAGCTCATGACAGATAAGCCTGAACTAAGGTTTCCAAACTCCTGGCCTACAACTTTTTGTTAAATTCATCTCTTTTCAGGGGATGCGTTTTTAGAGCTTGTGACACAATGATAAATGTTTCTAAAACTTTAAACTTAGTTTGAGAACACAGATGTTTATATCCATTAGAAGATTGAGTTGACACATTCCCTCATAGAAATAATCAAATTTAGAAATTGTATTTATTATTAATTAAATTGCATAATAAATTAAATACTGAAATAAATTACAATTTAATTTATTGTACTTTGTTCTTCAGATCAAAAACACTTAGGAGAGGATTCTTTTCTCCTGACAGAGACTGTAAATATAACTCTTAATATTTTTCCATTTGAAAGACTTAATAAAAATGTGGATTTAGAGCCTAAGTTTTGATCGGTTTAGAAAAATGGAATGTTTTGAAACTCAGGGTACTTCATATTTCTGAAAAGGTCACCCTAAATAAAGACCACTAAAATAATTTTTTCAGTCCTCCGAAAATTTCTATCTAGAGTTGCCAGATAAAATACAGGATACCCAGTTACATTTGAATTTTAGATAAAAAAATATTCTATAGTATAAGCTTGACAATGCAGTATTTGGGACATACTTACACAAAAAATATTAATTTGCTGTTTATCTGATACGCAGATGTATCTGGGATCCTGTAGGTTATTTGTTAAATTTGGCAGCATCATTTATATTATCATTTTTGACAATATTACTATATTTTTAGGTTTCAAAATTATATTTAGATCATCCCTAGATTAGGCACTAGATACAATCAGTCAGTTCGCTCAGTTGTGTCCAACTCTTTGAGACCTTATGGACTGCAGCACGCCAGGCCTCCCTGCCCATCACCAACTCCCGGAGTTTACTCAAAACACCTGTCCACTGAGTTGGTGATACCATCCAACCATCTCATCCTCTGTCATCCCCTTCTCTTCCTGCCTTAAATCTTCCCCAGCATCAGGGTCTTTTCAAAGGAGTCAGTTCTTTGCAACAGGAGGCCAAAGTATTGGAGTTTCAGCTTCAGCATCAGTCCTTCCACTGTATATTCAGGACTGATCTCCTTTAGGAAGGACTGGTTGGATCTCCTCGCAGTCCAAGGGACTCTCAAGAGTTTTCTCCAACACTGCAGTTCAAAAGCATCAATTCTATCTACAGTGCTCAACTTTCTTTATAGTCCAATTCTCAGATCCATACATGACTACTGGAAAAATCATTTCCTTGACTAGATGGACCTTTGTTGGCAAAGTAATATCTCTCCTTTTTAATATGCTGTCTAGGTTGATCATAACTTTTCTTCCAAGGAGTAGGCTTCTTTTGATTTCATGGCTGCAATCACCATCTGCAGTGATTTTGGAGCCCCGGAAAATAGTCTTTCACTGTTTCCATTGTTTCCCCATCTATTTGCCATGAAGTGATGGGACTAGATGCCATGATCTTAGTTTTCTGAATGTTGAGCTTTAAGCCAATTTTTTCACTCTCCTCTTCCATTTTCATCAAGAGGCTCTTTAGTTCTTCTTCACTTTCTGCCATAAGGATGGTCTTATCTGCATATATTAGGTTATTAATATTTCTCCCAGCAATGTTGATTCCAGCTTAGCGTTTCTCATGATGTACTCTGCATTTAAGTTAAATAAACAGGGTGACAGTATACAGCCTTGACATACTCCTTTTCCTATTTGGAACCAGTCCATTGTCCCATGTCCAGTTCTAACTGTTGCTTCCTGACCTGCATACAGATTTCTCAAAAAGCAGGTCAGGTAGTCTGGTATTCCCATCTCTTGAAGAATTTTCCACAGTTTGTGGTGATCCACACAGTCAGAGGCTTTGGCATAGTCAGTAAAGCAGAAGTAGAATTTTCTGGAACTTTTTCAGTGATCCAGAGGATGTTGGCAATTTGACCTCTGGTTCCTCTGCCTTTTCTAGATCCATTGTAAACATCTGGAAGTTCATAGTTCATGTACTGTTGAAGCGTGGCTTGGAGAATATTGGGCATTACTTTACTAGCATGTGAGATGAGTACAACTGTGCAGTAGTTTGAGCATTCTTTGGTATTGCCTTTCTATGGGATTGGAATGAAAACTGACCTTTTTCAGTCCTGTGGCCACTCCTGAGTTTTCCAAATTTGCTGGCATATTGAGTGCAGCACTTTCACAGCATCGTCTTTTAGGATTTGAAATAGCTCAACTGGAATTCCATCACCTCCACTAGTTTTGTTCGTAGTGATGCTTCCTAAGGCTGACTTGACTTCACATTCCAGGAGGTCTGGCTCTAGGTGAGTGATCACACCATTGTGATTATCTGGGCTGTGAAAATTTTTGTTTTTGTACAGTTCTTCTGTGTATTTTTGCCACCTCTTCTTAATATCTTCTGCTTCTCATAGGTCCATACCATTTCTGTCTTTTATTGTGCCCATCTTTTCATGAAATGTTCCGTTGGTATCTCTAATTTTCTTGAAGAGATCTCTAGTGTTTCCCATTCTGTTGTTTTCCTCTCTTTCTTTGCATTGATCACCGAGTAAGGCTTTCTTATCTCTCCTTGCTATTCTTTGGAACTCTGCTTTCAAATGGGTATATCTTTCCTTTTCTCCTTTGCCTTTCTCAGCTATTTGTAAGGCCTCCTCAGACAACCATTTTGCTTTTTGCGTTTTCTTTTTCTTGAGGATGGTCTTGATCACTGCCTCCTATACAAATGTCATGAACCTCTGTCCATAGTTCTTCTGGCCCTCTGTTTGTTAAATCTAATTCCTTGAATCTGTTTGTCACTTCCAATGTATAATTGTAAGGGATTTGATTTAGGCCATACCTGAAAGGGCTAGTGATTTTCCCTACTTTCTTCAATTTAAGTCTGAATTTGGCAATGAAGTGTTCATGATCTGAGCTATAGTTTGCTCCCAGTCTTTTTTTTTGCTCACTATATAGAGCATCTCCATCTTTGGCTGCAAAGAATACAATCAGTGATTTTGGTATTGACCATCTGGTGATGTCCATGTATAGAGTCTTCTCCTGTGTTGTTGGAAGAGGGTGTTTGCTATGACCAGTGTGTTCTCTTTTTTTTTTTTTTATTAATTTATTTTTTTTATTATTGTTTTTGCCATACATTGTCATGATATCACCATGGGTTTACATATGCTTCCCCTCCGGGTCCCCCCTCCCTCCTCCCTCCCCCCCGGGAAATCTCGCTGCACCAGTCCCGAGCATCAATCCTGGGCTGGCGATTGATTAGACACATGACAATTAACATGCTTCAATGCCCTTCTCCCATCTCATCCCACCCTTACCCTCATCCACAAAGTCCACAAGTCTATTCCATACATCTGCGTTCCTTTTGTTGTCTCCCATGTTGGGTCCTCGTTACTGTCTTTCTAAATTCCATATATATGTGTTAATATACTGTATTGTTGTTTTTGCTTCTGGCTTACTTCACTCTGGATAATGGGCTCCAGTTTCGTCCATCTGAGTAGAATTGCTTCAAATGAATTTTTTTTTAATGCTGAGTAATATTCCATTGTGTATATATACCACAGCTTTCTTATCCATTCGTCAGTTGATGGGCATCTAGGTTGCTTCCATGTCCTGGCTATTGTAAACAATGCAGCGATGAACATTGGGGTGCACGTGGCTCTTTCAATTCTGGTTTCCTCGGTGTATATGCCCAGCAGTGGGATTGCTGGG
>ML663567.1:10129942-10349948 GCA_007570785.1 Antilocapra americana
GTGTTTTTGATCTCATTTATTGCATTATTCATTGTATTTTGTCTCTTTTTCATTTCTTCTAAGTCTTTGTTAAAGCTTACCTGCATCTTCTCAATCCTTGCCTGCAGGTTATTGAGCTGTAACTCCAACTTATTTTCCAGGTTTTGGATCATTTTCACTATCATTATTCGGAATTCTTTGTCAGGTAGACTTCCTATCTCTTCGTCTTTTGTTTGGTCTAGGGGGTATTTATCCTGTTCCTTTACTTGCTGGGTATTTCTCTGCCTTTTCATCTTGTTTATCTTGCTGTGTTGTCCCTTTATTGTGGGGATTCCTCTCTATGGGAGGGGTTGGATGCGTGGTTTGTCGAAGTTTCCTGGGTGGAAAGGCTTGTGTGGTTTTCTGGTGGATGAGTCTAGGTTTCCTCACTGTTACTAGCAAGAGATAAGAATGGGGAGAAAGCAGTCAAGCCAATGATCTCATTCCCAGGTAGCAGTGGGTACTGGTGCTTGGATCTTGAAAGGTACAAAGTTGATACCAGGTACTAATGAGCAAAGATTAAAAATCTAGAGTAAAGACTGGGTTCTCAAAAATACTTAAAAAAAAAAAAAAACGGAAAAAAAAAAAAAAGGAGAAAAAAGAAAAAAGAAAAAGAAAAAAAAAATAGCAAGGTCATATGGGACTTAAAAATTCTAAAAAAAAAAAAAAGAAGAAGAAAAAGAAAAAAACAAGAAAAAAAACAATATGTATATATATAAAAGTTTTAAAAATTTAAAAGATGTTCCTAGTACAGTTATAATGAAGGCTTTCTCTGGTGCTGATGCATTCGGTGAAGGGAAGGGTCTGTAGATTTTCAGATGATTCCCTGGTCCGGCTTCTCCTTTTCACAGACTTATAGACTCCTTTCTATGCAGTTATCGCCACCTGCAGGGCTTTAATTTGCTTCTCCTGTCTGTTTCAAAGCTGTTCTGCTAGTGTCTTCTGTCTGCTGGTCTTTTAAGTGTCTATTCAGCGCTTTGGAGTTTGCCCTGCTCCTGGTGAGAGGGCTTCCCCCGCCCCCTCTGCTCAGGCTCTCTGTCCTCCGCCCAGCACAGTTGGGGAGTGGGGCTTCTCCCCTCCCCCGGCCCAGCCGCTCTCTATGCAGTCTGTTCTACCGGCAGGGATTTAATTTTGGAGTTTGCCCTGCTCCTGGTGAGAGGGCTTCCCCCGCCCCTTCTGCTCAGGCTCTCTGAGTGGGGCTTC
The DNA here is from genome assembly GCA_007570785.1 of Antilocapra americana. Taxonomy (NCBI): domain Eukaryota; kingdom Metazoa; phylum Chordata; class Mammalia; order Artiodactyla; family Antilocapridae; genus Antilocapra; species Antilocapra americana. Next base: position 10,131,164 of record ML663567.1, read on the forward strand.
TCCTCTCCCCCGGCCCAGCCGCTCTGTTTTCTCAGCGTGCAGCTAAGCAGGCCTTCTTGGTTAGGCTTGTCCTTCTCACAGTCCTACAGTCTCTTTTCTATGCAGTCTGATCTACCGGCAGAGATTTAATTTTGGAGTTTGCCCGGCTCCTGGTGAGAGGGCTTCCCCGCCCCCTCTGCTCAGGCTCTCTGTTGTCAGCCCAGCACAGTTGGGGAGTGGGGCTTCTCCTCTCCCCCGGCCCGGCCGCTCGTGCAGCTGAGCACTCCTTCTAAGGTGTATACAGCACCGATCTGTCCAGAATCCCCAGAAGTCTTGGTTAGCCTCCCCGGGGCTGGGTTATGCCCACTGCTCTCAGGCGGGGGTTGGGCCGGTCCGCAGCCCGCAGCTGCCCAGCCTCTCTGTTGACTCCTCACCGCCCTTTGTTTTGTGCACGGACCTGGGGGGGAGAGGGAGCTTTTCCTGGAAGGTTAGGTCCCTCAGGCTGCTCCGTTCCCTGAGCCCGCGGCCCGCCCCTCCCTGAGCAGGAGCAGTCTGCTTCGGCTGTGCTGCCGCTCTCGGCTGTTCCTTGTAGCCAGAGACGAACCTTGCAGGGCTTAGCTATTAATCTGCTTCTGCTCTCAGCTATATTGCTCTCCAAGATCCACCGCAGATCTGCCAGAGAGAATGCTCCCTGGTATTCAGAAACCTTTCTCCTCTTTTTCCTTTTCCTCTTTATTCCAGACTCCCCTTCCGGGACGGAACCCGTCCCCAGCTCTTTGTCTCTCCCTCTACTTTTTTTTCTTTTCTTTCTTTTGTCCTACCTCCTCACGTCGGCACTGGGTCGCCTCTCCAGATGCCCGATGTCCTCTGCCAGCATTCAGTTCCTGTTTTTTGGAGTTTGCTCGGCCTTTAAAAGTTCTTTTGGTATATTTATTGGGAAGAGAGTGTTCTCCCCGTCCTATTCCTCCGGCATCTTAGTTTCGCCCCGACCAGTGTGTTCTCTTGACAAAACTCTTATTAGCCTTTGCCCTGCTTCATTCTGTACTCCACGGCCAAATTTGCCTGTTACTCCAGGTATTTCTGTCCCCTGTAATGAAAAAGACATCTTTTTTGGGTGTTAGTTCTAGAAGGTCTTGTAGGTCTTCATAGAACCGTTCAACTTCAGCTTCTTCAGCATTACTGGTCGGGGCATAGACTTGGATTACTGTAATATTGAATGGTTTGCCTTGGAAACAGAATGATCTCTGTTTGTTTCCAAGGCACTAAGTACGAAAATGAATAAAACACATGTTTCCTTTAAATTTAGAGCAGACCTGAACAGATCATGTTAATATTGCATTAAGTGAAGCTATGAAAGCAAAGAAAAATGATACCTGGCTAGTGTAGTGGTTCAGGAAAGACTTCCTCAGAAATGATACCTGGGCTCAGGTTTAACTAATGGGTGAAGGTTAGCCACGTGATGAGATGTAGAAGGAGTGGTCCTGGCAAAAGCAAAGGAAATAGTGACAGCTAAGAGGCGTGAATCAGCATCGCATATGTGTGCGTTGAGGATCTGGTGCGAGTCCAAGAATGGACAGAGCTCTAAGCGTGGTCAGACATGCTGCAGATAGTGTGTTCCGGTGTGATCTGGAGGCTGCATTTCAGGAGGATGGGGTTGGGTGTACGAAGGTCGACTTGAAGGCTACTGTCAGAGTCCACCTCAGAAATGATGAGTCAAAAGGCAGCCTGTCATCACTGAAGGAGAAGGAACAGACCACGCTATTACTCCAGAGAGAAAATCAGCAGTTCTTGGTTGTTCCTGAGACATGAGCCTTCCAAAGAGCAAGTGATAACTGGATAGATGTTTTCAGGACAACAGGATTGCAATGTGCAAACTACAAGACCTTTTCCATTGTAGTTAATAAATGTGTAAGTTTTGAGTGGTTATCTTGATAGTGTACATACATGAATGCCTGTTTACCAGGCAAGTGAAAATGATCTTGAAGAAAAAGACAGTGGTGTTCATGTTCTCAGTATTCCTTCTCCCAAAGTTCTCTATAGGGAGTGGATCTAATTTATTTCTGTTGGGTTTTGTTGTGGCATCACCCACCCACCATATTGTCTGTACCCCACCCCCATCCCTGCTACCCGATAGTACCAGCAATCTTTCCATGAAAACCTCCGAAGTTCATGTAAATTTTCATTACTCTCTGTGCAGGATGATGACAATTTCATAGGCAGCACATCAACCTTTCACTTATTTCTTTTTCTCTGGATCTGTTGTTCAGTCACTACCTCTGCCAAACAATGCCTGCCCAGACATCTGTTATTGAGTTCAAAACTATGACTCCAAACACCAACCCTATCCAGGATTCTCATGGTCCCAGAAAGCCAGCCTGTAGGATTAAACTAGCTTGATAAACAGATCAGCTTCTACAGGTGTTTTTGTCCCAGGTTTCAGATCCTGACCATGCCAATGACTTTTCTTTAACCCTCGAGGCACTCAGTTTTCTCTGCTGGTTCAGGGAAGTTGCTCTTTCTCAAACCATCCAAATCACTTTTCCTTATGGCACTTTCTAGAACCTTGACATCTAACCACTCTCTTCTAGGACCTACTTTTCCTCTGAATATGCATATTCTCTAGAGCAGGAGTCCCCAGTCCCTGGGCTGCAGACTGGTACTGGTCTGCAGCCTGCTAGGATTGGGGCCACACAGCAGGAGGTGAGTAGCAGGCCAGTGAGAAGCTTTATCTGCCACTCTCCATAGCTCCACATTGCTCACATTACCGCCTGCACCATCCATCCCTTCATTTGGTATTTGTCTTTCTCTTCCTTACTTACTTCACTTAGTGTGATAATCTCTAGTTTCATACATAATGCTACAAATGGCATTTTGTTCTTTTAATGGCTGAGTGACATTTCATTCTGTGTGTTTATATGTATAAACACACTACAACTTCTTTATCCAATCATCTGTTAATGGAGTAGAATTCATGAATCAGAGAGACTTCTATTTGGTGCCTCTAATGCCCACAAAATCCTTTCTCAGGTGCTATTTCCTTTGCTGCTTGGATGAAATATTAGGGCAGATTCTATGACTTTTTTGGGTCTTCCTCTATCATAGGAATACTCACATTTAAACAATTAACAGGTTCACTTAAATATAGTAATAATTTAAACCTCATAACTTAATTAGAAGTGAAAGCCTTTCTGTCCTTCCATCTCCAGCCTTAGTGGAAACCTGTAGCACAAATGGGAGTATGGGGGGTTTGGTCCCTCCTTTCTCCTGAGCCAATGCATGGCCACTCTGGTGCCAGGGCAGATTGGGGGAGAAGAGGCAGAGACCACCCCTGATGAAGTCTGCCAGTGGTTCCCTCTGGCTACTGAAGAGGAGTTTAAAAGTTCTTCTCCTTGAAAAGCTGCTTTGCAGATGACCAAAGCTGCCTCTGTTTGGAGTTTTTAGGAGGGAAAAACTCCCTCAGAAAACATTCAACTGCACTTCCCATGGCATGGACTGGCCATTCATTTTGCCTTCCTCCTCCTCTGAGACTAGTGGAGGCCTGGGGCTTCTCCCAGCCTCACTCTTGGTGTGGATTTTCAGTAGCTTCAGGCTGCTTCCATGCCTGTACCCACAATGAGTCACAAGAAATAACTGGACTTTGCTGCAGGTGGGGCAGGGGATGGTAGGCAGCTGCCAGTGCAGCCTGGTTCTTCTCTTGCATTCTCCATTCAAAGTCATAGCCTCTTGCTTGGACACTCATTTGGCCCCTGGCACTTCAGACTTCTTAGGAAATTCCTCTACTCTGCTTTCTCAGTCATTGTGGGTGGGTGGGGATTACTCACCACATACTGATATCTCCCAAGGATTCTTCTCTAATCTGTAACTGTCTCCTCTCAGCCTTTCTAACGTCTTATGGTCTGGAGATGAGGAATAAACTAAGGTGGCAAAACTGGCTCTCAGACACCCCCTTTGCAAATGCTGCTTATGTGGCTGATACCTGACTTCCACAGGTGGACATGATTGCCACTGACTTTTTATGCTCCCAGCTATAAGAGAGACTGAAGTGGTCTCACTTCACCATTTCTGTTAAACTTTCACAATTTTGATGCGTTTTACACCACTGACCTGTCTGTAATAGTCCATTGCATATAAGAGAAGGTATATTAACATAAGCCCTGTCCACCCTCCAAAGCCCATTTCTTCAAGGTGTTTTTTCCCCCTGATCATCAAAGGCAATCTCCCTTGTTTGTACCACCTTTTTTTCCCGTAATTACTTATGAGACTTTATCTTTTACTGTAGTTGTTTGTGGATGTGCCTTGTGTTTGTTGAATTGCACTGAAGATCGATCTCTATTAAATAAATAACCTTGTGCACTTCTGAGAAAAGGATTTGTGGATTCCCGTTAGACTCTGGAGTCTACTCCACATGAGGATGGGAAGTGCATTCAGGGGCTGTAGCACAAAGAGGCTACAGTTTAGAGCATCCCTGCCCAGCAGGAGGTATGTGTGGGGACTTTCTCAGAATAGAATCAAATCTACTTGCAGAATACATCTCTTGTTGGAATGTTTTACATGATGAATATAAATATTGCTAAGTTAAAATGCCCTTTTTCTGTGTTGTGAGAATAATGGAAACCATCTTTTTCAAAATGCAAAGCTTTCAATAATTTAGGACAAAATAATAGTGCCTATGTAATGTCAATTTTTCCTTTTGTGCTGAATTTTCATTATAAGTTATAAATTATGAATCATTAGCACTTGAGTATATTTTACTTCATTTACTGAATATTTATTAAGTACTCTGCATCATTCTGAATAAAACATTTCTCCTTTTTGGGGGGAAATAAAATTTTTTTCTCCTCTATTTTTGCAGGACCCCATACTTTAATTTGCAGGATCATCTAGATTTCCCCAAAGTTAGTGTGATATTTGCTGGTGAACAATGTTGCTTTGAAATTCAAGGGATGGGTCTTACAGATCTCGATACTGTCTCCAAAGAAAAGGGTAATTACTTAATAATTATCCTGGAGCTAGATGAGAAGTTTGTAAGTATAATAAAGATGTTATCTACCATATTTTCAAACCTCATTCTGTAGAGCTTAAGCTTAGGCACTTGGCATGGAAGCATTACAGATACAAGCATAAGGCAACATGGGAGCCACTGCTTTCACATATCATGAGTTCCAAACTTATGTCCTAATGGCATAACTTCAGAAGGGGAAATAGACTTCTTTTATGAACTAGTATACCTTTTAGTAAGTTGGCTAAAATTACGTTCTCATTCAAGGTCATAAAGCTTAGTGAGAAAGGAGTGGCTAGGTTTGCTACAATCCTGTTTTATGAAAGGGCTCCAACTTGGTGTCATGGAAAGATGATGACCATTTTGTACTTCACAGTTCAGTTTTGTATATACATAGTTTACTGCTGCACAGATGACAGAGAAAGATTGCTAATGAGATTACGATGGCTGATACTGATTCATAAATCAAATCTGCTTGAATTTTTATTTATAAATCTTTCAAATTGTTTATTCAATATCTGTTATGTATCAATATCTATTATGTATGTGCTTTATTGACTACGCCAAAGCCTTTGACTGTGTGGATCACAAGAAACTGGAAAATTCTTAAAGAGAGGGGAATACCAGACCACCTGACCTGCTTCCTGAGAAATCTTTATGTAGGTCAAGAAGCAATAGTTAGAACTGTACCTGGAACAAAAGACAGGTTCCAAATCGGGAAAGGAGTACCTCACGGCTATATATTGTCACCCTGCTTATTTAACTTATATGTTGAGCACATCATGAGAAATCCTGGGCTGGAGGCACAAGCTGGAGTCAAGATTGCTGGGAGAAATATCAATAACCTCAGATATGCAGATGACACCACCCCTTATGGAAGAAAGCAAAGAACTAAAGAGCCTCTTGATGAAAGTGAAAGAGGAGAGTGAAAAAGTTGGCTTAAAGCTCAACTTTCAGAAAACTAAGATCATAGCATCTGGTCCCGTCAATTCATGACAAATAGATGAGGAAATGATGGAAACAGTGAGAGACTTTATTTTGGGGGGGGCTCCAAAACCACTGCAGATGGTGATTGCAGCCATGAAATTAAAAGATGCTTCTTGGAAGAAAAGTTATGACCAACCTAGACAGCATATTAAAAAGCAGAGACATTACTTTGCCAACAAAGGTCCATCTAGTTTTTCCTGTAGTCATGTACAGATGTGAGAGTTGAACTATAAAGAAAGCTGAGTGCTGAAGAATTGATGCTTTTGACCTGTAGTGTTGGAGAAGACTCTTGAGAGTCCCTTGGACTGCAAGGGAATCAAACCAGTCCATCCTAAAGGAAATCAGTCCTGAATATTTACTGGAAGGCCTGATGCTGAAGCTGAAATTCCAATGCTTTGGCCACCTGATGTGAAGAACTGACTTCTTGGAAAAGATCCTGATGCTGCGTAAGATTGAAGGCAGGAGGAGAGGGGGACGACAGAGGATGAGATGGTTACATGGCATCACTGACTCGATGGACATGAATTTGATGATCTGGGAGTTGGTGATGGACAGGGAAGTGTGGCATGCTTCAGTCTGTGGGGTTGCAAAGAATGAGAGATGACTGAGCAACTAAACTGATTGATTATGTTTCAGACCTTGTGCTACGTGCGAATGATAAGGTAGATGAGATGTAGAATCTGCCTTCAAGTGACTTGAGAGAGAAAGAAGATAAACACAGTAAAATAATCATAAATAGGGAGTCTTGATTATCCTTAAAGAGAGAAAACCAATCAGTTAAATATTTGTTGCACTTTTTCTCTGTGGAGGTACAATAATTAGCCATGGGGATACCACGATGAGGAGAAGGCAATGGCAACCCACTCCAGTGTTCATGCCTGGAGAATCCCAGGGACAGGGGAGACTGGTGGGCTGCTGTCTATGGGGTCGCACAGAGTCGGACACGACTGAAGCCACTTAGCAGCAGCAGCAGCAGCAGCAGCAGCAGCATACCATGGTGAAAATAATAGTATCAGTTCTCAGGGACCTGGTATGGGTAAGTCTTCTCAATAGCTGAATAATAATTGATAGCATGATTTTTAAACATTTGCATATTTTATCTGCCTGGTGGCCATCAGTGTTTCCCCAGATGCTTCCTAACTAGCAGCCAATGAGGAATCCCCTTCTCTTGATTCTTCTGTGGTATTCAGTAGCCTTTTAGGGATTCAAAAAGTAGTTTCTCTTAAGAAAACTTCAAGGACCCTTATAAGTAGATAGTGTACAGCTTAGATTCATTGCCCTGGCTCACTTAGTCTTTTTTTTTTTTTTTTTAAATCTCACATGTTCCTTCTCCAGGGGCTCTTCCCAACCCAGGGATCAAACCTAGATTGCCCGCATTGCAGGTGGATCTTTACCAGCTGAACCACAAGAAAATTGCTCTTTCACTCCTAGGATAAGCGCTTTACAAATATTAACTCATTTATCTCTATAAAGGCACTAAAAGTAGTTTCTTCTGTATCTTCACTGAGGCATGGAAAGGTGAAATCACACATCTGAAACCAGTCTTCTAGTTGGTGGTAGCTCTGGACTTCAATCAAGCCCAGTAGTCTGATTCTGGAATCTGAGGTCATCTCTAGTATGCTGTGGCTCCTACCCCTACCCCAGTTTTGCTGAGATATAATTGATATATAACTTTGTATTGGTTTAAGGTGTACAATGTGACAGTTTGATACCTGCATATATTGCAAGATTTCTGCCATAGTAAAGTTCAGTTAACATCCATCACCTCATGTATAGTTGACCCTTGAACAACATGGGTGTTACGGGCATTGACCCTCCATGAAGTCAGATTGGCTCATAACTTACAGTCAGCCCTCTGTATCCTTGGTTTTGCCTCGGCAGACTCAACCAACCATGGATTATGTATTACTGTGGTACTTAGTATTGAGGGGGAAAAACATAGATGAGTGGACCCAGGCAAAAATCCATGATGTGCACAGGTCAGCCATAGTCATTTTTTTTCTTGCAATGGAAAGTTTTATGATCTACTGTCTTAACTTTTGCTTCTTAATTGATTTATGTTCAGATGTCACAAGGTTGCTAAGGTTTGCATATAGGTCCCTCACCCCCCCAGCTGGGGTCCAGCTCCATTCCAGTGTTTCCCATGCCCACCGCTCCTGAGTATTAGAAGCAGACCACCTCTAAACTTGTCACTTCTCTCCAAGATTATTGTCAGAAATGATTTTTTTTAGTTGTTTTTGTTCTTGCCTCATATACACAAAAGAACCAGCAAGAGAACAGAATATATTTATCTTTAATAGCCCAACTTTCTCTGACAGAGAGGAGTTGAACCTTTCTCTTTTTAGGTTAGCCTGACCAGAAAGTACACTTACTATAAACCAGTTGTGTATTTTACATTGAAATATATTTACTTTATATGTTATGTAAATGTATATATATAAAGCTAGCATCAAAGAATTGATGCTTTTGGACTGTGGTGATGGAGAAGACTCTTGAGAGTCCCTTGGACTGCAAGGAGATCCAGCCAGTCCATCCTAAAGGAATTAAGTCCTATATATTCATTGGAAAGGCTGATACTGAAGCTGAAACTCCAGGACTTTGGCCACCTGATGTGAAGAACTGACTCATTGGAAAAGACTCTGATGCTGGGAAAGATTGAGGGCAGGAGGAGAAGGGGACAGCAGAGGATGAGATAGTTGGATGGCATGACTGACTCAAAGGACATGAGTTTGAGCAAACTCCGGGAGTTGGTGATGGACAGGGAGGCCTGGCATGCTGCAGTCCACGGGGTAGCAGAGAGTCGGACACGACTGAGCGACTGAACTGAACTAACTGATATTTACCTTCTAAACCCTAAATGTAGCATAACTTTTGTCCAAGTGAGAAAAGCAAAATAGTCTACAAAAGGAAATTCATGGAGGGTGAGAACTACTTTATCTTGTCTCTTCCAGACTCTGTAAATTGGCATGGCCTAATCGCTAAACAAGCAAAGCCAAAACTAACATGATAAAGGTCTGCTTCCGGTCCTTATCATAGTCGAGTGGAGCTTGGCGGGGTGGCTGTGCAGTTTTCTGCAAGTAACAGCTTGGAACCCTGTCACTCAGGCCCTTGGAGTCCAGCAGTAGATATTTGGTAGCTGGTCAACAGCCACTGGAGGAGTGGGAGGGGGGGCGACTGGGTGGGAAGTTGTGAAGAGACAGACCTGGAGGTGCCATGTATCATGTCAGTCTTCATCCCCTTCCTTTCTCAGCCACATGGCTTCACCCAGCTGCAAGGAGACTGAGAAAGGTAGTCAAGATCCGTGCTGAACAATAAAAGGAGAATTGTATGGAGACCCATCTAGGTGGTATCTGCTATACCAACCAAAGTTGGATAAACACAAATATTATTCATTTTTCTTTTTTCCTTCCTTCCTCCCTCCCTGCCCTCCTTCCAACAAATTTAATGAGAAGCTCCTATTAAGTGCCAAGCCTTCTATGCTCTATGGACTACAACTTGAACAAAATCAGACATTGTCCCTTACCTGCTTCATTATGCAGCTAACCATCTGATACAAGGAATTTAGACATTAGTCAAATATGCACAAACAGGAAACTTGCACTTTATGGCTGGTGCTTTGAAGGGAGGCATATGATACTATATAACGTACAAGGAAAGAGGTTGACTTGGTCAGAATATCAAAGATACAGTACTTGTGCTGATACCTGAAGGCAAGGAGACATCGTCTAGGTGAAAAGGGGAAGGAGGAAGGGTGATGAAGGGACTGTCAGAGACCAGAGCGTCTGAACCAGGAATGAGGAGCACTTGTGTGAGATGGAGCTGAAAGTGAGGGGATCAGACCACATGGCCCAGGCCTGATTGAGGGAGGTGGCAGAAGCTCCTGCCCGTGGCTAACAGTACTGTGGTCTGAGCAAAGGATCAGTGCTAGACTTGTGGGAGGCACAGGATGTGCCTCTCGTATGTTCCTGAGTTTGAGACATCTAAGGGAAGCTGTCAAATGGGCAGCTGAGTTTTGGGGTCAGGCACTGAGAGGAGGGGTCTGGGCTGGGAGTCATCTAATGTGGGTGATAATTGAAGCAGTGTGTGTGGATGAGATGGTCTAGAGTGGGAGGAGAAGGTTCAGGATGACAAGACTGTGATACTCAATGGGAAAGTAGGCTGGGTCTGCAAGGGGACAGAGAAGGAGCCAAGCTCCTTTACAGACAGGCTAACCAGTGGAGAGATAGTCAGCCAAAGCCTTTATATATTTACACTTAATCAGAAAAGAAGTCAGATTTGTTTTGAACAAATAGCATACAAATAGACTGATATTCCTTAGAATGTGGTATATGCAAGGATGTTTGCAATAATTTCATTTCAGAAAGGGACTGCTGATACCAATAGATGAGAAAGGTTAAAAGAACACTATGATTTTCTTTTGGAACTCGAGAAGGTGCCACGTGGGTTGTTGAGAAATCTCATGAACCAAACTTTCAAGCCATGCAAAGTGAGACTGCATGGCTAGGACAGCAAAGGAAGACTTTTTAAACTTTTTGTTTTTTATTGAGGCATAGTTGACATAACATTATCAGTTTCAGGTGTACAACAGCATTTCAGTTTTGTATACACTATGAAGCAATCATGTTAATACATCTAGTTACCATCTGAAACTTTTTTTAAAAAATCAAAAGGACTGATGCTGAAACTGAAGTTACAATACTTTGGCGACCTGATGCAAAGAACTGACTCATTGGAAAAGACCCCCATGCTGGGAGAGATTGAGGGCAGAGGGAGAAGGGGGCGACAGAGTGGGATGGGTGAATGGTATCATCGACTCAATGGACATGCGTTTGAGCAAACTTCGGGAGACTGAGTGAAGGACAGAGAAGCCTGGCATGCTGCAGTCCATGGGGTCGCAGAGAGTTGTTCATGACTGAAAACTGAACACACAGCAAACAAAAGAAATCAGCTGCAACCCTCACTGCAGTAGTAGCTATGTTTATAATTTCAGGAAAAAGGAATTTGAACACAGATGGTCACTTGCAGCACAAATTTTACTTTGCCTTCCTTCCTAGATGTATTGACAGTGCTCTTTGCTTAACGAGGACTGCGGTGTCAGGCAGATGCTGCATAATAGTCGCCTTGTTCCACACTTGTTTTCTGAACCCCTTACTGTTGTTAATTAGTTCACATTCCCAGTGTTATTAGCTGATCTCAGAAGTACATCTGAGAAGGTACAGTCTTTACCCAGAGGGCTCCGAGTCAGTATAAAAAACTGGTTAGGGGAAGAAAGAAAGAGAAGAAACCACAGGTCCAGGAGGAATGCATCAGCAGGAACCTGTAGGGACTGGCGTGTTCTGTCCGTATCCCCTGGGAGGAAGTATCAAGTATCTGTTGAAATTGCCCACTCCTTAAAGCTTGTAGACTGGAGCGTTCTTTCCTTTTCAGTCGCTCCTCCAGTCATTCTTTCCTGTTAAAATGACAGAGAAAGCTTGAGCGTTGTGGCCAGCTGTTAAGTATAATTGGCCCAGTTCAAAGGGGAAGGAGCATTTTGTAGGAGAGGGAGTCCCTGACCCTATCCACAGTTTAATTCTAGAGGAGCTGGGAATAAGATGAGAAAACATTATGTTGGGGGTGTGCTGGAAAGTGAGCTGTTGAAACAGACGGTGGTGGGAGTTGAGGGTAAGAATCACAGAAGTTACTGACCTTCTGCTGTGCATAGAGCAGTGTGAGAGATTCGGGGGACAGTCATAACAACGGGTCCTCCTGCTATTGTCCTCCACTGAGATAGTAAAGTGGCAGATACAGGACAAACATATCAGAAAAAGGCAAAGCAATTACAGAAACCCGTAAAACAAGTGACATTAAGTGCAGATTCACAATAGTCACTAACAACTTGGAGAACATTCGACTGTGCTAGATAGTGACTCTGCCACTCTCAGCCATGGGACGTTGGCAAAGTAACTGAATTAATTTTAGCCTCACTTTACACAGTTTGTAAGACAGGAATTATAATATCCACCTTACAGAATTTGGGTACAGATACATTCGATAGTTTATGTAAATCCCATCACATAGTGGATATTTCCTATGTGTTGATGAATGAATAAACAGAAGAATGAAATAGTTAACATCATGCTTGGCACATAGTAAATGCTCAGTTAATGAGTCTGTTAGTGTTTTGATGGTATTATTTTGTAAGCCATTTAAAGAAGGCAGAAGATGGCTCTTTTGTAACCTAATGTTGGCTATACTCTTGCAACTTTGCCCCTGCATATGCTAAATAATAAAGAATGATTGGATAACTTGCATCTGCACAGTTCTTTAGAGGAGAATACATTACAGTTCTCACTAACGTTTTGCTGCCTCAATTACTTCAATGTATTTGGAGAGAGGCCAAAGATAAAGGAATGTGGAGGCACCACACACTTAAGGAAAAATTTGATTTTCAGCACGACTTAGGATGCAAATAATACACAGCTGAGCAATAAGAAGTAAGTGAAAACAAGCAAGTTGGAGAAATGGCCTGAGAGAAACTCAGCCAACTTGTTCACTCAGATACAGGGTGAGGGACAGTAAGCGGGACCTCCATGTGATGGAACTGACCAGAAATCCCCAAGGACTCCTGTGCATTTCTGTCTGAAGGTTATCCTAGAAAATGCAGGAAAAACAATCCCTTTCCATTGATAGTGCAACTGGTATAGATTTCCTGAACAAATGGTCTACTATGCTTGATTAATTTGGTCAAACAACATTAAGCAGCTTGTTTTCTTGTTATAACTTATCCAGGCCATTGGAGTAGTGGTGAAAATAAATAAGGAAAAGCAATGTAATGAAAAAAAGAATTATTTACTATCCACTATAAAGCAGGCACTAGTTACTTTATAAGTATTTTCTACTGTGTTATAATAATCCCATGTAGTAAGTAAAACACAGGTCAGTCTGCCTTTAAGATCAATCCTGTTATCTATACCCTCTGTAATGAGAAAATATGAACTATCATCTAGGAATGAGCAGACTGTAACTCAAATCTGGGCCAAAACTCGTCTCTGCTTTTTTTTTTGTAAAGTTTTATTGGAACACAGCCATGTCTTATTTCAAAATTGTCCATGGCTGCTTTCATGCTACAAAAGCAAGTTCAGTTGTTGTGACAATGACTATATGGCCTAAGATATTCCCGATTTGACCCTTTAAAGAAAGTTTGCCATCCTCTAAACTACTATGATTTAGGTCATACCTGAATGGCCTAGTGGTTTTCCCTACTTTCTTCAATTTGAGCCTGAATTTTGCAATAATCTGAGCCACAGTCAGCTCCAGGTCCTGTTTTTGCTGACTGTATAGAGCTTCTCCATCTTCACCTGCAAAGAGTATAATCAGTCTGATTTGGGTGTTGACGATCTGGTGATGTCCGTGTGTAGAATCTTTTCTTGTGTTGTTGCAAGAGAGTATTTGCTGTGACCAGTGCGGTTTCTTAGCAAAGTTCTGTTAGCCTTTGCCCTGCTTCATTTTATACTGCAAGGCCAAACTTGACTATTATTCCAGGTGTCTCCTGACTCCCTACTTTTTCAATTCAGTCCCCTATAAGAAAAAGGACATCTTTTTTGGTGTTAGTTCTAGAAGTCTTGTAGGTCTTCATAGAATCATTCAACGTCAGCTTCTTTGGTATTAGTGGTTAGGGCATAGACTTGGATTACTATGGTGTTGAATGGTTTGCCTTGAAATGAACTGAGATCTTTCTGTTGTTTTGAGATTGTACCCAAGTATTGCATTTCAGACTGTTTTGTTGACTATGAGGGCTACTCCATTCCTTCTAAGGGATTTTGCCCACAGTAGTAGATATAATAGTCATCTGAATTAAATTTGCCCTTTCCCATCCATTTTAGCTCACTAATGCCCAAAATGTTGATGCTCACTCTTGCCATCTCCTATTTGACCACTTCCAATTTACCTTGATTCATGGACCTAACATTCCAGGTTCCTATGCAATATTGTTCTTTACAGCGTCAGACTTTACTTTTACCATCAGATACAAATGTTTCTGCTTTGCCTCAGCCTCTTCATTCTTTCTGTAGCTATTTCTCTGCTCTTCCCTACTGGACACCTACCAACCTGGGTAGGTAAAACCTTACTGCAAAATTGAGGCTTAAATTAAAGAAAGTATGGAAAACCACAAAGCCATTCAGTTATGATAGATCAAATCCCTTATGTTTATACAGTGGACTAGATCTGGTAAACAGAGTACCTAAAGAACTATGAATGGAGGTTCACAGTATTGTACATGAAGTGGTGACCAAAACTATCCCCAAGAAAAAGAAATGCAAGAAGGCAAACTGATTATCAGAGGAGAACTTACCAAGAGCTGAAAAAAGAAGAGAAGTGAAAGGCAAGGGAGAAAGGTAAGATATTCTCAACTGAATGCAGAGTTCCAGAGAATAGCAAGGAGAAATAAGAAAGCCTTCTTAAGTGAACAATGCAAATAAATAGAGGAAAACAGTAGAATGGGAAAGACTAGAGATCGCTTTTAGAAAATTGGAGATATCAAGGAACATTTCATGCAAAGACAGGTACAATAAAGGACAACAATGGTAAGGACCTAACAGAAGCAGAAGAGATTAAGGAAAGGTGGCAAGAAGAACTGTATAAAAAAGCTCTTAATGGCCCAGATAACCATGATGGCGTGATCATTCACCAATGCTACACAACCTGGAGTGTGAAATCAAATGGACCTTAGGAAGCATCATTACAAATAAAGCTAAGAGAGAAGATGGAATTCCAGCTGAGCTATTTCCAATCCTAAAGGATGATTCTGTGAAAGTGCTATACTCATGCCAGCAAATTTGAAAAACTCAGGAGTAGCCACAGGATTGGAAAAGGTCAGATTTCATTCCAGTCCCGAAGAAAGCCATGCCAAAGAATGTTCAGGTTATTGTACAATTGCTGTCTTTTCACAAGCCAGCAAGATTATGCTCAGAATCCTTCAAGCTAGGCTTAACCAGTACATGAAGCGAGTGCTTCCAGATGTACAAGCTGGATTTAGAAAAGGCAGAGGAACCAGAGATCAAAGCGCCAACATATGCTGGATCATAGAAAAAGCAAAGGAACTCCAAAAAACATCTACTTCTGCTTCATTGACTGTGCTAAAGCCTTTGTGTGGATCACAACAAACTATGGAATATTCTGAATGAGCTAGGAATACTAGGCTGCCTTACTGCCTCCTGAGAAACTTGCATGCAGGACAAGAAGCAACAGTTAGAACTGAACCTGGCTCAATGGACTGGTTCAAAATTGAGAAAGGAGTATGTCAAGGCCATATATTGTCACCCTGCCTATTTAACTTATATGTAGAGTACATCATGTAAAATACCAGGCTGGATGAATCCCAAGCTGAAATTAAGATGGCTGGGAGAAATATCAACAACCTCAGATATGCAGATGATACATGTATAGATGTGAAAGTTGGACTATAAAGAAGGCTGAATGCTTAAGAATTGATGCTTTTGAACTGTGGTGCTGGAGAAGACTCTTGAGAGTCCCTTGGACAGCAAGGAGATCAAACCAGTCAATCCTAAAGGAAATCAAGCCTGAACATTCATTGGAAGGACTAATGCTGAAGCTCCAAAACTTTGGCCATCTGATGCGAAGAGCATTGGAACAGACCCTGATGCTGGGAAAGATTGAGGGAAAGAGGAAAAAGGGACAGAATAGGATTAGATGGTTGGCTGACATCACTCATTCAATGGACATGGGTTTAAGCAAACTCTGGGAGTTAGTGAAGGACAGGGAAGCCTGGTGTGTTGCAGTTTATGGTGTCGTAAAGAGTCAGACACAGCTTAGCGGCTGAACAACAACAAACTGCTTTACAATTTGTTTCCCTAATACTTTGAACAGGTCCTTTATGAGACAGTTTCTTAAGTTGTAAAATAGTTAACATCTATTAATGATGTTAATGATGCCAGTCTCATCTATCTTACAGGATTGTGAGAAAGTAACTTCTCATATATGAAAACGATATGGGAACAAAAGTAGTCTACCATATAGTATCAGTTACTTTTTCTCAAACATGCTATTAAGATAATTTTCAAATGTATAAAAAAGCTGAAACATACAGTGAACCCATTTACCCACCATCTAGAGTCAACAATGAAAATTTTTCTCTATCTGTTTTATTTCCCATATATCCGTCTACCAGTTTCTATATCCATCCATCGATCCATCTTATTTTCTACTTAAGCATTTCAAAGTAAGATGTTGACATTAGTACAGCTAATTGGAGATCAGTGTTTCCTCTTTTTAGGTGAGATGTACATACAGTGGAATGAATAAAAAAACCTAAATGTACCATTTGATGAATTTTTACAAGCTAGCCCCATTGAGATGTAAAATGTTTCTACCACCTCATATCTCTTCTCAGCCACTCACAGAGACACTTCTGTCCTGATCTTTTTTTACTCAGCCTTATGTTTCTGAGACTCAGGGTATTGCTGTGTATAACAGTAGTTTGTTGCTCTTGGTTGCTAAGTAATATTAATTTTATGCACACTCCGTAGTTTATTCATTCACCTATTGATGGACATCTGGGCTGTCTCCAGTTTTAAGTTATTGCGAATAAATCTACTTTGAACAGTCTCATACAGGTCTTTGGTGGACACCTGTTTTTTGGTCTCTTGTGTAAGCATCTTGAAGTGGATTTATTAGTTCATAAGGTCAGAAACTGGGAGACCTTTTTTCCAAGGTGGTTGTTTAATTTCACACCCCTCCTAACAGTGTATTAGGGTTCTGGTTGTTGTACATTATTGCTAGCATTTGGGGGTATCGGTCTTGTTAATTTCAGCCTTTCCGGTAGATGATAGTGGTGTCTCATGGTGGATTTAATTTGTATTTCCACGATGACTAACAATGATGAGCAACTTTTTGTGGGTTGGACCTTTGTAAGTGTCTGGTAAAGATACACAGTTCCGTAATTCCTTTTAGTGCATACTGTGAAGTGGGGGGGCGTGTGTTTATGTGTGTGAGTGTTCTTCTCTCAGTTGTGTCTAACCCTTTTGCAGCCCTGTGGACTGCAACCTGCGAGGCTCCTCTGTCCATGGAATGCTCCAGGCAGGACACTGGAGTGGGCTGCCTTTTCCTTCTCCAGGCATCTTCCCAACCAGGGATCAAATCTAGGTTTCCTCCTCTGCAGGCAGATTCTTTACCATGTGAGTCACTAGGGAAGCCCGAAGTCAAGATAGAAGTGATGATTATCTATATGGGTATGAGGTTGCTTTACTCAGTTTGTTCAAAAGACATCCTTTTCCCTATGAATTGCTTTGTGCCTTTATTATAAACAAATTCGAGGTATCAGCGCAGGCCTGTTTTTGTTCCAGTGATCTGTTTGTCTCAACCCCAGTACCACACACTCTTAATCAGTGTGGCTTTAGAGTAAGTCTTATATTCAGGTAATATAAGTCTTCCAAATCTGTTTTTGTTTTTCAGCATTACTTTAGATATTCTAGGTCCTTACATTCTCATGCAAATTTTTAAGTTTGTCTATTTAAAAAAATGGTGGAGTTATGACTCTAGAGCTGAAGAAAATAGATACTTTAATAATGTTAGGACTTTCAGTCCATGAATGAGGGATATCTCTACATTTATTTGGATCTTTAGATCTTATTTAGATCTCTCAGCAATGATTTCAGTGTAATTTCAATGTGAAGCTCTTGTATGTCTTAGATTTATTTCTCCATATTTTATGGATTACAGTATATTCAAAAATATGTTTCTTTTTTAAATTTCATTTTCCAATTATTCACAGCCAGTGTATATGATTTTTTTTTGTATTGATCTTGTATTCTGAAATCGAGCTATATTCGCTTATTTCTTTTAGCAGTTGTTTTCTAAATTCCGTAGCATTTTTATATCTGTGAAAAGGGTCAGTTTTACTTTGTCTCCAGTCTTTATGATTTTCTTTTCTTTGCCTTGTTATTACATTGCTAAACTCTCCTGTATGATATTGAATAGAAGTAGTAAGAGTGGCCATACTTAGCTTTTTCCTACTCTTAGTAGGAATGTTCCATATATCGCCATTATGCTATCACAGTAGCTTTTGTAGGTCTTTGATAGATGACTGAAAAATCATTCTGAGGAAATTTCCTTCTGTTTCTAACTCGGTGAGCCTTGTTTTTTATCATATGTGGTTCAGTTCAGTTCAGTCGCTCAGTCATGTCCTACTCTTTGCGACCCCATGAACTTCAGCACGCCAGGCAGCCTCCCTGTCCATCACCAACTCCCAGAGCCTACCCAAACTCATGCCCGTTGAGTCAGTGATGCCATCCACCCATCTCATCCTCTGTTGTCCCCTTCTCCTCCCTCCCTCAATCTTACCCAGAATCAGGATCTTTTCCAATGAGTCAGTTCTTCGCATCAGGTGGCCAAAGTATTGGAGTTTCAGCTTCAACATCAGTCCTTCCATTGAACACCCAGGACTGATCTCCTTTAGGATGGACTGGTTGGATCTCGTTGCAGTCCAAGGGACTCTCAAGAGTCTTCTCCAACACCACAGTTCAAAAGCATCAATTCTTCAGCACTCAGCTTTGTTTATAGTCCAACTCTCACATCCATACATGACTACTGGAAAAGCCATAGCCTTGACTAGATAGACCTTTGATGGCAAAGTAATGTCTCTGCTTTTTAATATGCTGTCTAAGTTGGTCATAACTTTCCTTCCAAAGAGTAAGCGTCTTTTAATTTCATGGCTGCAGTCACCATCTGCAGTGATTTTGGAGCTCAGAAAAATAAAGTCAGCCACTGTTTAAATTGTTTCCCCATCTATCTGCCATGAAGTGATGGGACCGGATGCCATGATCTTAGTTTTCTGAATGTTGAGCTTTAAGCCATCTTTTTCAGTCTCCTCTTTCACTTTGTCAAGAGGCTCTTTAGTTCTTCTTCACTTTCTGCCATAAGGGTGGTGTCTTCTGCATATCTGACACCAGATATTTCTCCCAGTGAGTGGCGGAGAGGAGATACCCCACGTCCAAGTTCAGGAGCAGTGGCCGACAGGTGATATCCCACGTGGTTAGAATTTTGTTAAAAGAATTGTCTATGCCTCTTGAAATTATATTATATAGATTTTTTTTCCTTTATTAGTTACTATGTTACATTTTTGTGTCATAAATATCCTTGATACTTTTTGATTTGATAAATCAAGTTTGCATTCTTGGAATAAACCCCCATTTTACTGCTAAATTCAATTTTGCTAATATTTTCTAAGGCATTTTTGAGTTGATCTTGATGAGAGAGATCGTTCTGTATTTTTTTTTTATTGTTGATTTCTTTGTTAGGTTTTGGTATTAAGGTTATGCTAGTCTTGTAAAATGAGTTGTCTCTACCGCCACTATTTGCTCAGAGTTGGTATAATAATTTGATGTTTTCTTCCCTAAATGTTTGATGGAATTCACTAGAGAAACCATATAGGTGTGCTGTTTCTGTTTGGGGATGATTTTATGTGATTTCAATTTCTTAAAAAATTAAAATAACCTCAATATTTTCCTTTTCATCTTGTATAAGTTTTTTAAAAAAAAAATTATTGAAGTACAATTGATTTACCACGTGCTAATACACATTAGCTAACACTTTTCTGCTATAAAGCAAAGTGACTCAGTTATACATACCTGTATCATATATATACATATACATGTATATTCTTATCATATGATAAACCAAAATGGAAATTTAATATAATCCCTGTACTATATGGTGGAACCTTATAACTAATCCATTCTACTGGTTTGCATCTGGTAATCCCTTTCTCCCAATCCTTTCTTTCCTCTACCCACCCTTGGCAACCACAAGTCTGTTCTCTGTCTGTGGATCTGTTTCTATTTCATAGATAGGTTCGTTTGTGTCATATTTTAGATTCCATACTTAAGTAATGTCATACAGTGCTGGTCGTTCTCCTCCTGACTGACTTCACTTAGTATGATCGTGTCTAGCTGCATCCGTGTTCCTGCGGATGTCGTTATTTCATTGTTTTTGATGGCTGCATAGTATTTGATTGTACCATGTTTTCTTTATCCACTCATCTGCTGGTGGACATTTAGGTTGTTTCCGTATCTTGGCTTTTGTAAACGTTGGTTGTATTTACACAGGGGCGGGGGAGGGGGCATGTATATTTCCAAGTTATAGTTTTGTCAGAGTTTATGCACAGGAGTGGAATTGCTGGATCATATGACAACTCCAGTACTTTGGCCACCTGATGAGAAGAACTGACTCATTTGAAAAGATCCTGATGCTGGGAAATTGAATTGATTGAATAAGGGAGGAGAAGGGGACGACAGAGGATGAATGGTTGGATGGCATCGCCAACTCAATGGACACGAGTTTGAGTAAGCTTCAGGAGTTGGTGATAGACAGGGATACCTGGCATTCTGCAGTCCATGAGTTCGCAGAGAGTCAGATATGGCTGAACAACTGAACTGAACTGATGACAACTCTCTTTTCAGTTTTTAATCTTCTGTATGTTTTGATGAGTTGTCTTTTTTTGAGAAATTTTTCCATTTCATCTGAATTTTCAATTTATTGGCAAAAGTAGTTTGTAATATTCACTTATCTTTTTAATATCTGTAGGGTTTATAGTGATAGTTCCTCTTTAATTCTTAGTATTTTTAATTTGTATTGTCTGACGTTTAAGGCATCAGTTACACTGTGCAACAAACCACCCCAAATTTAATGACTTAAAATAATAGCCATTTGTTTTGCTTCTGGTAGGCCATCTGGACTAGGATCAGCTAGGCAGTTCTTAGAGTCCATCAGGTTTACACAGGAGTCTTTGCTCAGGTGCCAATCCACCAGGTGCCCCTGCTTCTGGGACTCGAGGCTTTGGCTGGGGCAATGAGGGTGGTGGTCCGTGGGTCCTCATCGTGCTGGCTAACCCAGGATTATTCACATGGTGGATCGGCAGTGTTCCTGGAGAGAGTGAAAATATGAAAATCCTTTTAACCTCTGCAGGGCTATAGTTGCTTTTTTCCCCCACATTGTTTTGACCAAAGTAAGTCATAATAACAATTCAGAGTTAGTTTCATTGTGGAGAAACAGACCTACTACCAAATCCAAATAACTGTGGCTGTGGATTAGGGGAGAATTAGTACCATTTTGGCAATCTTTCACATATTAAGGAGTTTCATTATAGAACAGCTGTTATGTGCATGCGTGCATGCCTGTTATGAATTTGGCAATTTTGTGTGAATACTTTTATCAGTACTGTGATATTATAATCTTTGTGCATCTTTCTGGATTTTACAGAGCATTAAGTTCTTTAGTGTCTCATCAAGAGCAAAACTATTCCTCCCATTAATAGTTCGGAAGATTTAGATTATTTGTGTGGTTTTTTTTTGTGTTATAAGTCAGTATAAATTTTGGTTGTCTACACAGCCCCAAACCAGCAGAGATTCAAGGCATTAGACACAGGTTATTTCCATGTCTTAATTATTGTAAATAATGTTGCACTGAACATTGGGACACAGATATCTCTTAGAGATAGTGATTTTTTTTCCTTCAGCTGTATACCCAGAAGTAGACGTGCTGAATCATATGGTAGTCCTATTTTTAGTTTTTAAAGAATGTCCATGCTATTTTCTAATTTACATTTCCATTAACAGTGAACAAAGATTCACCTTTCTCTACATCTTTGCCTACACTTGTTACGTAATCCCAGAGGTAGATTGTCATTTTGGTAATAGTCATTCTAACATGTGAGTAGCAATGGGGGCAAAGTGGATTTTATTTTCCATTTTGTTTTAATCCATGTTTTGAAATTTTTAGAATAAATATGTATGGATGATATGGGGGAAAGTAAATAAAAGTTACTTTTAAAAAAGCCCTACTGATTTACAGTTTCAGGGTTATTTGTATTTTTGTTGCTACTCTCTATATGAGGTTTGAGCCTTATAAAATCTACAGAATTACCTAAAACTCAAGATAATCTGAGTACACAAATGGCTCGTTTTATTGCCACGCTTGTAGAACACAACATCATGAAATGGAGTGGTTCCTTTAGAGTTTTTGTTTTGCTCTCGACATTCACAAGAACTCATAAAGACCGAGAAACTTTTTCTCTAATAACCATCATGGCTTTATATTAAAACACTACCATTGTGAAACAGTCTTGTAAAATTTGGTTTGGAAGCAGAATCAATGTTCCTATTTCTTTCTTAAAGTTCATGTAATCATGGGATCCAGTTTCTTTAAAATAAAAATATCTGTTGGCTAGACAATTACTGTTGAAAGTGGACATGGGTGTTGCTTCTGTGTTAGACTGCTAGCCGTGATTGGTGCTTTTCTTGCTAGCCTAATTGATGAGCTCCCTGACAGGGAAGCATTGCACACATCTGTAGTATAGTGGTATTTCTATTTAGTAAATCCCTGGTGGGATATAGAGTTTGGCCAAATTCTCCTAGATTTTAACATGGCTACAAAACAAAACCCTGAAGTTTTTGATGTCTATCTTATTCTCGTTGACTAGACTGTTGAGACCAGTTGCAATCTAAGAAATGATTAATACAGACTTCCCTGGCTGTCCAGTGGTGAAGACCTGACTCTTTGAAGGCAGAGGGCATGGGGTTCGATCCCTGGTGGGAGCAATTAACATCCTACATGCTGCGCAGCCAAAAAAAAAAAAGGTGAAAAGAAATGGTTAATATAGTGTGTCATCTGTAATGAATAAGCACATCTTCAAGGGGGTATTGAAACTTTCTGGGACCCAAGTGAAATCTGACTGTGCTGGAGAGGATTTTTGAAAGTGGGGCAGAGTGTTGTGAAACCACCACATCTGCAGAAGAGTCAACACTTTAAATTGTTTGGTTGATTGATTTTTATTGGGTTTGAAGGAGCAGAATGTGGCTGGGTATGTAGAGCTGAGCATGGCTTCCCGGGGCGGAAGGAAGGCTTGGGGAGAATGGGGCGCCGTCCAGGTAACACCCAGGTGGCTGCAGCGCCCCACGCCTGCAGCGCCGATGTGCAGGCAGCCTTCTCCGTGTCGGCACCTGCTCATTAGGAACTGGACCAAGACTCCCAAAGAGCTCTCAGATGGCCCGAATTCTGTATCCCTGCCAATCCGAGCTCGAATTTAATAACAACCTTGAGGTGAAACTTGGGCCTTTCCTCACTGCTAATCCCCAAAACCATCTGGCTTTCCCTTTTTCTGACTAACACTTTAGTGTATGTGTTGGGGGAGGGAAGAGGCTGTGGGCAGATGAAGGGGCGTAAACCGACCTGACATTTCTTAAAGGACAGTCCACTCTCCTTCAAAACAGATAGAGTTTCTTGTGGGTCCCAGACCTAAGGTTGTTCTTTCTGTAACTTCCGCATTTTCAGTTGCCACATCCTTGTTGGAAGTTCTCACCATTCATTAACTATTGACAGATCTGATTCCCTGTCTAGGCATTAACTATTGACAAACCTCCAAGTTTCATTCTTTGAATAAAACAATGTCAAAAAGAAGCATATAAGTCCATGAGGATGATTCTGATATTTTTTAAAGGTTATGCATTTTTTCTTTAATTTCTGACTCAGTTTAGCACATTTTTAGAAATAGGGAGGAGTCTCCATAAATATTTGTTTATTCCTGTGCCCTGCAAAGTAATGAAGTAACTTAGTACAAAATATTTAGAATGTAATAGTAAATTACTAATAAAATAGAAAACACTAGAGTTGCTTCTGCCTTGTCACCATCTGAGAGAAGGAAAGAGAGCATAGTAAGCCAGATGTCTATCCTATGCATTGCATAGAGAATAGCATGGCTGTGGTCCTGCTGGAGGCTCACGCTGGGGCAGTTGGCCATCGAATTGAATGGCAGATGGGATCAGCTGTCCTTCAGCAAATTGATCTCCTGAGTGCTTGTTGGGTTTGGGCATCCTAAACACACATGTCGAATTACACTACTTCAATAAAAGAGGGGCCCAGTAAATATCTGTAAGTGAAGGAATTAATACACAAATTTTATTTCTGTGTATGCAGTGCCATGCTAAGTTGCTTCAGTCGTGTTCAACTCTATGCAACCCTATGGACTGTAGCCCACCAGGCTCCTCTATCCATGGGATTCACCAGGCAAAAATACTGCAGTGGGTTGCCATGCCCTTCTCCAGGGAATCAGCCCCATTTTTTACAGCCTGCAAACTAAGAATGGTCACACAAAAGTGACCCAAGTTCCAATTTCAATATGTACAAATGAAGTTTTATTGCATCCCAGCCATATTTGTTCATTTACCTGCTGTCTCTGGCTGCTTTTGCACTAGGGCAGGGAAGTCCAACAGGTACAGCAGAGGCCAGACGGCCTGCAGAGCCCCATCAAATACTTGCTATCTGGGCCAAATACTTGCTATCTGGTCCTTTACAAAACTGTTTGCTGATCTCTACCGTAGAAGATATTAAATACAAAAAAATGAGTTAGATGAAATCTACCTGGATGAAGCTACATCTCACGGGGTTTACGAAAATATTTCCCCACTTCTCCCTTTCTTTTAGTAGATAATTGGAGTAGAAAAGAAAATTATTCTCAACTTTTATCTTTTTCAAAAGGGCCTTATAACTTTTTTCCCAAACATAAAACTTTATGTCTCAGTACCAACTCTTGTGATTATATCTTGGTATGGTGTAATGGAAGGACAGGTAAAAAGGTGCCAAGTTGTGAACCATATAATAGAAAGTTTAATTCATCTGATTTACAGTTTGCCTTTTGAACCAACATGGAAGAGGAAACGTTCCAAGACTTATCAAGTTTGTAGGACAAGAAGAAAGAGGAGGAGTCCCACATATATTTAGGAACCCTGAGGGCAGGTCTGTATTACAGTCTGCCTCAACTTGATAATGCCTGTGTGTACATGTACTGTTTTTGTCTTTTGTGGTAATCATGTTGTTTCATAAACATTAGTTATTGAAAACATACTGGTAAGGAGCACGTACTGTTATTTCCATTCCAGAAGAAAGTAGTTATATGCTCTGCATGTAGCTCCTTCTACAGCAGTAGATTAGTTCCAGATCCAAGAAAATGTCATTTTTTTTTCTTTTTTGCTGTACGAAATCTCTGCATGATTGATGCAGTCCACAATATGATATAGGGTTGCTACATGAGTTTTAATGTGAATATTTGACTATGTAGTATGACTTCCTCTAGGCACCTGGCATGGTATTCAGTTGTTTTATCCTACTCATGATCTCTGTAATATGACATCATGAATCAACTAACTAGATACTCCACTCTCTAAATACCAAGGCTTTGCTTTCTTTGTGCACCATGCTCTCTCTTATATTCAGGGTCAGCAAATGATCACTGAGTAGGCCAATAGTTGCCCACGTCTACCGATCCTATCTGCTTCTTCACACATTTGCCATTTTAGTTGTCTCTTAAATGTGTTGAAAGTGAACCTTCTTGCTTTGTATCTTGGTCAAAACACACCACATAAGTCAATCATTGCATCCGACCGTAACTGTATTTCAGAATTACAGGTCTGAATTGCATAGGTCAGCAGGGAGGAGAGACTTTAGAATTCCTTTCCATCCCTACATTTATGGAACCAGGGACGCAGGAAGGATGAGGGGCTTCTCTGAAGTCTTACAGTTACTTTTAGCAAAGTCGAGAGAAAAACTATTTGGCCTTTCTTGCTTGTTTGCATTCTCTTCCCTTTGGACCACCTTAAGTATGATTCTGATATAAATATTAAATTACAAGGATTCAATGAAATGTGACTGTTTGGCTATAAATAGTGAGACTTGATTCCATAGATACATAGGAGAATTTACTCCATTACTTGTTGGATATGTTATGTCAACCTTTTTGGAATATTTATTAAAGTATAAGTTAATGAAGACTGATGGAAGCTATAGGTATCTAGATAGTTTAGGAGAAAAATAATACAGAAACATATTTTATCTTCAGTAATATATTTGAATTGAGCCTATTACTTGAGAAACTTCACATTTATTATCAGCCACTGTGCTCAGCTTCTTGGTTTAGAGGGCTGATTGGGAGGAATTGCTACCCTAATAAGGTCTTCTCTGGTGGCTCAGAGGGTAAAGAATCTGCCTGTAAGGTGGGAGACCCAGGTTCAGTCCCTGAGTTGGGAAGATCCCATGGATAAGGGAATGGCTACCTACTCCAGGATTCTTTCATGAAGAATTCCATGACCAGAGGAGCCTAGCAGGTTACCATCCATGGGGTCACAAAGAGTCTGACATGACTGAACCAACACTTTCACTTTACTAGCCTAATACAGTGGAAACTCAACTCCACTGGCTTCTCACTATCTTGAGAACCTAAAATTAGAACGAAGCAGAGGGCCCAGTGAACAATTGTTCCTCATCTCGACTCTTTCAATCCAGTTATAGTCTTCATTTTCTTCCTAACACTGTGACGAGATTTTCTTCTTCACTGATTTGTTGTCTGGTTTATTCCTGCCACCCCATACTCCCAGGAATTGAAGCTTTAGAGAAGGGGCCCTCATCCATCTTACTCCCCATCCTATCACCAGCATCTATGACAGTGTCTGGGCTCTAGGGGGAATTCTGCATTGTCTGTTCAAGCATGAGCAGTTGGCCAGGTAGACTAAGAATGTCAGGTGTTGAACTGTGAAATGGTAAATTCTGCGGATAGGAAAGAGAGTCCTCCTACCTGACCTAGAAAGCATTGGTCTGCGTACTCGCCGCTTGGTTTTGTATTAGAGGTCCACACCCGTGCTTCCACAGTACCTGTGTGTGTGTGACAATTCTCAGTCTCCTTGTCTCTCTTTCTCATTGATGATTTGAGGAACGGGACCAAGTCTCGTTCACCTGTATGTCACAGATGCCAAATGTGGTGACCGGCAGAGTGAATGAGTCCATGAGTATGTGAATGCTGCTTTTAGCACAAGTGCCTGAGAACGTCACGTGTTTTTGTCCTTTAAGTATAATAACTGACTGCTAAGTGTCTTCTGATGCTGGTTTGGAGAAATATCTGCCTGCAGGAAAATACCTGCTGGCAAGTTGGGCATTCTTTTTGTAAAGATAGGCTGTTTATGTAGACTGTCACTGTCCAATAGAAATGTAGTGGGAGCCACATATATAATTTTAAATTCCAAATAGACACATTTAAAAATCTCTTTAAAAAGTGAAATTAATTTTAGTATATTTTATTTAACTGAGCATATCCAAATATCCTCACTTCAGCATGAATCAATATATAAAATTATTACTGAGATAATTCACATTGCTTTTTTTTCATGGTGTCTTGAAATCCGGTGTGTATTTTACATCTCAATGTGGGTGCTAAATTATCATCAGAAATACTTGATCTTTTATCTCATAAAATACAAAACGAAAAAGTAAATTCACATTTCCAAATTATTCCAACACTTTAATGTGTTCCAATATCTGAACTGAGAATGTTTTTAAATATAAATTTCTTAATTAAGTAAAATTTAGAAACTCAGTTCTGCAGTCACATTAGTACTATTTAATTGCCAATTGCTAAATAGGGCTGGTGACTACTGTTTTAGCCAGCCCAGATTGTAAACTCTTCATTTTCATTTAAAAAAAAATCTTATTAGAGTAATCTCATGAACAGAGGAGCCTGGCAAGCTGCAGTTGCAAAGAGTCAGATATAACTGAGCAACTGAACAATAACAAAATAGTCAATTTACAATGTCATGTTAATTTCTGCTGCACAGCCTAGTGACTCAGTTATATGCATACTTTCATATTTGTTCCATTATGGTTTACCATATATATAATTCATATCATATATATGGGTCACCATGACTGTAGCTCCCTGTGCTATACAATAGTACCTTGTTTATCCTATACACAAGGATAAACCTTGTTTATCCTATACATATAATTGTGTAAATTCTTCTTAAATAGATCTTTCCTAAATATCTTTCTTCACTTTCAAACATGCACCCCCTTCTACCACCTCAGATCACTGGATTTTGGGGTTCCTTTGTGGATGTCTTTGTGGTCATCTGGTTCCACTCGTTCCTCCTATAAGGACCAAGGCTGCAGAGAGGAAGCAACTTGTCTGGTACAATTGTTTGTCCAGGACTTTGGATGCTGGCTTCTTGCTCACTCTTCCACCAGGCACTGCCAGCTCCCTCCTTTGGGTGGGACAGAGTCTGGGGGCTATGCCTGTGGGGGTTCATTCATGCACATCTAGGGATACCCTCCTTTCTGCTGGCCAGCATGTGTGTGATGAAGAGACCACGGGGGAGCCATCCCCGGCAGCCTGCCCCCGCCCACCATGGGAGGTGGCAGAAGCAGCTGGCAGCTTGGACCAGCTGGCTGGCTCCAGGCTGAGGTCATGCTGGTGAGTTGGACAGACAGCCTGCTCCTGGGACGGAGGGCAAACCAAGTACTAAGACAGATGGCACCAAGGCCAGCGCTCATTTCTCCAAAGGTGCCGCCCACTACGAGGAGTGTGAAAAGGACCACCAATCCCTCAGTATGATTTAGTCACTGCCTATTTTTTTTTTTCCATGTGTCTCATCTCAAAATGAAGAATAATCTGTGACTGTGAGTTAAGCATTTCCTAGGGTGCCTTTCTGTCATTTATAACCATTGACGGGTTTGGTACTTGTTTTCTGTTTTATGCCCCACATTGTTCAGAACCCACTCAAGATCTCTTGACATCATCTTTATCTAGGGTGCTGAAATTAATGCAGTGATGATGGATCCATTTTTCTTTCTGAAGGAAAAATATTTTGACTCTCTCTTATGGTGAGGCTGTTCTGCTTCTGAGAAAACTGAAGTGGGTGCAGCATGAAACAATTTTGATCCCATCAAAACATGCACTTTCCTTCTTATCGAGAGCCAGGGGCAGGGTTGGGAAGGTGCAGCTTCGCTGGTGGCTGGCAGCATCGCTCTTTTTCATTTTTTTCCTGTTCCCATCCCCCATTCTTTATTTACTACCCACCCTCCACTTCTCCACATCACTGTGTCCTATTTTTTTTCAAAGTGCCCTTTGAAACTCTTGTGACTTCAAGATCTCCAAGGGACAGTATCACCTCCACAGATACAAATACACTATTTGTGCGTCAATTCAGGTGAGCAATGTGGAGACACAGTATAAATGACAACCAAGAGTAGTCAAGCTATTAGTTGGCTGAAGAATAATCAAAACTTGTCTTGGAATCCTGGCAAGGTGTTTGCCAAACTGAAGAGAAAACAGCTCCCTGGCTTGGGTAAAATGTCCAGTATATTGATTTGGTTTTACTTTCATTGGCATATTTTAGTCACAGTGTTTTGATTCCTGGATTAGAATTTATTTGGGGGTATAGTCATTATTCTGGATGCCAAACTGGAAAGTGATTTTTACTTTTTTGTACTAGTTTTACGCTCTAATGCGAGGACAAGAAGGACTCAATGAAACATGTCACTTCTGATCAGAAATCAGGAATTATTTTGAATAAGATTATGAGGAAAGTTTAATAGGAAGAATCACTTATTGATATAATTTCTATAATCAAATGTAAACACCAGGAAAAGATCAGGACTCCTTGCTGCCGAGTGCCAGATTTCAAACTTCAAACTGTGCTCATCCAACCTGCCTTCAGGAAGGAGGTTGACGAAGTCTAAAACTTGGGGCTCTAGACAGTGTCCCTTCCATTCAGCTAGATAACTTCACTCTGCTTTATTCCCAATGCCTGTCCAGTAGGGCTTATCCAAGGAAAGATTTCTGCAGCTAATAAAAGTTTGAAAGATCAGTCTTTCACTTTGTTTCAAAAAGCTGGTTTAGGAATTCTTGTACCTGGAATTTTTATAAAGCCAGGATAGCTTTTTTCTTCCTTGAGAGAAGTTGTTCCTTAACTTTCTGTAGCTTCAGCATTCCTCACATGGGCCACCCCATCCCATGCGAGCCCTGTCCCTTACACCATCATGGCCTGTGTCAGGGAGCGGGCCTGGAGAGGCTGCCCAGTGGACCTTGCATTACTGTTTGAGGTGCGATGCTTATTCTGATGCTGCTTCTGCATCTCCTTCTTGCTGCAGAGACCCGCCTCTCTGCTTGGAGACGTACTCTTACACCAGCTGCAAAGTTTTGAAAAGTGTGGGGAGCACGCGAGTGTCAGTGGGCCCTCAGAAATGTTGGACCACGGTGATTTTCACACGGTTCACAGTGAGGCCATCTAGTTCAGTCCACTTGTAGTAGAAGGTCATGGCCACGGTCCTCCTTTGCTTTCCATTGTCTGTTGCTGCCCAGGGGAAGATGTCAGGCCCCCTGCTAGGGAAGAAAGAAGAAAGTTCTTGATCGCCAGATGGGAAATACAGTGAGTAGTCACTGGCAGGAGCTTATACTTGGGGCTCTTGATGAAGCCGGTGGACAGCAGCTCCAGGGACCTCCTACCAAATCCTTGCACAACACCTCTGGACTGTGTGCTTTGGCCTCCCCACACTTTAACAGTCAGTCTTGCAAACTGAATCCTGGCGTGCTGC
This sequence comes from Antilocapra americana, assembly GCA_007570785.1. Taxonomy (NCBI): domain Eukaryota; kingdom Metazoa; phylum Chordata; class Mammalia; order Artiodactyla; family Antilocapridae; genus Antilocapra; species Antilocapra americana. Next base: position 10,161,537 of record ML663567.1, read on the forward strand.
TGTTCATGGGGTCACAAGGAGTTGGACACAACTTGGCGATTGAACAGCAACCGCCACCACCTACAAAGTCAAATGCGTTGATTTTCAAAGTTAAGGCCTTTGAATATTAGAAGCACACATGCTAAGTCTTTTCAGTGAAGCATCATCTTTTTTTCCCCTGCTCATTTACTTGGGGAATTTAAGGTTTCTCACCGCAGCCTGACATGGTTCAGGTCCAGACTGACATTTCAGTCGTGTCTTGGATACCATGTGTTTGTATATATGAATGATTCCTGACTTATTAAATTTCTTCCAGTGCGTGCATCCTAGCAGAAGATAGCCCAGCAGGCCTTGAGCCCTGCTGCTGCTTCCCTTCACCTCATGAATATTCAGAAGCTGCAGTCATTGAGGACTCAGGTGGCAAAAATAGTAAGGTGATTGAAGTGCACATGAACGCCGAGTCCACGTCTCCACAACTCGGAGCCCCCGATTGCAGCGCAGATTTTCTGTGACCCTCAGACCTCAAGAGGGGAGAGTCCTGGGGAACCCCTCTGAATCAGGCATCTGTTCCCTACACCAACATGCTCATGGCCTGCTGTATGATGTGTTGTAATCAGCATGTTGTTTTTAAAAGACAACAGGCCCTTCTGTGAATCCTCCCCCACAAAATGCATTTAGGCTGATAGCTGAGCATAAAGGCCTCACTGTGGAGATGAGCAATGCATGCATTGTTTTCCGCATCATGCAGTCAGGATCTCCACAGCAAAATCGAGTGTCTTTTGTAAAATCTTATTTTATATATTTTGTCACCATCAGCAGTTACACTGGAGTAGGAACCGCTCCATTCTCTTACGGGTTAAATTCTGCTCTGTGCAGACCTAGTGGTGATGTATAAATTGCAGCCCTGCCTTTTTTTTGAAGGATTCTAAAATAGGTTTTCAGAATTAGTGCTGGATTTTTGCTCCTGCATGTGCGGTGACTCTTGATTTTTTTCCTTCAGAGAAGCATCCTTTGCAGCATTCCCCCTTCCGAGGAATCACTTAGACACTTCCAGCTGGTGGCAGGGGAAACAGCCGTAATACAGCTTCCTGTGTCCCAGCTGCCTTTCCCACTACGGTGAATGCATCTCGATGGCTGCCCTCTTGTGTAAAGGTTCAGGTACAGGGAGGTGTAGGATGAAGTCTGGAAACCGTCGTTGGGGTTTTTAAAGCTTCGGCTTCTCCAGCATCTTGGCGTTTTGAATGTCTCCCTGCTTGGAGTCCAGGGTTTCTCTCCAGTAATTGGAATGCTGCTGGAAGCCTGATTAAAGGTGCCTGAGGCTATCACCTTCTACCAGGAAGCCCTGCGTGCTTGAGAGGGGTCCTTTTCAATGCATTATGGCTCATGCGGCCTCCCAATTAAAGAAAACTCGGGATTTGGAAATCAATGCTGAAGAAGAGACAGAGAAAAAAAGGAAACATCGCAAACGGTCCCGGGATCGGAAGAAAAAGGTAGCTATGTATGCCAGTGCATAGATCCTGCCTGGGTCCTTTATGTTTTAATCTCCTCTTGGCATCTGTGAGAAGCATTCGGGACTATTTTTACATGTGGTGTAGAGTGTAAGTTGGGTGTGTAAACTGGGAACAGATGATAGAAACGCTACCCTGTGGTAGACCATGGGTGTAGGGTGGGCAAGGCAGGGGAAGATTTTATCCCGTGTGGGGGGGATTGCAGTGCTGATGCGGAAGGCTTGCACTTTACATAGGCATGGGCGTGCTTCCATAACATGGAAAGGTGTTGCAAGGAGTTCAGAGTAGTTTCTTTCCAGCCCAGTCAAGGTTAAATGCACTGCGGTGCCTTAGAATTGAGGGAAAGACAGGAGAAGCAGCCTTTGTACTTCTTACAGTTCTGTCTCATGGAAAAGGAGCTTTTGTGCTAGAACTGTGTCACATGTGTGCAGTTCTCAGGCAGATCTGTGACCTTAAAGACGCAACAGTAAAGTCATTTCCTGCTTTGCTTTTTTGGTTCCTTCTTTCCTTCAGACTCTCAGTTCCATAAGGTACTTCCTAGGTAGGTTGTGCAATGGAAATAAGCTGCTGGAAATAACTTTTCTTTTCTTAAATACTGCTGAAAGCACCGAGGTTTGTCTTTCTGTACTGGCTGGGAGTGATTATCCTGAATGCAGGAATTCCCACGACAAGGCAGGGACTTCAGGACTGACTGCTTTAGATCCGAGCATGGGCATTGATCATCCCCTACTGATACTCTAATGCAGAGGAGCAGATAGGAGCAATATTCTGGGTCACTCGTGTTTAATTACAGCCCGAGAGGGCTTACCTTTTGGGGGCTGTGCCCTTAAATATGAATCCTAGATACCAATTTGGAGAGTGAGGCCCGGAATCACTTTTCTTCCATGACAGTTCATAAAAATTGACTAAAACTCTGTGATCTGAATATGGAAGTCAAGTCATAAAGCAATTTTATGTCTCTTTGTGAGAATTCCCAAGGGAAAGATCATCTTAATTTGCTCTGAGCAGTGGTGCACGCACCTTGCAAATGACAAGCAGATTTCATCCACCACATGTACCTTCCTTCAGGAGCGAGCATGAATATGTTCAGGGCCTTTGCCGTTTTCTTCCGAGTCTGGAGAAACCTCTTTGCCTTTTGTTACTGGCAGACTTTGAGACTGAGTTCAGAGAGTTGCAGTGGTTCTGCATAAGACATTAAATATAGGTGGTTCCTGCTTCAGGTTCTCACAGATAAACTTCTTGAACATATTTTCACCGACGTACAAACTTAAGTTAGGAAATTCTCAGCAGGTGTATTTCAGAGCCTCACACAGCAGAGTTGTTATGAAATTCCCAGGTTTTGCTAGGTTCTGGTCTAATTTTATGAAAGTTAGGTTTGTCTGTGAGTCGGTCTCTATACTTTGACCTCTTATGCACACCCCCCTCCTCCCCCCCCCCGACATGATAAACTGGCTTCTGAGAAACACAGGGACAGAAACACAAACTTGTATAAAGATATAGTTTCATCACTAATGTCGGTATTCTGTGTGAGAGTTACTAGCTGAGCCAGGTTTATGGACAGCTGTGTCCTGGGGGAGCAGTGACAGGTCTGCTGCCCTTGTGCCCGGTCCCCTATTTGACTCGGAAAAAATATGGAAGGGGTGAACCAGAGGGAGTTTCTGGGCTCACTGAGCTGAAGCAAATGCTTTGTGGATCAAAATGCTTAGTACAACAGAGTCTGTCCAATGTAAATCTCTTAGCAACCAGAAGGGAACATGGAGAAATATCAATATCGCTATTGTCAGTGTGCAGGCAGATTTAAATGTTTTGTTCTCAGGACACTCACAGAGGAGATCCAGAAAGGGGCTCCCGGATAACACTTTCATTTCTATTGTGCTTTTTAATTCATAGCACAGTATAAATATTCCCCATCAAAGTACATATATCACAGAAGATTTAATATTCATAGCCAAATGATTGCACGGACCACTTCTATGTGCAAAGTTAAGGTTACATGACTTTGAAGACATGCTGTATGTCTCTTTCCATGACACAGGGTATGTTACACTTATTTTCTACAAAGTGAATTATTTCAACTTTGAGTTTCTTTTTTCCTACCTTTTCCTAAAATCCTAATTAAGGATTCTGGGCTATTTTGCTCCATGTTGTAAGCCCCCTGTCAATTGAAAAGCTGCTTTTAAATATTTGGCAGGGGAGACTTTCCTGGCAGTCCAGTGGTTAAGGCTACACACTTTCACAGCATGGGGGTGTAGGTTCCATCTCTGGTCAGGGAACTGGGATCCCACATGCTGTGCAATGCGACCAAAGAAAAAGTTAGCACTGCATTTGCATTTCATGAAAAAAATATATATTTATGCACACACACACACATATATATAGTGGATTATTATGGGACTTGTTCTCATTCATATGCAGAAATATCCTCTAGGATATTTTAATTACATAAAGGAATAGTGAGCACTCTCATAAAATCTCAAAATATAAAAAGAAATCTTAAGAGTATCTAGTTTATTAAACTAAGGAATTTGGTTCATGGCTCCCCTTCAATTCAGGATTGAGCAAGCCCAAGATGAACCTTTCTTGATTATATGGCACAGTATGGGATATTACTAAGTATTATATTCAAATCATAATATGCATGTAAAATTAATATAGGATTCACATTTCAGGTTTTTTAAACCAGTGAGTTGCACATTTGGTCTCATTTGAATATTGATAACCATGCGTAAGTGATTACCACAGAACCACCTGGGAAGCCCCTATGAATAAATAGGAAACTTCTAGGAATTTATGATTAGTTGAATTTTAGTAATGACGTGTTTTATTCTTGGCACAACAACTTTCATGTCAAGTAAAAGAAAATCTTCCTGTTTGTTAAAAAAAGAAATTCATCTGGATGGATGAACACTTACTTAATCCTTTTATCATCTGACTTTAAGGAAAAACAGTTTCCATATCTACTGTAAAAGTTTTTTACCTTTACATCCCATTGCTCTTCCCTGATCTGTTTTTGAGCTTTGATCTCCTTCTCTCCTGATGGACTTAGGTTGGCAGCAAGTAGGAGGCATGCCAAAGGTAGACAGTGACATTGGATGGGTTAGTGTTGGCTCCATGCTCTTATTAAGCACCTTGCAGGGAGGAACTCTGTGTCTCCTGCATTCCTGCTGAATGCAGTAATGCTGGTTTCAATACCTGCTCCCTGGCTCGCAGGTATTGGTGTGGAGAGGGTCCCGGCCACTTTGAACCCACAAGAGTTAGAAATCACAAATGCTCTTCAGCCTCATACTACCCTTGTTGCCATTGGTTTATGGTGCTGTGTTACCCGCCTGGTTTTCCCTCTCTCCACATTATATTATTAAATTATAAAATACATTTCAATAGTGAGGAATATTAGTATCAAACCTTAATTTATTCAATATTTTATGTAGTTTGTATGTATTTACTACATCCTGTCAAAAAAATAAAAAGAAACAAACTTTGAGGTGACCCATGGAAATTTATACCTGAAAAAAGGAAACTATGGAATTTCTTTCTGTCTCTCCCTATGAATGACAAAGGAATAATCAGTCAATTAATTGTCTGATTATTGATGTCAAACTCGTACAGCTATTCCAGTGGCAGAGCAGGAATGAATGAATATTCATTGCTTTATTTTTGCATTCATGCACTCATGCAGCAAATATTTGTTGAATAACTTCTGACATTAGGCATTATATTCTGTGTTGGAGACAAAGCTAAATGAGGCAGAGTGGCAGCAGTCCATTACGTTGTACTGTGCTTCCCGGCACAAGGAGGAAGATAAGAGCACCATTAAACACCCTACAAAGAAGGAGCCACGGCGAGACCCCCCAGCAGTTCAACTCGGATGGGCTCACAGAAGGTTCTTGGCATAGCTAAACCTTGGAGAAGTCAGTGAGATAGACAAACAGAAGGCCAGGAATCCCAGGCCAACAGGGGTTCGAGTATGAGCGACATTCGGCTATGTGAGAAACAAACAGCATTTTGGAGAAAAGGAGGCATGAGGATGTGGCAGAAAAGACGGCTATAGAATTAGTCAGGGGCCAGGTTATGAAGGTCTTTGTATGCTGTCTTATGGAGCTGGACATTAACCCCTGCTCAAAGGAGAGAGGGACCGGAATGGTTTTAGGGGTGATGGTAAAGACAGGAGGCTAAAGAGCTTTCTGGGTTGAGAACCATCCTTCAAGCATCAATGCTGTGGGCATCAGCTGGAAGAGCCATAGGAAGCACCAATGGAGATGATGCAGGTGTGAGAGATGCTGAGGGTCTGAACCACGGCAGAGATGATGCTGGTGGAGAAGGGGGTGTCGCATACAAGAGATATTTAGAGAAAGACTCAATAGAACTTGGCAATGGACTGTATGTAGGATGTGAGAGGGACAGATTAGATTCTAGGGTAACTGCCAAGTTTCTGGCTTGAAGCGGAAGATGAAGAATTAAATTTCCTGGATTCATTTCTTTTCTCCCAGGACATTTCTTGACCTCTTATAAAGTGCGCCAGATAGGGTTTTAAATTACCTTTTTTAGGTGGAGGCTCATTTATTCTTCATGACACCCCTATGAGAAAGTATTTCTATTATTTCCATCTTCCAGATGAGAAAACTGAGGCATGGGCCTTCGGTCTGTTGCCTCAGAGTTCCCACACTAATTAGTGATAGAGCCAAGATTCCACTGTGGGTAGCCTAACTCTCTAGCTGGAGTTCTTACCTACTACACCATACAGTGTATGTAGTTAATATTTTCACAGCTACACATCAAAGTGGGCTTGATTCAGAGAATCTTCTAAATGTTAAGCTATTTTCTAAACATCTGGAACCTTGAATATTAAGCTTCATGTCTCTGAGTACTCCACTATGGTAGTGAGTCTGTTTTTCTTACCCTCTGCAATAGATTTTAATGTTTTACCTTCAGAATTTCTTTCTTTTTAATTTTGAAAAATGAAGTGAAAAATTACCAATACCATCACATCAAATCCTCAGAGACATGTTTCTGTAATAACAGCACAGCAGTGTCTTAGCTGCTTATGGTATACCAGTCTGCAGAGTAATTTTATGGATTATTTCTTTTTTTTCCTCACCGCTTTTCTGTGAGGCAGGTATTATTTTCATCCCAGTTTTTCATAGCTAAACCAAGGCGTAAGTAGACTAAATAACTTGCCTAAGGTCATAAGCCTAGTAACTGGAGGGCCTACACTTAAACTTGGGTCATAGGCCTTGGGAATCTGTCAGTCTGCATTTACTGTCATAGAACTCCAGCATTGTCTTTTAGGTTAAGGCAGTTTAAGGGTTTGAGAAGAGATTTCAGGGGACCTGATCTCTTGCCATAGAAGTGGGATGCTTCCTGACATTTTACAGACTCCCCGTGTCCGGTTATCTGGGTGCCTGGGACACCCATGAGGATGCAAGATGCCAGGCAGGAGGCTTTCACTGCAGCATCTGCACTTCGGGGAAGAGGACCATGTGGACTCCCAAGAGACAAAGGGAACCGAGTCTGTGTTCTGCTCTGCCAGGCCCGTGGTCTCCAGACCTCTAGGGAGCCTGGTTTTGCTCTCAGCATACTTGATATCCTGCTCTGAAATGAATTATGTGTCTATATGTCCGTCTCACCCAAGAAACTATGAGCTCCTTGAGGGCAGAGGTGGTATCATACTCACCTACTACCAGACGGGGGCTTTCAGAGTAGGAGGGTGGATAACAGGGTTGGTGAAAAGTGAGGGAGGGAGAAAGGTGGTGGCTGGATGGCCGGATGGGTGGGTGAGAGGCCGTATCATGCCTAGAAGCATGGGCTATAGAGTAAGGCTGAGCTCAGGGGCTGGCGCTATCACTCAGCTGCTGTGTCCTTGGGGATTTACTCAATCTTTAGATGCGTTGGTCTCCTCAACTGCAAAATGAATACAGTAATAGTTGCCACAGAGGTGTAATAATATGTCAGTGAATTCATACTGGAGCAGTGCTTGGCACAACGTTAAGAGCTGTAGAGTGGTAGTTGGTGGTGGTCCTATTGAACAGAAGAATGGATGGTTTCCACCCTGAGCTTGCAAGAGGGATTGGGCCAATAAGTCAGCTCACTAAAGCCGGGCAGGTAATCTCCCTAGGAGCACGTCTGGCTGCTGCTTGTTCTCTCCTCTTCCACATTTGGAAAAGGATGGATGGAAGAAGGCTTAGCTCACTCATAGGAAAGGCTGTAAACCTTTGTCCTTTGATGTGCCGGAAGTTTAGAAATAGGGAGGCAATTCAATAAGACTTGTCAGCTGATCGGTTCTCTGTAATCTGTTATGATTATGGTATATTTTTTCTCAATTAAGTCATCTGTTTATTTAAGAAAATACTTAGTTGCTCTTAATCAATTACCTTTTTAAACAGTCCAAGATCATGTCAGGGATAAATTATGCATTTATTAATGTCTGAATAGTAGTTTTAAAGTTTTCACTAGTTTTTTTTAATTGATTTATTTTTTAATTGAAACGTAGTTGCTTAACGAATTTTATTTTCTGTCAAACATCAGCATGAATCAGCTGTAGGTGTACATATGCCTCTTGCCTCTTGAACCTCCCTCCCATCACACCCCTCTAGGTTGATACAGAACCTCTGTTTGAGTTCCCTGAGACAAACAGCAAATTCCCATTTGCTATCTGTTTTACATGTGGTAATATAAGTTTCCATGTTACTCTCTCTATGCATCTCACCCTCTCCTTCCCTCTCCCTGTGTCCATAAGTCTGTTCTCTATGTCTGTTTCTCCATTGCTGCCCTGTGAATAAATTTATCAGTACCATCTTTGTAGATTCCATACGTATGTGTTTAGCATGAGATATTTATCTTTCTCTTTCTGACTTACTTCACTCTGTATAGGCTCTAGGTTCATCCCCCTCATTAGAACTAACTCAAATGCGTTCCTTTTTATGACTGAGTAATATATTCCAATGTATACATGTATCACAACTTCTTTATCCATTCATCTGTTAATGGACGTCTAGGTTGCTTCCATATTCTAGCTATTGTAAATAGTGCTGCAGTAAATACTGGGGTACATGTGTCTTTTTCAGTTTCGGTTTCCTTAGGGTATACACCTAGGAGTGGGATTGCCAGGTCATATGGTTGTTTTATTACTAGAAGAAATCTCCATACTGTCTTCCATAGCAGCTATATCAATTTACATTCATACTAACAGTACAGGAGGGTTACCTCTTCTCTAAAGCTTTTGTTAGTTTGTCACCAGCATAATGCAGCAGTTAAACTGTTTCTTCATTACTCTTGAGGCCCTTGATCTTTTCTTTTAGTTTTCCTTTGGCACTGTAATAAATTATTCTGTGTGTGTGTGTTTTATTGAATCTCAATATGGAAAAGTGCTAACTTTTCATAGGTATGCTTGACGAGAAAGGATTTGGAGTGTTTTAAGTTCTCCATAGTTATAAGAATAGTTTATGTTAATGGTATCACATTTTACCTGCTCCTCTGCTCATTTAATACAGATGTGTTGTGTGCCTCCATTGTGCCTATATGGGAGATTAGTAAGATAAAGGGTGGAATTGTAGATTCATCTACTTGCTCCCTTTCTGTTTCTCCTTGTGTTACTTTGCACAGGTAGTAGTGAAGGACTGAATTATAAAATGAGTATTTCTTATTGGGCCTCCAATATTCTGAGTGACTTTTACATTCCTCATCTTATTTGATTTTATGTCAACACTATGCCATTATGTTATCTCCGTGTACAGAGGTATTAGCCTAAGCTTAAGTTTTGTTATGTAACTTCTCTCATTTAGAGAAATAGCTGGACTTATGGCCAAGGTCTCTTTGGTTGTAAGTCCCTTGCTTGGGCCATCCGAACCTCTGCAGGAGAGATTTTTTTTTAAGGGAAGTTCTTACTAATAGGCATCTATAGTGAATTCTTATATCAAGAGAAAAATTGTCACCTTTGAAATGTGACGAGTTAAATTATTTAGTAATCAAGATTTTGATAAATTCATAATTTACCTGCAAAATCCAAATATTGTATAAACGGTTACTTAAGTTACTGTAATTCCACATTTTAAAAAAATTTAAAGAAGAATTCAGTCACTGAAAAAACTAAATCATTAGTTTACATCTATTGACTGATGTATAGGTTACTTATTGAAAGAGAATGTCTAAATACAATGTTACACTGTCAGTTACATAATCCAAACTTTCTTATAGAGATTTTCCTATGGAAAGGTAACATTTGGAAACTAGCAAGCTGTTATAATTTACCCAAATTGGTGTTTTTAGTTTGTACAAGTTAAAAGTGGAGGAGATGAAAGCAAAGCAGTGGAAATCAAGCTTGAATCTTTTACATATAAATCAGATTTTCCTGACGTTTATCCCATTCACTCAAGATTATGCTTTCCTGAACCCAGAGTGGTGTCATGAACTAAAATAGTCCATCACTATCAAATATAGGAGCTGCCTATAAAATGTATGGATTTCAATTTAGATTTAATTGGTTCCAGTAAATTATTTCTCAGTCATAGGTGGCCTTCCACTTATTAGGATCATGTCATCAGTTCTGTTTGCATTTAGATGAAACCCATTAGAATGGGTCGAATAGAGACTAATGTTCATATCTGCCAGTTTTGTGGCTTTTCTTTTGGCAGCACAAAAGCCAACTAACATCATTATTATATGAGAAGGATGTGTGTACTGCGAGGAAAAGAAATAGGAGGGAGGACTTGGCCAGAGAGGGTTGGATGGAAGGCAGCCCAAGATTTTCTAGTGACTGGAAGTCAGTGACACAGAAACATTTATAATTTACATGTAGATCCCCTAAGACCCTTGTGATGTCAATGTGAACAGCATTATTTTATCATAATGAAATAAAATTTTGTACGAAGTCTATACAGTGGGAGAGAGAAACAGATGGTCAATTTTGTTTAGTAGAGGATTAAAAACATGAATAAAGGAGGCAAGCAGTAAGGAGAAAGGTGTGGGGAAAGGGCTAAGTATTTATTTCAATTCATGGCTCTAGAAAGAATAGGCTTTGAGGCTAGGTGTGAGTTCGTATGGCAGCCACATTTAGCTGTGGGGCCTTACGTGTCTTTGGGCTTCAGTCTCCACATTGGTCAAATGGGGCTATTGATCCTTTTCTTCACGCGTGCGTGCTCAATTGTGTCCGACTCTTTCCAACCCCATGACTGTAACCCACCAGGCTCCTCTGCCCATGGGATTTCCCAGGCAAGAATACTGGAGAGGGTTGCCATTTCCTTCTCCAGGGGCTCTTCCTGACCCAGGGATCTAACTCACATCTCCTTGCATTGGCAGGCAGATTCTTTACAACTGAGCCACATGTGAAGCCCTTTACTTGAATACGTATTGTTAAGAGTAGAAATACTGTAAATGCATTTTGCCAGGTTCCTGGCATAAAGGGAGTCCTTACGAGGGCTTCCAGCTTCCGTTATAGTGTGGGCTCCCAAATGTAATCAAGTGACTGTAGCCAAGGAGGGGGCAGAGGAACTGAGAAAAAAAAAAAAAAGGGAATGTTTTGAAGAAGGTTTATACCCAGGAAATATTCAAATTCTTTGATGAATGAAATTTTGCTCTAGATTTGCATCCTCAAACAACCATTTGAGTCCTTCACTTCAACCATTTGCAAACTTTTCTGTACTCTCAGAGAATTTACATCTGCCATTCTGAGAAATTCTCTCAAAGATTTTTATGTTTAAATATATTTCTCAATCATTAGCACTGTTACTAATTAGCTTTTCTCAGTAGTTAAATGATAGCGTAGGAAGACATTAAAGAAAGCATAAGAACCATATGTACAGGTAGATATATCAGATCATTCTTTTAACAAATGAACTTGATTTTACAGATTAGGATATGAATATTGAAATATTTATAGAGGAAAAATACTTACTTGAGCTAGTGAAACAATCTTCACTGGAGAGTTTATATACTATAATTACTGAGAAGAAACAAGATGTTACCTATATAGTATGTCTGTAAGAGACATATTCTGTATTTTCTCATCCCTTCTGGGGAGCATGGCCATTAAAAACCTGTTCTTACAGTTGCGGGATGGTTGGGGACTGAAGGAAGAGTGAATAATCTGGCCAGGATAGAGCTATCACCTTTTATGCCTGGTTTCAGAACCCATAGTGGCCTGTGGACTGCCTTCCTTTACCAGCACATTCTCTTCTCCCTGCTTTCTTCGACTGCCACCGGGAAGGGCCTCTACCAGTTTCAGTCAGATTTTCAGTCAGGTGCTCCATGCTGGACCTAATTGGCTCAGTTCAGTATCTGACACTTAGGATTGTCAGTGTGTTTAAATAGTTTCCTTCACCCTAAACCAAATAGAAAAAAACACAAACAAACCTGAAACCTGGCATCTCCCCTGAAACACTTTTATGATAGGCTCTATGTGCTATTTGTTTGTTTGGCTGTGGCGGGTCTTTGTTGCAGCCTGTGGGATCTTTAGTTGTGGCATGTGGGATCTAGTTCCCTGCCCAGGGATCGAACCAGCGTTGGGAGCTTGGAGTCTTAGCCAGTGAACCACCAGGGAAATCCCATGTGATTTAAAGAGGACAGTAAAGTGAGATACTCAATAGCAAATTATATGGAACATAAATTTACCCTTTCTTTCATTTATTAAGCTATAATTCACTGCAGAATTACAGTGGGCTGGGCACTCTGGCCAGTGCTGTGAGTATCTTGTTGAATCCTCATGCATGGATTAACACTCTGAAAGTTTCAGCAAGCCCAGGGTCACACAGTTAGCAAGAAGATAGCTAGAGTTCAAAGGCAGATCAGCTTGATAGCCAACCTTGTTGCTGATTCCCTGATTCCTCACCCCTCGTTCCCACCAGGTCACTTGCAAGTGGCCATTGAGAACACAGTTTTCTCAGAATATTGAGCTCCATGCAGTCATTCTTTCCTGGACCATGAAAGGCCCTGCTGGGATTTCTGCCCCCCCAAAAAATCCTAATAAGATGCTTCTCATAATTGATTCCCCCCCCCCCCCCCCCGCCGCCAATAAGAGAAAAGTACACAATGCGGCATGGAGGGGAGGAAGGGGAGAAAACTGAATGTCATAAATCAATTTCCTTAACTTCAAGCCACTTTCACTTTAGTCATTAACTTGAAATACATCCTACCTTAACAAGATCATAATCATATTAATGGTAAAATAAAGAAATGTGAATTAATGTCCAAATGTTGGAAGTTTCCAAATTTTCCAGGATAAGTGGTGAAATAATTTTGTGTTGGCTAATTTCTTGGGGTTTGAAGTCAGTGCATTCCTGTGCGTTTGCCCGTGCCCTCCATCTCATACTTAATTATCTATGAGAAAACTGTGGAAGAAGGTGATTTTATAATAAACAGCTCACTCAGGGCCTCAAAACAGACAAATTTTCAGAACTTAGATTAAAAATTAAAATATGATTTGTAGTATGGTAAAAAAATTAACACCACCATCAAAAGTGTACTTTAGCTGATGACATAGACCAAGTATTAGAATCTGAGTCACCATCAGCTTTGCCTGATTCTTTTGTCATCATCAGGATAGAAGAGACCTTAGGCTTCATGAACTGATACTCCTTTTTTTTTTTCCCTTGGTAATAAGAGGAAGGGGTAAAAATCTTTAATTTGGGAAAGGGAGTTGTTAAAAACTGGAGTCTCCAAAATTCTTACTATTTAGAATAGATGATTTTAGGTTCTACTAGGCAGCCTCAGTGCAAATCAATAGGAAATTCACCAGCAGAAGTTAAGAGTCCGTTTACGGCAAAATAATTGGTAGATGCCAAAGGCTTTTATCTCTGCTAATGTTTACATGAACCCTCTAAATTAGGTGGCTTTATTCTCATTTTGCAGATCAGAAGAATGTGGCTCAGACATTAAATTTATCAGTTGCTGTTGTTATTCAGTCGCTAAAATTTTATCCTACTCTTTTGCAACCCCGTGGACTGTAGCCCTCCAAGCTCCTCTGTCCATGGAATTATCCAGGCAAGAATACTGGAGTGGGTTGCCATTCTCCTTCTCCAGGGGATCTTCCTGACCCAGGGATTGAAGCTGTGTCTCCTGCGTTGGCAGGTGGATTCTTTACCATCTGAGCCACCAGGCAAGCCTAAACTTAGTAGTAACAGAGCCAAAATGAGAGACAAAAGTTGAGCCCATGATTGTCAGACTCCAAAGCTTTTCCCCACCCATACTTCACTGCTCTGCTTACAGATTATTCATGGATCATGTTATTTTCTTGCATTTGGAGAAATCTTTTACTTCCATTTTTCATTATTTCATTTTCTAATCAGTTTCTAAATCATTTTCATGCCTCCCCATCACCAGTGTTATCATTCATTCATTTTATGTGCTAAATGCCAGGTAATAAGTGCTTTTTAAATATCGATGCATGGCTTAAGCCTGTGTTTTTACCTTGAAATATTACATGGGGACTGTAAGTACTATTGCAAAGCACAGCACTTTTGAATCAGGTACAAAAAGATCATAATTGACATCAGCACCACGAATTTACAATAGTCCAGAGAAACAACAACATTTGTCCAAGCCATAACCTTGAGTACTGCATTTGATTTTCTATTAGTTAATCCTCAAAATGTCCAGTCTCATAATTCCCAGGTACATTGCTGCTACCTGACTGCTTCAGGATAAAGGAGAGAGGACATGGTAGAAGGTTTTTGAGGTCACTGTACCCTATCCTGCCCACTGCTCCCTCCCTCTCTTGTAAAGACCTGCTGGCCCCTAATTCAGTAACATCATGAATATATTTACTTAGCTCTGTCAATACTCAAAATACATTTGCCTGCTCTTAAGTACCAGAACGATAACCATATTGATGTTGAAAAATGCTGAAAGCAATGAATTTCTTTCCTTTGAAGAATGGCCGTTACTAACGATCCCCGCTCTACTATGCCCCTTCAGCAGGCATTGTTCTTCACCATCTGAAAATAAACGGATTCATTCTGCACATTTACTCCATCCACATTTGTTGCAAATGGAATTAATGTGTTAACACTGGTAATTCAAGCATGTGAAGGCTACACATTCACTTGTCTTCATTAGTGTAGGATTAGTGATCCTGATCATCCTCCTCATTTCCAGTCTGTGATTCGTTTCAAAAGGTTTGAGTTGCGTCCCATCTTAGCAGAAATTGGATCTTTGAATTTGACCATGAATACACTGAAAGTCTGTGTTTTCCCTGCCTAATGTGAGCCTTGGTAGTGCTTTCCCACAGACATTCGGTGTGGTCAAGACACCAGGGCTTTCTCTTGATCCAGCTGTGTGTGAGTCTAGATTCCCTCTTTTTCCCCCTGAGCTCTCCATGGGAGAGCCTGACTCGCCTTCATTTGATTTTACGTTACATGTTTTAGTGGATTTTCTATGGACGAAGATTAAAATAATTATGTAGCCATCCATTTGCCATCTGATATCATGGGTTTTTTTTTTCTGGTGGATTAGTCTGGATTTTGTTGGCAGTGTCAGGGGGAGGGTGTCCCTAGGTGCATTTGGCATTCTCGGCTTTGACCTGATTTCCTAGAGCTCCATTTCAGTTTTAGCGGAACCTAAATTATTAATACGGTCTGTGCTGTGTCTGCCCATAATGCTAAATCCTGCTTCACTCTTTTTTATAAAGTGCTGCTGGGTATCTTTGAAATCATAGATAAAATGATTTTTGAACATCTGTGGAAAGTGCAAATGGGTCTAGTCACAAGCTCTGGAGTCACACAGGCTTGGATTTGAGTCTCACCACTGTTACTTCTTTGCTGAGTAGTCCAAGGTGGTTACTTAACCTCCTTGAACATCTGTGCTCTCTTCCATAATAACACCTATTGCTGAGAAGGATTGTGAAGACAAGACTAAACTGATCATGAATTATCTGGCTCAGAGAAGTTATCCAATGAATGTTAATTCCTCCTACTTCCCTACTTCTTTTCTCTTTCCCTGGTCCACTTGGAGGAAGTGAGAATCTTGTTCTATGCTGAGTGTCCTTAAGTCAGAATTGTTAGTTAAAATGGGGGAATGCAAGCTTGGTGAAGTTAAGCAGAGGGTAAAAAATGAAGAACATATGTGAATGTAGAGAAAAATAGGTATTTATATAAAAAGTAATTGTAACTTTAACATTTGCACCTTTTACATATATTCTCTCTACATGTATATGTTTCATGTGGAAGTCGCTCAGTCATGAGTGACTCTTTGCAACCCCATGGACTGTATAATCCATGGAATTCTCCAGGCCAGAATACTGGAGTGGGTAGCCATTGCCTTTTCCAGGGCATCTTCCCAACCCAGGGATCAAACCCAGGTCTCCTGCATTGCAGGCAGACTCTTTACCAGCCACCAGGGCAGCCCATTTGTTTCATACTTAAGCATGTGTGTATATTCCACAGGTAGATAGATTCCACAGAGATTATTTAAACCCAGAGCCATATTTCATTGGTTTCCATTAGGAAGAAATGTGGTTTGTGGTGAGAGCATTGAAGCTGGTCTGGAAGGTGATGTAGGGAGCAGGACACGGGGGTCTTCTGGAGGTACAGGGCTTTTCCAAGGACACCGCACCCCCAATGTGGGTATGTTTGTCCTGCGTGGTGGACTTCCCAGTCCCTTTCCCTGGGTTGGCCTTCATAGGTTTACTTTTGCCTTCCCATTAAAGGTCTCACACTGGCAGCCGTTCCTCGGCTCCCGGAGTGAAATCCACTTGGAGGAAACCTATCGGTACCAGTTCAGTTTTAGTGACTCTCCTCTAAGTGCCTAAAAGACCATCTTTGATACTCGTTTCCCAGGGTCGATGAACGAGACGTAGGCAAGCCACAGACAGACAGGGTGTCTTGCTGAATATTACCGTCCAATCGTACTTTTTGAAGGCCTTTGGTGGTATTTAATAACTGTTGTGCCACTTTTCCCTCCTGCTGGGTTACTTGTCATTTCCTAGGACGTCCTGTGAGTCCTCTTACGTAGTTGTTCTCACTGTGTAAATCACTGCTGTCCATCATACACGCAGCATTCCACACGGGGTGGCCAACATCACCCTGAGAGCGTTACTGTGATTTACTGTGACCTTTTGAAATGTCTTCCCAATATATTTCTGTGCGTGTCTACTTTCCTGTCTTCCTCTCCCTTCTCTTTCTTTCCTTCTCTTCCCTCTTTTCCTTCCTCCTACCAGAATTAATGAAAATGAGATAATACTGGTATCTCCTATTTTGTGGCCTCATTTTTTCCTCACTGAAAAATACAATATGAACATGTGTCCGTATCATACATATTGTTCTGTAAGGCTTTCAGTGGATCTGTATAACACTTTACTTAATGGATGTACCAAATGGTATTCAACTAATCCCTTATTTTTATATGTTGAGTTCATTTCAGTTTTTGTTATTATGAAAAATGACGCAAAGGACAATAGAGCTTCATCTTTTTCTGAAACCACAGTGTTCTTACTTTCGTCTCTGATTATTTCTGCTGGTTCCTCCATTCAAGGTCCTCCATTCTCAAGCCAGAGCCAGCACTTGCAATGGCATTTTCCACAAATCCTCTAGTTGAGCCTAGTTCTAGTCAGAATGACTCTACCTTTCCCCTTTCCCAGAGAATACCCCTCCTTTCCCATCGCCATTCTTAGTGTTGCTCAGCCTATAATATCTCCTCCTGCCTTTCCCCTTCCAACTTTTAGGGCTCAGTTTCAATCCCCCCTTCTTCCTGGGACACAGGTTTACCAGCTGGAAGTCATTTCTTTGCTTCTAATGATTACAGTTCTCGGGAAACCTAAGATCTCTCCATGGAATTAGTCTTTTTTATATGAAAAAAGTTACAAGGTTTTTCCTTTGCTAATGCTTTTTAAAGTTTCTTTTTCCCTTGGAATATCTTTAGAGTGCTTCATATATGGCTCTCCAGATAAGGGATGAAGTCTTCATTTTTTTAAATTTTTCTTGCTGCACCTTGGAGCATGCAGACTCTTAGTTCCTGCCTAGGGATTGAACCCACACCCCCTGCATTGGAAGGCCGGAGCTCCAGGCAAGTGCCAGAATGTTACAAGTCTTGGTTTTGAGTCTTGGCAGGGCCCCTAAGTTTGCAGCTTCAGCTGCTTTTTCCTTGCATTTTATATTGAGGACCCTGGCACCGTGGTACGGAGAGACCTACCCAGCTCTCACGCTCTTACTGGACTGCAAAATCTTCTCTCCAGATTATTACTGACTGATCGTGCATCCCCCCAGGTCCCCTTGGCTCTGTGCTATTACTTGAGTAAGTGACAATGACTACACAGCTCTGCATCCAGGGCTCTGTGCTCTTCCTCCAGCTTCAGTTGAGAGTTTTGAGGCCCATGGCTTTCAACTAGCATGGGCAGAGGCTGTGTCCCCTTCACCTGGACATCGTGTGACCAGCCAGCCTACTTTGTCCAGGGCTGAGGGCTTTCCCAGCATGTAGGTCTTTCAGTGCTAAAATTCGGACAGCCCTGCTCCTCTGCTCAAGGGCGTGATAGAATTGATAGAACATGGCCAGAAGCGGAGCCGGGGACAGATAACAGAGTAAGGGGGGATCCTCTGAGCCAGCGGTCTCTGAAGCCCTCTCACTCTGTATCCTCTGAGGGTCATGCCTTCCATCTGGGATGTCTTCCTGACATCACCCCTTCTCTTCCAGGAATCCAGTTCCCCTTTTTAAATTTTCGGTGTCATCAATGGTCATTATTTCTTCCTATAAAATTTATCTTGGGGCAACAACTTCTGCTTACTTTATATAGAGTTTTATCTAGGTCCACATTTCTTGTGCTTGGTATTTTTCTCTGTGTTCTTTAACTCTCTGGATCGTTTGTTTGACTCACCTTTTAAAAAAGTATTTGTTTTTTTTAATTAATTTATTATTGAATGATAATTGCTTTATAGAATTTTACTGTTTTCTGTCAAACCTCAACATGAATCAGCCATATTGTTTTGAGTATTCCCGAGTCTAACTTGCCAAAGCTCTCTCTTCCTTCCCCCATCTGAGCCTGTGAAAGAATACCTTAACCTTCCACCAGCCTCAGCCCTGGAGAGGCCCTGGCCTGGTTGCCACTTTCCACCATGTAATGGGGCAATGAACATGAGCAGACATAAAGATCTTTATGTGCATGCCAAGTCACTTCAGTTGTGTCTGACTCGTTGCGACCCCATGAACCGTAGCCCACCAGGCTCCTTTGTGCATGGGATTCTCCATGTAGGAATACTAGAGTGAATTACCATGCCATTCTTCAGGGGATCTTCCTGACCCAGGGATCAAACCCCTCCCCATCTCTTGCGTCTCCTGCATTGGCAGGGGGGTTCTTAACCACTAGCACCACCTGGCAAGCCTATTAAGACCTTTGTGCTGGGCATATACACCAAGGAAGCCAGAATTGAAAGAGACACGTGTACCCCAGTGTTCGTCGCCGCATTGTTTACAATAGCCAGGACATGGAAGCAACCTAGATGCCCATCAACTGACGAATGGATAAGAAAGCTGTGGTACATATACACAATGGGATATTACTCAGCATTAAAAAAAAATTCATTTGAATCAGTTCTACTCAGGTGGACGGAACTGGAGCCTATTATCCAGAGTGAAGTAAGCCAGAAGGAAAAACAACAATACAGTATACTAACGCATATATATGGAATTTAGAAAGATGGTAACGAGAACCCTGCATGCGAGACAGCAAAAGAAACGCAGACGTATAGAACAGTCTCGTGGACTCTGTGAAAGAGGGCAAGGGTGGGATGATATGGGAGAATGGCATTGAAACATGTTATCATATGCGAAATCAATCGCCAGCCCAGGTTTGATGCTCAGGGCTGGTGTACCGAGATGACCCAGGGGGAGGGAATCGGGAGGGAGGAGGGAGGGGGGTTCTGGAGGGGGAACATATGTATACCCATGGCGGATTCATGTCAATGTATGGCAAAACCAACACAATAAAGAAAATTAAAAAGAAAAAAAAGAAATATATACTTTTGAGAAGCCCCCCCCCCCCCCAAAAAAAAAGACCTTTGTGCTAAGTTACTTCAGTCATGTCCAACTTTTTGCAATCATATGGTCTTTAGCCCACCAGGCTCCTCTGCCTTTTACTACCTTGCAGTTTAATTCTGATTTAGAGTCTCACTTCCTAGTTAGAATCCACTGTTGCTTTCTTTGGGAAATGTTTAGATGGGCCACTATAGATCTACATAGAATCTATATCTGTCAGAATCCACCTGCAATGCAGGAGACCTGAGACCTGGGTTTGGGAAGATTTCCCTGGAGAAGGGATAGGCCACCCACTCCAGTATTATTGGGCTTCCTTTGTGGTTCAGCTGGTAAAGAATCCGCCTGCAATGCAGGAGACCTGGGTTCAGTCCCTGGGTTGGGAAGATCCCCTGGAGAAGGGAAAGACTACCCACTCCAGTATTCTTGCCTGGAGAATTCCATAAACTGTATAGTCCATGCGGTTGCAAAGAGTTGGACATGACTGAGTAACTTTCACTTTCATAGATCTACATAACTAAAATGTTACATGTGCAAGAGAATCACATTTTATTCTAATTTACCTGGTTAAGATAACAAACGTGATTGTTTACAACAGTTTGAGGTACTGGGTTGAAAAATTCATCTATCATTCCTCCATTTTCATACCAATCACTCAAATCATAGATAATGGACTAGTAACAACTTTCATAGGCTTCAGATTAAAATATAGGATTCAATCACTTCATTAGAATGAATAGATGATTAATTTTATTCTATTTAAATGAAAAAAGCTACTGTAGCAATCTGAATTTGAGCCTATAGGACTTACGTAAAGGACAAATACATGGGTTTTGAAGGGCAGAGTTGTGTGGAAAATTCCCACAGAGTGTCTAGAGTCGTGGAATGTTATAGGTGAAAGGAACCTTTGAGGTCACTGAGCTGCCCTCTGCAGAGCCTGCTTCTCCTTAACAACAGCTCTGTGAATTGCTTGTCAGTCTGGGTGCGTGAATTTCCTTTGACTCCAAGTGTCCTACCTCTAAACATAGCCCACACCATTTCTGGAAGTTCTAAATGTTAGAATACACTCTTATTTTGAGACTAAATCTAGCTCCCAGTTATGTCCACCCATATGCCAGCTCTTTATATAGACGAAGAAAGTGATGTGCTGGTGCTGCGTCTTCTCGCCAAGATAAACGTTCTTTGTCCCTTTAGCCAGTCCTCTTGAGACAATTGCAAGACCCCTTAACTCCTGCCTGCAATGCAGAGGACGTGGGTTCAATCTCTGAGTTGGAAAGATCCCCTGGAGGAGGAAAGAGCAACCCACTCCAGTATTCTTGCATGGAAAATCCCATGGACAAAGGAGCCTGATGGGCTACAGTCCCTGGGATTGCAGAGTCAGACACAACCAAGTGACTAACACAACAACACAAGCATCATATGGGACCCCGAATTGACAGAGTAGTCTGCTTGTGCATTGTCCAGATCATAATAGCCTGATGCAGCATAGCCTCAGCTGTTGCCACTAATTTGAAAAGAGGGCCAAGGTCACAGTCATTTTAGGGAGAAGACAAAATGTTTCCATTTTGCATATAGATTTTATTCTTCCTTTTTAACTTTCAATTTGGCCTTCTGGTTGGCATTGCAATGCAGTATATACATTTGACTTATTTGTGAGTATGTTGGAATATTTATAAACAGACTTAAAAATAGATTTATAAAGATGCAAAAGCCTTGTCCCTTCTAATACTTTATCTTCTGTGTCTTCCATTGAAATTATTTCCCATTACTTAGTCACTTAGAAATTAATTACTAAGTATGAGGGATAATTAATTACCAACCATAAGTCTGACATCATTCTTTCTCTTTTTCTATTTGGCTTCTGCCCTTCCATTTTTTTTTTTCTTATCTTCTTTATCATTATAAAGTATTGACTAGAATTCACTGAAACAAATGGAAATATTTCAGTATCAGTTGGGTCCCAGAGGGAACAGATTGTGTAATGTGGTAAACTTTATCAAAGGTCACAGATTAACCAGTTTAGTAGTTAAACAGTTGGCTTCTCAGAGAGTAACTTTTATGGACTGACTCTTTAGAAACCAAGGCATGTGGAATTATTCTGACAGAAAAATTAGGCAATATTAAGGGCACAAAAAAAGAACAAAATTCTTAAATAACTTACTATAGTGTAGTGAATGTGAAATATACATATTGTTTTGATTCAGAAACATTTCAGTTCAACAATGATGTATATGCCTTGTGAATACAGAGAGAAATAGGACATGCTTCCAGGTCTTTGGGAACTGGTAGTTCCATAAGGGAGATACATTTAAAAGAATTAAAATAGTCTCAGAGATGTTAGAGAAAATGTATAAAGTGAAATAGAGGTTTGTATGAAGGGGCATGTCTGCCAGGACATAGGGCAAAGTTGTGTGGCCCTTGAAGTGGCCCACAAAGGCTGAGTGATGTGGGCAAATGGCGTAGAGAACGCTCAGAAGTAGAATGGATCGAATGTGATGGCTAAATTGGGGTGGAAGAGAAAGGAAGGAGCTAAGAAGGATGGCTCAGAGATGTCGAATGTGAGTGTCTGAGAGCCTGGTTACACCAGGGATTTCCCAGGTGCTTCAGTGATTAGGACTGTGCACTTCCACATGGAGAGTCCAGGATTGGTTCCTG
Source organism: Antilocapra americana (assembly GCA_007570785.1). Classification (NCBI taxonomy): domain Eukaryota; kingdom Metazoa; phylum Chordata; class Mammalia; order Artiodactyla; family Antilocapridae; genus Antilocapra; species Antilocapra americana. The sequence goes on from ML663567.1 coordinate 10,183,625, forward strand.
GTCAGGGAACTAAGATCCCACAAGATACGTGGGAATCCAGTGGGCTTGGCTTGCATTTGTATGAGAGGTGTCCCCTCCCTTTCACCTGCTTTTCCTTATTCCTGTCAACTCACTATTTTTGCAAAGTGAAAAGAAATGTTCTTTTCTTTTCTTTTCTTTTAACTTGGGTTTTTATTATTAATTCAGAAGCATTAAAATTCTATACCTGGGCCACCCGAGAGCACAGAAATTCACTCAGCTGATAAATTAAAAACCTGGAGAGTAATTACTGAGTTATTTTGAGAAATGTTGAGACCATTGCTTATGGACTAGGCTGTGATTCATTGGACATGATGAATTTAGAAATGCTAGAGGAAAGGCTTCCTAACTTTAGATGGTTAGTTACAGCCTTCATAGTAAGAACTGTGATGTTGTATTCATGTTCGCCTGTATACTCTAAGTATTTGTTATATTCACAGTAAACCCACTATAACAGTGACACGCTTTAATGAATTTTTCCATTTTGCAAGCAGTGTTTTTGTAGAGATTTTTTAAAAGAAGTAGAAAATGGAAGAAAATCACTCACAATAAACTACATGATCAATCTATTTTTTTCACAAAACATCTTTAAATGCTTAATTTTCAGAAGCTCTAAGAAATGAAAAAGGAAATGTCTTTGAAAACAATTTAATAGGGAAATATTTTTTTTCTAACAAATATGTTCATTAACAAAAATGGGCTTGATTACACTTGAAATATAAGAATGCTCTGAAAGTTTGCCTAACTGATTCTGGTAACACGCACTAGATTTAACTTTTCTGAAATGTGCTACTTTTATTGAAAGAATAGTTCAGTTTGAAGCTGCATTTTAAAGACTTCTGCAAAATATTCAATGCATTCAGCTGACCTTTTATAAACTACTTCTGGGAAATGTACATAATGTTTCAGTGGAAAATGTTACTTAGATATTAAAGTGCTAATACCCGTAAGAAATGTCATCAGCCCCAAATCCACGAGATTAATTTTTTCCTAGTTCTTGTATGTTTGTATTTGTGTATCGGTATTTTTAAGTTCATTAGCTTGACAGCTGCATATCAGTATTTGCAGTTACTAGTTCTAGCAGAAATGAGCAGACATCTAATCTCTTAGCTTCGTTGAGAGTCAACTTGGACAAAATGAGAGAAAACAGCCACAGTTTGCTTTTCTAAAGATGAAACGGGTATCTGCCACTCAGTGGAATAGATAGTTATGTTAAACAGGAAGCTCCCGTGGGCAGAAAGTCGCAAAATACATGATGGCCCTTGACGATTTAAGGGAGTCTTTTTATATTAGGATAATTGTGTCTTGATGTATCTATCTTTGAGGTTCACTATCCAGTTATTATCAAGTGAGAAACACACATGGTTTGTGAAGAGAGGCCTTCTTAGGCTCAGTGTTCTGTGCTCTAGACTGCAGCTGGGACATTTACTTGCAGTATGACTGGGAAGTCCCAAGGTCCCTCGTGTAGTTATGGGGAAGGTGGCAGGAGTGCTGAGCCCAGAATTTTACCTTGAATTTGCAATTTAATGTGGTGCTTTTAATTGCATTCTCAGTGATATTTACTTTCATCTCATAACAACAACTGTCATGAAATGTCTTAGTAAAATATGGCACCCAAGCTCCGACATGTGGAACCAGGAATCCCTCAGCTTTTATGTGAACCTACAGCAAAAGGCATCCTTTTTCCTTGCAATTAAATGTCTGGAAAATTTTGAAAGGAACTCTTGTGCTTTGAATCTTATTGTTTTTATGTTTCCAGGAGAATTTTTTAAATTGAATTATAATTCACTGGAGTCAAATACATTGATGCTAAGTACATACTTATTCAATTCTGGCAAATGCATTATTGTTCAGTAAGATAAGTGTTGCATCTCATCACCCCTGTAAGTTAGCTGTGCCATCTCCTAGTCAGCATCCCTCGTCCACTGGAAGTGGTCATTGTTAAGATTTCCAGCACCATTATTAATCAAAGATCAAAGACAAATGTTTAAAATTATGTTTTCTTTTAAGGAATATTCCCCCCTTAAAGAATCATTGAAAAGTCCATGCACTGACCAAGAATAAAGGATATAAAACTTGGCCACATAGAATTTTAATGAATTGCTTCTAAAACACATGCACGCATCCTAAGGGTTTAATTGTTACTGAAAGAGGGCAGGTCCATTTCCATCCTGTCAAAAAGATTTCAAGTCATTTTATTTCTCATTACACTTTTTAATTTGGCTCTATTTTAATTTCTACTTCTGATAAAAATTGCCAGCAGTGGCTTGTGTGGTGTGTGCTCCCTTGTGTGGGGTGGGATGAATGATCAATTAGTGAAAATTGAGTAAGAATAATCAATAAATGTCATGGATGAAGCCAAAAAACTCAGCCAACCCCCCCCCCCCCCGCCGCCGCCCCTTAAATGTAGAGAAGTAATGTTTGCCTTGATCCTACCAGCCTCTGTGGGGTAAGAGGAGGAGAAGTAAAATATTCTTCACATCTATTTCTTCTCCATGAATGTGTGCCATTGCTTTAAAGGTGAGGCTTTATCATTTGGTTCTCATAGTAACCAGACAGAGTACTTCTCTTCTCTCCCTTGGGGGTGGGAGTGGAGGAAGAAGGAGTGAGTGTGTGTGTGTGTGTGTGTGTGTTGAACATTCCACATTGCCCCTAGAGATTTTCTTTTCCCTCTTTTTAGCTAATGTGCTTTTTTTGATAAATAAATTTCAGAGGCAGGGTTACTATTCTAACCATGCAGAGAGAGAAAGAAGATTCCAGGATGGAGGGCTACTTTTATTTCAATGCTGCAACCCATGATATAGACTGAAACTGTGCTGCCAATGTAATTTATTCTCTTCATTAAAATAGACAAGCGTTAGACCAGCCATAAAATCTCCATCTGCATCCCCAGCAAGCTCCCGCCATCAGAAATAGCCCCTTCTCTCTAAAACACCCAGGACTAAAGCATTTTAATATTAGAGACCAACAGAATTATAATATCAAATTTGTGGAAGCCATGGATCCTGTCATCTGGTCTTTTGATTACTGCTTCTGTTTCAAAGGGTGTTACTGAGGACACGGGAGCTGGATCACAAAGACTCTGCAGTGCAGCAGAGGGAAATGAATGGACTCCCAGCTTGGTGATGCTGCTGTAGTTCTGCTTTCATCACCTCAGCAGCCTAATCACCTTGAGAAGGAAAACAAAAGGCATTTTTACACAGTGTGCTGACGCTTCGTCTAGAAGTGAAGCACGCACGGTTGTTTAAGCACATTTTTCACCGTTGCCTGAAGGACAAAGGCTTTTAATAATGGGAGCTGGCCGTTCTATGGCATGGAAAGCAAAAACCTCCTTCTTGGGCTAAAGGGGAAGTGTGCAATTATTCTTGCAAATTTCAAAGCCAAACACTTGCTTGACATTTCAGGCCTAGAAAGCAGAGTCCTGAAAAGGTGGTTCAAAAGGTAATTGCACATTTTCATCTTCTTTTTAGCAAACTGCTCCCCAACTTGGAGAATATGGTTTCAATTTTTTTTATAAAGGCAGTCTGATGAAAAATTTAAACATACTCTTTTAGGAGCGAGCCTCTGTCAGGTGTCACGCCTAGCTCCACTTTGGAAGGAACGGTTATGTAAGGCACTCTGTGCCATCTCTCTAAATAATTGACATCTAGCATAAATCCAGGGCTCTCATGCTAGCTCACCTCTCCCTGAAGACTTCATGTTGATGGTCTTTCTGCCTCGGTTACCATGTTTATAATAGAACATTTTAATATTACTCTGCTGAAATAGCATTGGTAGGATGGGGGTATCCTTATCCCAAAGGGTAAAATACGGTGTAAGCGGTACAGTTATGTAAATTTAGTAAAAATAAAAAGGATGTCAGAGCAGTTTGCCCACTGGATGAAGTGCTTTGAGAAGGACTTCTAAGGATTCTGAGCAGAGAAGGTGTGAAAAATCAAAGTTTTGGATTTTTGGAATCTCAAATGTGTATTGACTTGTTATTGACAAAGGAATTTCACCTACATTATCACACTTGATCTGTGTAACTCTGTGGAAAGGATATTCTCATGTTCAAGTTGTATTACTTGCTCAAGGTCAGTTTATCTACCAGGTTACTTGGAATCCTAAGTGCTTTTCTCCCTTGCTCCCTCTTTCCTTCCTTCCTCCTTTCAACACTGAAAGTATAGTGTTCTCTTCTGAATACAGGTGGCCTGGACCAGGGCAACCAACATCTTAGGTTCCAGTGTTTCTCTCAAGAACAGTTTAGGCCTTGAAACACAAGAGTGGTATTTGAGCCCAAATTTAAGATACAAAGTGTGCGTGTGTGTGTGTGTGTGTGTGTGTGTGTGTGTGTGTGTGTGTTTATCTCCTGTGTGCATACATGCTCATTCACTTCAGTTTTGTACGACTCTATGTGACCCATGGACTGTACCCCTCCAGGCTCCTCTGTCCATGGAATTCTCCAAGCAAGAGTACTGGAGTACCTAGTCCCTTCTCTAAGGGATCTTCCCGACCCAAAGATCAAACCTGCATCTCCTGTATTTGCAGGTGGATTCTTTACCTGCTGAGCCACCTGGGAAGCCCCTGTTTATCTCCTTTGTGGGGCCAAAACTTGAGATTCAAGGCAAGTTTCATGCTTGGTGATAAAACATACCATTGCCATCAGATTGTTTTCTATAGCAGTCAAATGGTTTACATTTCTGCCACGTGTTGACCTCACTGCATCACGGTCAACTTTTTCTGCTCTTTGCCAGTTTCATAGTTGAACACTGTTCACGTCAGTATTATTTCAGTTTGTAATACTTCATTATTAGTGCAAGTGAATATAGTTTCATAGGTTTGCCAGCCATTTGCTTGCTCACATAACTCACATGTCTCCTGCAGTTGTTCTTGTTTACTTTTTATGTTATTCCCTGTCTTTCCACACAAAAATAACTAGGAAGGCCAGTTCATGAGCATCAAAGATTATGTAGCATACCGTAAACATGTAGAGATTGAGTTGGTACCCACATAAAACACTAAAGCTAAAGTCTACTTTTATTTCTTTTTGTTTTTAAGGATTTTGTTGCTGTTGTTGTGGACCACTTTTAAAGTCTTGATTGAATCTGTTACAACACTGTTTCTGTTTGTGTATGTTTTGGTTTTCTGGCCGAGAGTCATGGGGGATCTTAGCTTTCTGACTAGAGACTGAATGCCCGTCCCCGCCCCCTGCATTGGAAAGTGAAGTTTTAACCACTAGACCACCAGGGAGGTCCCTATGGTCTATTTTTATTTATTTATTTATTTTTAATTAATTAATTAATTTTTAATTTTAATTTTCTTTACATTATCGTGTTGGTTTTGCCATACATTGACATGAATCTGCCATGGGTATACATGTGTTCCCCTCCAGAACCCCCCTCCACCTCCCTCCCGATTCCCTCCCCCTGGGTCATCCCGGTGCACCAGCCCCGAGCATCAAACCTGGGCTGGCGATTGATTTCACACATGATGATTAACATGTTTCAATGCCGTTCTCCCATATCATCCCACCCTTGCCCTCTCCTAAAAAGTCCAAAAGACTGTTCTCTACATCTGCGTTTCTTTTGCTGTCTCGCATACAGGGTTCTCGTTACCATCTTTCTAAATTCCATATGGTCTATTTTTAAATGGCCGATTCCCTGATCAAGGAACTGGAAATACAGAAGCTCAGAAGGTGCAAATTGTTAATATTTCAGATAGATAAACAAGTCCAAGTCAGCACCGCAGTGTAACCTGCTATGGATAGCAGTTCCCAGAATTTAAGCCACGTGACCAAACACGTCTAGTTTGTTCAAGTTTCCATACATTGTTTTTGTACTAGGAAACTAAGACACTGTCTCTTAAGTTTGCATTCAGAGTAGGTTTAGGTAGCCTTCATTTTCTCGCTGGCACAAACAACCGGAAAATTTACTACCTACTCTCTGCCTCTGCCAGGGCAGTAGCTTGAGGTGTGTGACAATTTCAGGCATGTAACCACAGGGGAAGCAGTGAAGTAAGGTCCAGCCCTGCCTAGATAGTATTCTGGAGGCCTGGAGGAGATGTTGCAAGTGTTTCATCTCTTTGCAAGATCAATAGCACTAAAGTTAAAAGGGAGACAGAACAGTTGGTTTTTGATTGAGGATTTTCAAGCACAGTGATTGGATGCCTTAGTACTAAAAACTAATTATTTTGCCATTGGCAGCAGAGGGACAACTGAGGTTTGATATATCTTTTTATTTGTTTAATTATCAATTATTTATTGGGGTATAATTGCTTCACAGTGTTGTGTTAGTTTCTGCTGTACAACAAAGTGAATCAGTTATATGCATACATGTACCCTCTCCCTCTTGGACCTTCCTCTCACCCTCGCATCCCACCCCTCTGGTCATCACAGAGCACCGAGCTGAACTCCCTGTGCTACACAGCAGCTTCCCGCCAGCTGTCTGTTTTGCACATGGGAGTGTATGGATGTCACTGCCACTCTCCCAGTTTGTCCCACTGTCCCCTTCCCCCTCATGTCCAAATGTCCTTTCTCTATGTCTGCATCTCTGTTCCTGCCCTGAAAATAGGTTCGTCTGTTCATTTTTCTAGACTCCATACATATGCATTAATATGTGATATTTGTTTTTCTCTTTCTGACTTTACTTCATTCTTTACGACAGACTCTGTCCATCTTGCAAATTTTAAGTGCGTATGAAGTCGCTCCCATGATTGTTGTAATTTATTAGTATTGTTGTCAATTACCATTATCACTGTCACTACTGGTGACACCCTGATAGTTGATCATGGTGATTAGGAGTCAGTTCTGCAGTCAGGTTTCCAGATTCTCTCGTGTGACTCTTGTCTCCATTGCTTTAACTATGTGTGTGGACTTGAATTTATTCATTAACCACGCAAACTCTGTTTGCTCATCTAGAAAATGAAGACAGCAGTAAGCTCTGTCTTGAGGTGATGGTTGGGAAAATTTTCTGAAATGGTCAATATAATCATCTCTGAGGCTTTCTTATCATCCCATTAGGAACAGACTTCAGGGTGCTCAGGGCTGGTGCACCGGGATGACCCAGAGGGAGGGACTCGGGAGGGAGGTGGGAGGGGGGTTCCGGAAGGGGAACACATGTATACCCATGGCGGACTCATGTCAATGTAAGGCAAAACCAACACAATAATGTAAAGGGAAAAATAAATTAATTAATTAGGAAAAAAAAAAGAACAGACTTCAGGTTAAATCATGGTTAGCCAACAGGAGATATTTCTTAAACATTAGGAAACCAAGAGAGAAATGCGCCCGACAAGTGAGAAATACTTGTAGCCTTGTTTGATATCACGTAATTCAGTCTTCCCTTCTTGGAGCAGATTGCTCTTTGTTGTTTTAGAGACTTTGAAAGGCGTTCAGTGAAAATGATGATAGATCTAATCTATCAGGCTTTCACTAATAAAATCTAGACTAGAATTGGAGAGTGATCTTCAAAAACGTGTTTATCGTCCATAACTTAAACTGTTGGTTTCCATTTCATTAATGACGTTTTGCAGCTTATGTGTATTTTATATTGAATGTTACTGCTGTGACTTTAAAAAGCTAGGTCTTTTATAAAGAACATGTTGTTCACATAGGCCATTTTCCTCTTCTCTCTTTTGCTTCTATTTCCCCCCTTTTTTGCAACAAATATTTTAATGGCTGTTTGTCAGGCTCTGTGCAAAATGCCAGGAAATAGTGGTTAAGTCGGTGCGTTACTCTCTGATTTTAGTCTGTTTTTCCACACCTAGAAATTTAAATACACATCTTCTATTTCACACTTAAATGTCAAGATGAGTTTTGGTTATTAGGTTGTTTTTCAGAGAAAGAGCCACAAAATATCACCTGTTAGGATATTGTCTTTCATCCTTTGGGAATATAGGAACTGTCTCTGTGTTTAGGTTTATATTGTTCTGTTATTGTTTTCATCAAAGTACATGCTGCTGCTGCTGTTGCCAAGTCGCATCAGTCATGTCCGACTCCGTGCGACCCCATAGACGGCAGCCCACCAGGCTCCCCCGTCCCTGGGATTCTCCAGGCAAGAACACTGGAGTGGGTTGCCATTTCCTTCTCCAGTGCATGAGAGTGAAAAGTGAAAGTGAAGTTGCTCAGTCGTGTCCGACGCTTCGCGACCCCATGGACTATAGCCTCCCAGGCTCCTCCGTCCATGGGATTTTCCAGGCAAGGGTCCTGGAGTGGGTTACCATTGCCTTCTCCCAAAGTACACGGTTCCTCCTATTTATGATAGTATAAATTGCCTGTATCAAGTGTGATTACCATATGTTCCCATTACCTTGGGAAACAGTTTACTAGGACATATGATTTGTTATGACAACAGTCTGCTTATTCATTGTGTTATTTTTCTGACAGTTGTCTGCATTTTTATCATTAGCTCTTTCTTCTTCTGAGATACCTCTTTACATCATATCTAGATCCCTTGAGCAGCCTTGAATAATCTTACATTTTGACTAACATACATGATGGTCTAATGCCTGTTGTTTGCTTTTTTCTTAAAATTCAAAAACAATCACTTTCTTCCTTTTAACTTCAGTGGACTGGTAGCACATGGCTGTTAGTTTTTCAAATGAAACTGACGTTATGTCTTCCTTTAAACATTTAATGTTTATCCCAGGAGAAAACAGAGTCTAGAGATGATAGTATACACGTGTATTCCTCTGGCTTGGTTGCAGTGCCTTTTTCACCCTCCATTTTTTAAAATCAGAGTATAATTGCTTTACAATGTTGAATTAGTTTCTGCTGTCCAACAAAGTGACTCAGCTGTATGTATACATGTATCCTCTCCCTCTTGGACCTTCGTCTCACCCTGCCGCCCCACCCCTCTGGGTCATCACAGAGCACCAAGCTGAGCTCCCTGAGCTATATCGCAGCTTCCCACTAGCTGTCAGTTTTACACGTGGGAGTGTATAGACGTCAGTCCTAACCTCTCGATTCATCTCCTGCTCCCCTTCTCGCACTGCGTCCACACATCCATTCTCTACATCTGCCTTTCTAACCCTGCCCTATTAAGAGGTTCATCTGCACCATTATGATACTTGCTGTTGTCTGTCTGACTTGCTCCACTCTGTATGACAGACCCGAGGTCCACCCACAGCTCTACAGATGACCCAATTTCATTCCTTTTTGTGGCTGAGGAGTAGTCCATTGTATATACATACCACATCTTCTTTATCCACTCATCTATCAGTGGACATTTAGGTTGCCTCCATGCCTTGACTGTTGTAAATAGTGTTGCAGTGAACACTGGGATGTATGTGTCTTTTTGAATTATGGTTCATCTCAGGGTAGATGCTCAGTAGTGGGTTTGCTGGGTAATATGGTAGTTCTGGCTTTAGTTTTTTAAGGAACCTCCCTACTGTTGTCCACATCACTTTTTAAAAATTAATTAATTTTATTGAAGTATAAAATGCTTCACTTTTGATTCCTCCTATAACTCATGGTAGGGTTTGTTGTTTTGTTTTTGGTACTTTTGAAGTTGGTGCATCTTAAGGAAACCATAGTGCTTCAAATTCATTAACAGTAGCATCAATGTATTTTCTAATAAAAAAAAAAAAAATCACATACCCTTTCAGTCCTCCTTACTTGAAAGATACGCTGCCCTGTATTCCTGGTCATACCTCCTGAGCTTGAAAGGCCTATGCGTTGTGAGCCTAAGAAGCTGTTGCAGTGCATGTTCTGAACCCTGCACCCTTCTTCCCTGTGTTGCTGTGTCTTGGCCCTTGCTCTCCAATAATGTGCTCACCTCCATCTAGACACCATCTTGGCTGGAGGAGTGATGCATTGGTTAGGAATACCCTCAGCTATAAATACTGGTAGCTCTGGCTACCAGTAGATAAAGAGAGGTTTCCTTTTCCCACAGAACAAGCAACCTGAGGCTAAACAACTGCTGGTATATGTAGTTCAGAGATTTAATGATACTGGCCTTCGCTCCTTACTTGCCTAGCTCCATGCGTCACATCTGCATCGAGAGACAAAAGAAGTGAAGGACAGGCCTAGCTACTTCAGTACCTTTATTAGAAAAAGAAAATTCCTTTCCAGAAACCCCTAGGCACATCTGCCTCAGTGGCCAAAACTACCTCTTCCAGAAACCTCTAGCTCCAAGGGAGTAGCTACTCTTTCTACTGTGGAGGTAGCAAAACAAGAGAACCAGTAAAGTACCAGAGAACAAGTCGACCACCGTCCGAGTTAACCCAGCCCATGCACCCTCCCAAGATCAGCTGTAATGTAATGTGCCTTGTGTGAACTCTTCCCTGAATTGCTCAAGCAGACGGTTTCCCTGTCCTGCTGGTCCTGCAGTTGTCATCAGCTCAACAGAGCATGCTCCCTGACCACTCACAGTGCCCAGTGAGGCCTGCCGGAGGGATGAATGAACCTGTAGGTATATGGATCCTCTGGACGTTGCCCCAGGCCAGCTGCTGGAGGTAAATGGAGAATGCTGAATGAGGAAATCTCCCTTCCACCTGCTGTGCCATCCTGGTCCGTGGACATTCCCTTGATGAAATGCAAAACCACAGCCCTGACCACTGGCATTCATTAAGATACTGTGGGGAGCTTTTTGCCAAAGCACTCCTGGCTCACATGTAATAGAAATATTCTTGTTTGGAACAATAGACTCCCTGCTTCCCAAAAATGTTTGTACACATTTAAATAGTGTAGGTCATTTGGTCTCTTGATACAGATTTTAGCTCAGCAAGGCAATCAGTGTGGTTCTGAAGTGATAAAATATGCAAAATAATCTATTCATAGGACATAGTCTTGGTTGTACCTGAATAAGCATATCTTATAGTTTATACTTCCTAGAATTTATCTTAAGATAATTAAACTAGTGTGCAAAGATAATGCATACAGAATTTGGGGGATTTTTATAGCAGTGTTTTATAATAAAATTGGGAAACATCGTAAGTCATCACTAGGATTTGGGTTAAGTAGATAATGGAACACTATGGAAGGATTAAAAATGATCATGGAGGTTATCCCAATAGAATAGAAATATTTCTGAGTATGTCATGTAGGCTATGCAGATCTAAGGCATAATTCCTTCTGAGTTTACAAAGCTGGGATTATGCATTTTCTCAAAAATGGTAGACAATGACTATTTCTAGGATGTGATTTTTTTCACTTTTTTTTTCTACATTGCTTAATTTTTAAAACAATGTGTGTTTTACAGTCAGAAAATAGATTTTTTTTAATATAAATTTATTTATTTTCAGTCAGTTCAGTTCATCGCTCAGTCATGTCCAACTCTATGCGACCCCATAGACGGCAGCCCACCAGGCTCCCCCGTCCCTGGGATTCTCCAGGCAAGAACACTGGAGTGGGTTGCCATTTCCTTCTTCAATGCAGTAAAGTGAAAAGTGAAAGTAAAGTCACTCAGTTGTGTCTGACTCTTAGCGACTCCATGGGCTGCAGCCTCCCAAGCTCCTTATGTGACCTCCTGCAGCTTTTCCTTTCCTACTGAATAAAGTAGATAAAACTATATGAAACACAAGTGGACTAACACATTTATGAAGTATTTTCAACATCAAGGGCTAAACAAAAAAGTATTTTCTGAAGTTTTTGATTGAACAGAAATTAAATTCACAATTCCATTCCCTAAACATTCCAATTACTAAAGCATTCAACAGAAGTGGTTTAAAAGTTCCTCTTTAGAATTCCAGTATGTCCAATTACTATTACTAAAAAGCACAAGTATAAATGAAAACTTCCAAAAGTAGATCACTTATATTCTGTTGTCTTGCTTTTTCTGTGTAGCATAGTTAGGCATGGCAGAACTCAGATTGACTTAAATGCTAAATGTGTTAGAGAAGATGAGGGTATGCATCAGCCCTGTGGAATACTGAATAGCTTCTTTAGGTAGTCAAGTACGAAACAAAGAGCCCAGAAGACAAATTTCAAAAAAGAAAAATGATCTGTTGTCTTGATTCTAGACTCTATCTGATATCATTCATCTTGCTGATATAAACCTGCATCCAAATATATTTTTCAGGCTAAAGAGTAAAAATTTAAATTTGTATTACTTAATAAAATAGATCTATCTGGACTTGTATTTTTAATAAGAAAGTTAAGCAGGTTTGGTATTTTTTATTTTCATCCATCTTTCTTAGAAAGAACCCCTTAGAAAGAATCCTTCCTTGTAAATGTCAACTTACTTTTCTTTTTTGACTAGTTCATAGATAGAAACCAAGAAGAAATAATTCTGAGTTTCCATTTTTAGGTAAGTGTTTACAGTGTAAGATTCAAAAGTTAAAAGTGATCTGTCATCCAGAATATCTTTTGCCTTCAGTAAATCCAGTAACCTAACTCCTTACCTAACTCCTGTCACTAGGAAAAGAGTATTTTAGATAGTACTCTTCATTTGCTCCTTACGTGATGAGAAGTATTTCATGTCTACTTAATTAAAACAAAATGAAACAAATACACACTCCAAGTTTCTTGACTTTTTAGCGGAGTGGTCTTGTTCAGTTGGCTCCCTGGAATAAAATATGTTTTATTAATGAAAGCTAACAAATAAAATTAAAATTTATTAAATTAAATTTGCCCCTAATTCCTTAAAGTCTTGGTCAAAGCAGGTGAATACAGTAAGCGCAAAGGTATAGTTGGGGCTTCCCTGGTGGCTCAGGTGGTAAAGAATCCGCCTGTAGTGCGGGAGACCTGGCTTCGATCCCTGGGTTAGGAAGATCCCCTGAAGAAGGGCACATGCCCTGCCATGTGCACACGCACAGACACACACAGTACTAACCACATTGAGATGTAAACCTGTGGTTAAGAACTATCAGTATCCGAACTATTGCTTGGATTCTGGAAAAAAAAGGATATTTCATATTTTAAACCTTTTTTAAGAGTCAGTTTATTTTTTTCTATTATGGTTCAGAGGTATGGAGAGAATTAATGATATCAAGCACTAGAAATCTTAGAAATTACTAGTAATGCTGTGCTTAATCTTTTAAATTTGGTCAAATTAGATTTCTTGGCATTATTGTCAGGAATTTTCAAATTTCAGGTAACATGATTCAAGTCGGCAGGTAATTTAGATTAGCTTTGTTTTAAAAGGAATCTTCAAAGGGCCAGTTGGTAAGAGCTTTGACTGAATTACTTTAAGGAAAGCATAAATGACACTAACAAAATAAAGTTAGGAATCAAGAATCCATGCCTGGGGATTTCCCTGGCTACACAGTGCTTAGGGCTCCGTGCTTCCACTTCAAGGGGCACGGGTTCAATCCTGGTCAGGGAGTTAAGATCCTACATTACCCCTGGTGTGATTAAAAGAAAAGAGTACATCTGCTAGATGCTTCAAACTGACTAATACATGCTAGGGTGCTTTAATAAAAAGTCGTCTTTTTTCATTTGATTATGATTTGGAGAGATACCGTCAGGTCTTCATCGTGTTAAAGCTTGGTATTTATCTGTAGAGAGAAATTGTTCTAAGGCCGCTGTCCTGACCAGCTCTTTCATAGGCTCCAGCTACAGATGAGAGCCACTGAGGCCACTGTATCACCGAGTGTCAGCCCAATTGAAAGTGAGGCTAACAGTGCTTATAAAAGAGTACGTAGAACAGTTTACCAGTGGTATTAATCCTCATTGCCATCTGTGGAGACAAAGCCGGTGGTCAAACATCGGATATTCCCCCAGCACTTCCTTATGGCAGACACCTTTCTAAGAACCAGGGATATACCAGTGACTGAGATAGCCTGAGGCCCTCCAAGGATAAAGCTAGGATCTAGCAAAAGAAGCTATTTATCATGTTAATGAACAGACAAACAGGCCAGGAGGACAATTGCAGATCCAAATACATGTCAAAAAGAATTAAATTGATGTATGGAAGATGGTATGGAGATTCCTTAAAAAACTAAGAATAAGACCACCATAATGACCCAGCAATCTCACTCCTAGGCATATACCCCAAGGAAACCAGGCTTGAAAAAGACATGGGTCCCAGTGTTCATTGCAGCACTATTTACAAGAGCTAGAACATGGAAGCAACCTAGGTGCCCATCAACAGATGAATGGATAAACAAGTTGTGGTATATATAGACACAATGGAACATTACTCAGCCATAAAAAGGAACACATTTGAGTCAGTTCTGATGAGGTGGATGAACCTAGAACCTATTATACAGAGTGGAGTCAGAAAGGGAAAGACAAATTAGGCCATAAAAAAAAATAAAAAATTTTAAAAAATTTAAAAAAAAGAAAGGGAAAGACAAATATCATATTCTAATGCATATATACGGAATCTAGAAAAACGGTTCTGAAGAATTTATTTACATGGCAGCAGTGGAGAAACAGACATAGAGAATAGACTTATGGACATGGAGAGAGGGGAGGAGAGGGTAAGATGTATGGAGAGAGTATCATGGAAGCTTATATTACCATATGTAAAATAGATAGCCAACGGGAATTTGCCGTATGGCTCAGGACACTCAAACAGGGGCTCTGTATCAACCTAGAAGGGTGGGAGAGAGATGGGAGGAAGGTTCAAAAGGGAGAGGATATATGTACACCTATGGCTGACTCATGTTGAGGTTTGACAGAAGACAACAAAATTCTGTAAAGCAATTATCCTTCAATAAAAGAATAAATTTAAAAAAACAGGCACATTTAACCTAGGTAGTGACAAGGAGAGCTGCTTTATTTAAGATGGTCGGAGGAGGCCACTCAAAGGAAACATCATTTGAATTCTGATCGGCTTTATTAAAAGGAAAAAGTTCCTCTCCAAGAAGGGTTTATTAAGTACAAGGAACAGTATTACTAAGGCCCTGAAGATGGGTCCTAGCTGGATGATCTAAGCTCCAAAAGATGGCCAAGGTTTCAAGAGTAAAGTGTACAAAAGGAGAGTGGTAGAGAGTCTGGTTGACTTGAATATGGATGTGCCTGCTCTGTAGCTCCATCACCAAGACAGCTGTGTACATGCGGATGGCAATCATTGGTCCAAACCTGACATGGGACAGTCATCTGTGAATATGTTGAGTGATTTTAAAAGAACGGAACTTGGTGAGGGGGTATACAGAACAGAGGGTGACAGAGCTTGGGGTCATCTCAGTATTTAGAAGAGGAGAAACCAAATAAAAGACTGAGAGGTACCACCCAGTGAGATAGGAAGAACACCAGATAAGCCCGACTGGTTGTCTAGGGAGGAAAGTAATTGATGAAGGAGGATGTGGCCAACCATGCTGGATGCTCTGTAGCATTAAACAGAAAATCGGTAACTGATTTTCTAAGAGGTGGACTACTGGTGATCTCATTAAGGCAGTTAAAGAGAAATGAAAACATGAAAGGACCTTGTATTGAGGCATTTTATGGTGGAGATGAGAAAAATGAGGTAGCAAGTGGAGGAGAAGTGGGGTTGTGGGAGAGGTTTTGTTTGATGTGCTTTTTAAGCATGGGAAGAATCAGAAAAGCATCTCGTTGATGGGAAGGAGACTGTAGACATGAAGAAATTGACATTGCAGAAGAGAGAGCGAATGATGACAGGAGCTAAATTCTTAAGTCAAGAGGAGCCCTGGATGACGTGAGGGAACCAGTGCCCACATGGAAGGGGTGGCCTCAGGAAAAAGTAGAGGCACTTCTTCTGTTGCAGAGTGAAGGGAAGCGAAGTAACTAGAGCAGACTCAGGGAGACCAGTAGGAGTCCCGGTCCGAAGATGATGCCGTACTCATCCTATCATGTCTGTTTTCTCCCCTAAAGTACAGGCAGCAGGAAGTACAGAGTGAGGGAGGCTTTGGAGAACGAAGAGAGAAGACAGAAGTGAAATTATTTTGTATCTTGATAGGAAATGATGTGCTAGGGAAGTTTTATAAGACCATCTGGCACTATGGAGTATCCATTCATGGTTTACGGCAACAAATGTAAAGTCATTCCAGTCGGTGAGGTCAGATGATTTCCTCTGGGATTTTTCAGTTGGGCAGCTCCAGGTGCACCTGGATTTGCCTAAACATGTGCCAGGAGGTCCCAAGAGGGTGTGGTTGAAACACCGAAGGCATAGTATGTAAAGGGAACAGTTGACTAGTCTTGCTAGGATATAAAATAAAAGCTGATAAGGAAGAAATTGAAGGTAAGAATGGGGCATTGGATAGAGGAAAAGTGGAAGGGGCAATAGAATCCTTGCCAAGAGGCACAGGGTGGGGGCTGAAAGGCTGGCTAACTGTGGGTACTTTGGAGGTGATGCAGTCATAGGTCAGGAGGTATATAGTTTGTGGCAGTGTGAGCATATGGCTGAAATGACTGGAGCGGAGGAGGGCAAGGACTTGGAAGGCTCTGGAGAGATCAGCTGTGTGAAGGTTGAAGCTGCTAAGAAATGTTATGGATGCAACAAGGAAGATTAATAGGTTATGGTCTGATGTTTCAGAGGATCTAGATTTTTGAAGAAGGAGGGAGGGGAAATGGATTGAAAGCTGCAAAGGAGAGCAATAAGGATATACACTCCCACTCCAGGCCCTGAATTGTGGGAGGTATGGAAGTGAAACAGACGTATCTAAGGAGCCAGCCCATCTCTGCTAGAATAGCAGGGCAATGAGAAGATACAGTGTCTGAGACACTTGGACTTCTGATAGTGACCAAGAGGATTATGGGTAATAGGTGGGGTGGGACTGTACCTAGAAATCTAGCAGAGGAAGGGTGTCATCCAACAGAGTTCAAAGCACTAGACTGGGGCCAACACAGCTCATTCATCCTCGCCCCACAGGGCAGAAGGTGGACAGGGACTTCCTCAGGGGACTCCTCTGGTAGGCAGCTTCCTGAGCTGGGGGCACCCAAGAGAGGAACCAGGATGCTCATTTCCCTCAGGCCAGTAAATGCCATGCCTGCATCTACCGTAGATAAACATGCATCCAGAGGAAATCTCTGGGTATCTCATCTTTCCAGTGGTAGTGAGAGTACCACTGACTCATAAGTGAGACCACTGCCAGTAGATAAATACATGCTAGGAGGCATGAGTGCTCAACTCCCAGATAACTTCAGAGATCTATAAATTATATGTATATGAACTTAGAATGTATTTTGTTGTTAAGTTGTGACAGTGGAGGGCATCAGATTCTTGGGGGAGTCTGTGAAGACATTTTACTCACAAGGTGGATCAACCAGAATTCTAGAGAGGCTCCAGAGCTCACCATCCTTTGTCATTTTTTGGTTGCTAAGGTGTGTCTGCCTCTGCACAACCCCATGAACTGCAGCACACTAGGCTTCCCTGTCCTTCATCATCTCCTGGATTCTGCTCAAATTCATGTTCATTGAGTCTGTGGTGCCTTCCAACCATTTCATCCTCTGTCATCCTTTTCTCTTCCAACCTTCAATCTTTCCCAGCAACAGAGTCTTTTCCAATGAGTCGGCTCTTCATTTCAGGTGGCCAAAATATTGGAATTTCAGCATCAGTCCTTCCAATGAATATTCAGGGTTGATTTTCTCTAGGACAGATAGGTTTGCTCTCTTTGCTGTCCAAGGGACTCTCAAGAGGCTTCTCCAGCACCACAGTTTAGAAACATCAATTCTTTGGTGCTCAGCCATTTTTATGGTCCAGCTCTCCCATCTGTACATGACTACTGGAAAACCATAATTTTGACTAGATGGACCTTTGTCAGCCAAGTAATGTCTCTGCTGTATAATATGCTGTCTTAAGTTTGTCATAGTTTTTCTTCTAAGGAGCAGGCATCTTTTAATTTCATGGCTGCAGTCACCGTCCCCAGTGATTTTGGAGCCCAAGAAAATGAAATCTGTCACTTTTTCCATTTTAGGAAACACTGTTTCCGTTTTTCCACCATCCTTTAGACCATTTTATTGGAAAAGTACATTGTACTCATTGCTCCTTCCATGGGCTTCCACTAAAGCCGTCAAGTGCACATTTGATTCCTTCTTGTGATCTTCTTATGTATGTATTGCAGTGACTGGAATATAAGATCTTTGAAGGCAGAGCTTTGCCTGAAATCATCATTGTCTTCATATTACATTGCCTGACAAGTTCTTGAAAGTGTGTCATTTCTGTTCCTCCCTTGTCTTTTCTGGGAGGGCAAGAAAGGCGTCATGAAAAGGCAGGAAGGAGAAACAAGGAAGGTGAAGACCTTAACTGGTCGCATTTTCCATCCTTGTCTGAAATATAGAGCTTTGTTTAAAGTGATTAAGGGCAAGATGGTATGGATTATGTTTAGGCATATGAAGAAAAGGACCCAGGAGACAGATGTTGGAAAGGATCTTAAAATACAGCTCTCATCTCTGAACCGAGAGAGACTCTGCTGTGACTGTGGAGGTGAAAAGGTACTTGAAGATTTTTATGTAAACACATAGAAGATGGAGCCTGTAAGGAGTTGTTCATCCAGCCTTTTTTCTTTTTTTTCTCAATTAGAGATGTGTTTTCTGAACTATCTTTGGCCTCAAATGCCTCACAGGGAACAAATATGATAAAATAATAGGCAGAGACCCTGCTCTGCACCTAGGTTCCATTTGACAAAGTCTTCCTCTCTGAGGATGCGAACAGTGATAAACCAACTAAGTACTAGTTAGGTCATGAAAGGCCCCCGAGGAAGCAAGCTGTTCCCAAACAGTGACACAAAAGCCAAACTTGAATTAAAAATTTCAATCATTGATTTTCACCCCTTCAGTGTCTTTGAGTGGAAAGCAGAGGCGTTGACTTCTTGACAAGGCTTGTTTTCAGTTAAACTTTTTGGAGAGGGTGATTGGTTTTTGTTTATTTTTAAATAACTTAAACAATCACAATTCTTATAAATTCCAAAAAATACAGATTATGAGAAGGGCAAAAGAAAATAGGAATAGTCTTAACTCCCAGGATTAACTCTTATTAACAGTGTAAATCAACACCAATAAAAGTTAATTAATAAAAAACAATGTAACATAGTCTTTTTTTACAAGGTGCTATTTTTTTTAAGTAGCTAAGTTACATTCTATAAACAGCCATGATAAAATAAATTTGAAATGTGTTCCTAGATTAAGCCACGAAATATAAGCTCTTCTGGTTCTAGGGTTAATTAGGAAGATTATTTGATTCAGGGCTATTTCTTTTATTTCTGTTTATTTATTTTTTTACTTGAAGTATAGTTGATTTGAAGTGTTAGTTTAGGTATACAGCAAAGTGATTCAGTTATACATATATTTATGTATTCTTTTTCAGATTCTTTTCTATTATGGGTTATTATAAGATACTGAAAGTAGTTCCCCTTTGTATACAGGTCTTTATTATTTATCTGTTTTATAATAGCAGTATGTGTCTGTTAATCCCAAATTCCTAATTTATCCCTCCTAGAGCTATTTCTTTCACATAAGTATTTAACATGGAATTCTCTTTATAAAACATAAAGCCATCAATTCCTAAAAATTGATACAAAAGAAATAGTATCTTTAATTTTTAAATCCATTAGCATAAAAGTTTAATTTGTATTACCATGAAAGTTTCCACTTTTTATACAACCACATTTTAGAGGGGAGCTTCCTTAAAGAGGATAAAGGCAAAGA
The DNA here is from genome assembly GCA_007570785.1 of Antilocapra americana. Classification (NCBI taxonomy): domain Eukaryota; kingdom Metazoa; phylum Chordata; class Mammalia; order Artiodactyla; family Antilocapridae; genus Antilocapra; species Antilocapra americana. Next base: position 10,203,108 of record ML663567.1, read on the forward strand.
GTTAACACTAGCAATTTCTGTCACAGTCCTTTCTTTCGATCAGTATCTAAGCAAAGCCAAGAAGAACTGGGGCAAGGAGCTATTTTTATGTTTTATGTTCTTTATTTCTGGGATTTGCAGGAGAAATGATGGTGGAGAGTTAGTTTCCTGACTGCTGTTCTTAACTGTAGTTTGTTTGGAAAGTGTTATTGTAAGCTAACATTGGTTCTAGTAATTTTTTTCCTTAAGGGTTTACCAAACAATGTCAAATTCAGTTTTCTATTGAGTTTGAATATAATGTCTGCTCTTTTTTGTGATAATGAAAGTGGTTCACTCCTGAGAAGAGTTTTTCAAGAAAGTAAAGATGTATGCATCTCTTTTTAAAAGAAACCTATAATTCCAGGAGAATCATTTAGTTATCTGAAAGACATAAAGTACTCTCCCTTAAATAATTCTCAAATCTTCTCTGACTTTTATTCTAACAAATCTGTCATCTCTTTTGTGGGGTGGGGTAGAGAATGGCTTAAATCCTAATGCTTTGTTCTTACAGTCATTGAACAATTCACAATTCACAAAGTCTTCCGTGATCAAGTCTAGCGTATTATAGATAGTGGGATGGAACTGAAAATGGGGCTGTTCATTAGATTTTGATAGATGGTATACAGAACTCTGCAGCACAGCGCCATGACATCATGGACTGCACATGGGCACGGAGACACCCCAGCCAAGCACAGCCACTTCGTGCCTGGTCACGGGCACCACTGATGCCAACAGTGCACACGGGGCTCTGTGCCTGCTGACATCTGCTGTTACTAGGCTGGGATCTCCCTGGAAAATCCTAAGGGACCATAAGTAGAAAAGCGCACGGGGAGAAACGATAGGTTTCTAAGGCAGTGTTTATTTGAGAATCCATCTTCATTCTGAGGTTTCCTCTTGCTATCTTCCTATTCTTGGAGGGTTGTTGAATGTTCCTGATCTCCTCTTCTCCCAGGTCAAGCAGGGGCCCATGCAGGGAATGGAATGGAGGATGGAGCCTGTCTTATTCTGCCTGGGCTGCCTGGCCTGGGCACAGTGGACCAAAGGTCTCAGTCACACACAGCATCTTCAAAACAGAAAACTCCCTCCAACAAAAGTAGTCTCAGTTAATGTTAATCAGTCAACAGAGTTAATGATGAAGATTGTGTGGCCAGAAGTCCTATAGACTGTAAATAATCTCAGAATCTAGAGATACGTTGGGCAAGGATCATCAAGGAAATTTTTACAAATAAGTTTATACTGAATTAATAGATTTTTAATTAGGTGATGTTTGAATCTTGGATTATTACTATGCATGCTATAATAGTTATGGAGAACTTGTATAAACTAAAGAAACTTAAAGATTTAAGATTATTTTTTCTTTCCTTTATTCATATTCTTTTTTTCTCTCTCTCTCTTCATCCCTTTGTCCGTCTTTTCCTTCCTCCCTCTACCAAGAGATTTACCAGTTTGGTTTACCCTCTACCAGTTTGATTTACTTAAGCCAGATAGAAGCCTCATTCAGCTGCACTGTGGTGTATACCTACATCCATACAGTACTTAACCAGGCCTGGGTCTTAGAAACGTTAGTGGAATACAAAAATAAATGGTTCAGACACTTTTATTTTCTCCTTGCTCTCTTCTTTTGGAAAGAGAAGGAAGGAGGGAGAAATAAATGTTGAAAGCATTCAAGGAGCAGTCCAAAGGTGCTAAGCTCATAAGAACATCACAGAAAGAAGGGTTTCTCACCTATGATCTCAGGGCCTTCATTGTATCAATTAATGTCTGACACCACAGTTTTCTGGGATCTACTCACCCAGCTGTTCATCAACTTGAGCTTTTAAGTCGTGCAGTTACTATGAAATGAGACTATCTGCATTTTTCAGATGTGGACACTTGTGCCAGGTCACAGGCAACTGCATTTGTGTAGGGCCATGAGTGAAGTCCAAGGGCAACGGCTTTACTGTCAGAGGTGGAGGGATTTTTACTCCTCTGTTTTTTGATTTGCTGCTTATTTTAATTCATAATTCAAGTGGACAGGAGAAATAGGCTGCCACTGAGCACCTGTCTTTTAAGGTGGGATTATTTTTCTTTCATTTTAAATGCATTTCTGGGTGTTTTCAGTGCACTCGCAGCTCAGCTTTTTGTTTTGTAATCCTTGTTAGAAAGCAATTTTTAAAGTAATAAGGATGCGCCTTTTCATTTGGATGCTTGCTAAGCTGTTCAGTGGATGGATCCCTGCAGGCCTGAGCAGCTGTCGCCTGTCCATCTCTGACTTCCCTCACCACCCTCTGTGACTCACCTTGATCTTTCAGGAGCCTGAATTGTAGGTGGCTGCCTCCTTTCTGAAGCTCTGCCTTTGGACCTCACTCCGAGGCAGTAAGATTAAAAATAAAAATTAACATCATGACATGGTGTGTAGTTTTGCATATTTTAGTATGAGAACCTGTACCAGATGAGTGGTCTTTTATTTCCTCTCTTCAAATAGGAAACTTCCCAAATGCTCCTGCCCTTGGATGGAGCAATCTCTGTTAGCACTGAAGTGAATAATTCTATATTTGGCAGTTTTATGTCAGAGCGAGTCTCATAAACGCAGCAGATGTACATTCTGGGTGACTGCCATTAGCATGCATCTGGGGAGTTACTTACTGGTTATTGGCAGATTTGGGGGTGGGGGATGGTGAAGGAAAGGGAACAGAGGAGTTCCCCCTCATTGTTTTATCTTCTGAGCAATTGTCCCCAAAGTAAAACCTACTGAATCTGAATCCCTAACTGAATCTTTTTCTACTGAAACGTCTGTGATCCTGTTAACTGCGGGAAGCTTTTGGATTGGAGATTTTCCGCTGAATTAAGAGAAGTAAGCCTGGCCTCTCTCGCTGTTTACATTTTAATTGTTTCAAAAAGCAAAGCTTTTGAGGAAGTGAGTTGCTCCCCCTGAGTGGCATCGTTTGCTTTTGTGAAAGTCGACTCATGGAACTGTCTGTGTGAAACCAATAAAACAGCTTGTCACTGGAGCTAAATTATTCTCTGTGGAACACAGCTGAGTCAGTGGCCTGGGGAGCATGGCAGGGCACAGGGGACTTAAAGGCGGGACAGCAGCACCAGCATCTATATTTTCTCCCAACTGGTGAGTGTAGTAGGGCTGATGGAACCATAAAGAGCCCAAGGAACCCAGTTCAGTTTTTCAGGTACACACAGCCGGGGGCTCCTCGTGATCACTGACCTCCAGTCCTCACCGTAGTGTTTCTCCTTTTCCTGTTGCTCTAGCTTTCTCTCTTTGATCTCCATAGCGGTTCCATTTGTAGCCTTCCACAGCTGCTTTTCCTTTAGAGATTTGAGCTGAGGTTTAAGAGACTCTCTGGATTAGAGTCCTAAAGTCTCTTTCCTGGAGAAGCAGGGCTGAGAAGATTGTCTGAGCAACCAAAAGGGCCCCCTTTATCCCATGGGAGACAAACCTGTAATAGCTTCTACAAATTACTTAGTATCTTCCTGTCTCCCCTTATTTGTAACTTGCCAAGAGTTAGAGGATCCCCATGTTGCTTGCTCAGGGTAGAGTGAGGATCTTTTCATCCTCTTAAGTTTTTTTTTATCACATTCATTTAAAGCTATAGCATTTTTTTTTTTTTTTTGCTTCTGTTCCTTTGTGCTGCTCCTTCTCTTTTCTAAGTCTCCTCCCTCACACCCATTCAGTCTCTTCTGAAAGCTAAGACCTTTAGCTACCATCTAAGCTCCATAATTAATTAGCCTACATCCAATGAATGTTTACTGTGTACCTTACTATGCATATTATAGATATTTGTATACATTGTCTTTTCTCCTTACTAGATTGTAAAGTCTTTAAACACAAGTCATAGTTTGTCTTTGACAGTCCCCAGAATAGTGCCTTGTACATAGTGTCTAGTGCGTAGTGAATAAATGTGGCCAGCACTATGGTTTTCAGTTGATTTGGAAAAAAAAAATGGAAATGATAGATATATTAATTATTAGGCTGCAGTCCCTGCACATTGCATGCGATTTCATTTGTTTCTAGGAAAATGCTTACTAACTGGTTAGAGGTCTGCTCCCACCCTCCCCACCCCCATTCCCCTGCTGTTTTCTTACCTTATCATGTGTTCCTCTTAAGTAGCAGCTTACCTTGGGGAGATGTGACCTCCACAAAGCCAGTGCTCATAAGCTTCTTATCTCTCCGTGAATATTTGTATCAGTTAGAAGGGAGAGCAGAGGGGGAGCCTGGAATCTCTACTTTTACCCTCATTCTAGCTCCTGTTGCAGTGATTTCTACTCTGTATATTTTCTCCTCTTTTTTTCTTTGTATTTAGAAAAGAATAGGATTCATATGGGCTTTTAGCAGATACGGTGAGTTATTTGTCAATCCAAGGACCCTGAGTCATCTTGAGGCCATTTATATGTGAAGCACTGATTTATGTCTGAAGAAGGATTAAGATTTTCAAATATTTTGGAGGGTTTTTGGTGTCTTTAAAATGGGGGTGGATTTTACATTCACTGAAGATTTCATGGATTAATTTATTGAGTTATCTTCCTTAGCATCAAACAGTTATCCCCAACTAATCCTTGTTTACTATTTTCATGAGAACTGAAAGACATTTCCTTCAGTTTTGAATTGCCTGCCAAAGCTATATAACACATGAGGTCTTTGTACTTCTTTCTCCAATAGCCTATGAAATCCAGCATTCAACTGTCTGCAGAGACATCTTGCAGAAAAAGATCTTTTGCTGATTTCTCTGGTTGAATTCATGAGATCACAAGTTAAAAGGTTGAAGTTCAAGTAGCAAATAAAAGGCCAAGTTGTAACACCAACAGTTTGCACCAAAAATCTTCTGTGTTTCTCTGTTTAAAGCAACCGCGCTAAGCTGGGTTGGTGTTTTCCTTTTTCTGTGTTTCTCTCATGAGCCTGTACTGTCACCACTTACTCAGTGCCTGGTCACCACTTACTCAATGCCTGGAGCAAGGCTTCCTCGGAAACCAGCGCATGCCTGGGAGACTGAAATGGCAATAGAGGGCTGTAAATGTGTGTGGGAGATGTCCAGATTGCACCGTCATTCCTTCTGTCTTTGGATGTTGTAGTCTAGGCTGGTTCTCTTAGAAGGTAATGAATATGTTCTTCTTCACTCACCATACAGTTATTGAGAACCTGTCATGTGCTTGCTTTGCTGTACCAGGCATTGTGGAACTGTAGTCTGTATGAGACAGCTGTAAATTGATTTCTTGTGTGGCTTATGAAATCACATTTTCTTTTAGAGGAATCCCTTCTGTAAAATAGAAGTATAGTATCTCATGAATGAGAAAACTTCTGCTGCTGCTGCTGCTACTGTGACCACCTACCAAGTCTAGGGGGTTTACATTCTGTCGTATATCTTTGAATTTTTGGTCCTCTGAAATGAGTTTTTATCTCTGTTTAACAGCTGTGAATCCTGAGGTTCACAGAGGTCAAATTAGTTGTTCTGGATCCCGTGCTTCATGTGTTTCAGAGCTGAAGTTCAAACATAAGCCAGCTTTACCCCTAAGCCTGTGTCCTCAGTCACTACCTCCTACTTTTCTGGAGGTTGTCAAATACCAGATATCCTGAATCAGCCATAACGTTTCATCTAGCTCTGGGGTTTTCTTTCACACCACAGGTAAGACAGGTGCATGAATAATTAAAACCCAAGGACCCAGGTTTCTCTACCACTTGGACTCAGAATGTCTTAGCTGGGGTGACAGAGACTTAATACTCAACAAGAGTTTGCTTGGGAAATAGCAGCAAGCAAGACGCAGGAGTCCCCTTTTGCCCATCAAGGAATTTATCTTGCTCAGTCGCTAATGAGGCTAGAAAGAATATATAGGAAAGAAAGCCATTTCCTGGCTGACACTTCCAATGCAAGGGCAGCACGCAGAGCAGAATATGGTGGTGGTGAGGGAGCAGAGCTTACAAGTTCAAGATCACGTTTGAAATCAGAGAGCCTTTTTCTCTTAAGCTGTGTTTCACAATGGCTACACACGACTAAGTGTTTCAGGTGGTGATTCTCCAAGCTTGTTCCCCAGGCCAGCAAAATCAACATCAGCTGGGAACTGGATGAAAATACAAAGTCTCAGGCTCTACCTGACATCCTCTGAATCAGAAATTCAGGGGTTGGGTCCCAGCAGTCTGTACAAAGAAATTCTGGTATACTGTGAATGTGACAACCACTGGTTTAGGGTATACCTTTCTCCTCATTGCAAATAGGTCCAGTGAAGCAAGCAAAAGGGACTGATTTATAATAGCATCAACTCACCTGTCATGAACCTAACTTTATTCATTTATTCATTCACCACTTTTGCTGAGAACTTCGAGAGATATCAGTATTTTTTAAATTAATTAATCTTTTTCTTTACATTGTTGTGTTGGTTTTGCCATACATTGTATTCTTAAATTGTAGTACAGTTGATTTACAATGTCGTGCCAATCTTTGCTGTCCAGCAGAATGACTCAGTTATACACCTATATACATTTTTTAACATTCTTTTCCATCACGGTTTGTCACAGGTTATTGAGCCTAGTTCCCCATGCTATACAGTAGAACCTTGCTGTTTATTCATTCTGTATATAATACTTTGCATCTGCTAACCCCAAACTCCCACTCCATCCTTCTCGGACCTGCCGCCCCCTTGGCAACCACATGTCTGTTCTCTATGCCTGTGGGTCTGTTTCTATTTTGTAGATAGGTTTGTTTATGCCATATTTTAGATTCCACATATAAATGATATTATATAGTATTTCTCTTTCTCTTTCCGACTGACTTCACTTAGTACGGTAATCTCTAGTTGCAGCAAATGGCATTATTTTGTTCTTTGTTATGGGTGAGTAGTATTCTGTTGTTTATAGGTACCGTATCTTCTTTATCCATTCATCTGTCAGTGGACATCTAGGTTGTTTCCATGTTTTGGCTATTGTGAACAGTGTTGCTGTGAACACGGGGGTGCGTGTGTCTTTTTGAATTAGTTTTGTCCAGGTGTATTCCCAGTAGTGAGATTGCTGGATCATGTGGTAATTCTATTTTAGCTTTCTGTGGAATCTCCATACTGTCTTCCATAGTGGTTGCACCAACTTACATTCCCACCAGCAGTGTAGGGGGCTTTGCTTGTCTCCACACTCTCTAGCATTGGTTGCTTGTAGACTTTTTAATGATGGCCATTCTAGGATGACCAATGTGTGGTACCTCGTTGTAGTTTTGATTTGCATTTCTCTAATAATTAGTGATGTTGAGCATCTTTTCATGTGCCTACTGGCCATCTGTATGTCTTCTTTGGAGAAATGTCTATTAAGTCAGCAGATATCAGTTTATTTCGTCCTTGCAGTAATCCTGTGGGATGTTGTTTATTCCCATTTTACAGTTGAGGAAACAGGCTTAGAGGTGACTTGTCCTACAGCGCAGAGCCATCTTCGATGTGAACCAAGTTTTGGGACATGTACTCTGAGAGTTAGGCAAGGCATTGCATCCCAAGGAGCTCATCATCAAGCAGGGAAATAGATTCACAACAAAAATTAAAAACTCTGCAGTATCTCTGTATGCTTTCATAATACTCTCAGCATCCAAGAGAGTTAACCAAGTAAAGGTTTCTTTTAAAATATCCATATAGAGAATTCTGTGGCAATCCAGTGGTTAGGACTCTGTGCTTTGACTGCTGAGGTTGAGGGTTCAATCCCTGGTGGGGGAACTAAGATCCTGCAAGCCATGGGTGTGCCCCCCCCCAAAAAAAGGAGAAAAGAAAGAAATTATCCTCCTCTCAAAAAGAGGCACAATAAGGAGATTAAACATGCACCCTTTTTGTCTGTAGTTCATGATCATGGAACAGTGTGTGGACAGCATTTTTAAATCCATGCCGTTTTAAACACCTGTGAGTGTGCAGTCAGTCACTCAGTAAACACGATGTGGTTACTGCACTAGGTACTGGGTAGAAACTTTGAGAACAAAAATAAAAGGGAATAATATTTGGTCTCAAGTCACTTAAAAGATTCTTTGTTTGAGTCATTAGAAAACAATAAAAGAGAGAATATCAAGACCTAAGTAATATGATGCAATAGTGGTTGAATAAAGGGTGAGATCAGTGATGTCATTCAACCCAGCAGTGTTTTTCACTGGTGAATAAGTCTATATAATCAGTACATTGAAGTTGGTTGCTCTGGGCCTGGGGCAAAGAGGCATGAGGCAGAGTTTATATTGGGTGGGTGGGTGGAGGGGGCAGTGTGAGGGAGAAAGGGAGAGAATGCACGTTTATTTGTATGTACAAATCTGCAAATGTAAAATTCCAGTTTGGAGTTATGCACGTATATAATCTCAATAATAGTTACTAATTGTTCATTGAATAGACCTATGTAGTTACACTTACTTTAACGTACAATCGTATCTCTTCTTCAACACTGGATGTTTATTATCAATTCTCTGATTCTCTACCAACTTAATAGGCAAAATGCTATTTTAGTTTGTCTAATTTTAAAGATTTATACATTGAGCATTTTTCCATATTTTATCTTTAACAGCATGTGCCTATTATCTTTCATTAGATTGTTTCCTTATTTGTAAGGATTCTTTATTCTTGTAAAAGAATTATTTTTTCTTTATATGGGCGACAGCCCTTTGTTGTATGAGTTGCATACATTTCTTCCTGTTTGTATTTTTTTAGCCATAATTTTTTGTGTGTATGCCATAAAGAAGAGTTGCATTTTTATGTACACAAATGTATAAATTTTTTTCTCTGACTTTTGAGCTTTGTTTCCTACTCAGAATTCCTTGATGCAAAACTGTTAAGATATCCATGTTTTCAACTAGTTGTTTTATGGTTTTTATTTTCTATACACTTTCTAAAGAAATTAAATGTTATGTTATATAAAGAGTGAGGAAGAGCCCTAACTTCATTCTTTTTCTTCTAACGGCCAGCAAAGTACTCTAGACCCAGTCATTATACATAACCCACTGGCTTCAAGTGCAGCCTACTATTGTGTATTAAACTCCAAATTTTATTTGAGTGATTTAACTGTTTTTGAACCAGTTTTCAGACTTCCTGGCGTCTTCCCCAGTTTAGTCAATACTCCTAGTTATAAGAGTATTCATATAACTCCTACTTCTATGAATTACTAGTAATAAAGGACTACACTTGCTTCCTGTGGATACTGCCTCTAGTTCACTTTACAAAAAAGTGGAGAGAGATGAACATTATTAAAGAGTACTTGCATCAAGGATATAATATAATAATAATAAGGTTTGTGATTTTTAATGATATTCTCCAAGAATGTGAGACCTATAAAGTTATGGAGAGATACCTAGAGAAGAATAGATTCTCAATAAATTGAATGCATGAATCGGAAATTTGGTATTGTCATATTGTCTTCTTTTCACTTTTCAGAAGATTAACATAGTTCATCTAGATAAAGAAGCAATAGATCTAAATGGATATGGTTTAGTAATTCTGAATTTGGTACAATGTGTCAAAAGCCATAAAACTTTTCATAGTCTGTAACCCAGTAAAACTCACTTCTAAGAATCTCTTCAAAGGAAAAAAATCAAAAAGGAAGGGAAAGTTACATGTATAAAAGTCTCTTTATAACACTGTTTATGTGAGGAAAATCTTGATAGCAAGGAACCAAAAATAGAAAATAAGATAAATTGTTGAAAATAATAATTAAAAAGCATAAATCAGGATACATATAGTATACCAAATCAACAATGCAAAAAAATAGAGGAAAACAATAGAATGGGAAAGCATAGAGATCTCTTCAACAAAATTAGAGATACCAAGGGAATATTTCATGAGAACATGGTCACAATAAAGGACAGAAATGATATGGACCTAACAGAAGCAGAAGATATTAAGAAGAGGTGGCAACAATACACAGAAGAACTATACAAAAAAGATCTTAATGACCCAGATAATCACGATGGTATGATCACTCACCTAGAGCCAGACATCCTGGAGCCTCAAGTCAAGTGGGCCTTAGGAAGCATCAAAATGAACAAAGATGGTGGTGGTGATGGAATTCCAGCAGAGCTATTTTAAATCCTAAAAGATGATGCCGTTAAAGTGCTGCACTCAATATGCCAGCAAATTTGGAAAAGTCAGCAGTGACTGCAGGACTGGAAAAGGTCAGTTTTCATTCCAATCCCAAAGGAGGGCAATGCCAAAGAATGTTCAGACTACCACATAAATGCACACACTAGCAAAGTAATGCTCAAAATTCTCCAAGTTAGCCTTCAACAGTATATGAACTGAACTGAGAATTCCCAGGTGTTCAAGCTGGATTTAGAAAAGGCAGAGGAACCAGATATCAGATTGCCAACATCTTTTATTCATCGAAAAAGCAAGAGCATTCCAGAAAAAAACATCTACTTCTGCTTTATTGACTTTGCTAAAACCTTTGACTGTGTGGATCACAACAAACTGTGGAAAATTCTTAAAGACATAGGAATACCACACCACCTTACCTGTCTCCTGAAAAACCTGCATGCAGGTCAAGAAGAAACATAACCAGACCTGGAACAACATACTGGTTCCAAATTGGGAAAGGAGTATGTCAAGGCTGTATACTGTCACCCTGCTTATTTAACTTGTCTAGGAGTACATCATGTGAAATGCCAGGCTGGATGAAGACAAGCTGGAATCAAGATTGCTGGAAGAAATATCAATAACCTCAGATAGGCATATGATACCACCTTTGTGGCAGAAAGTGAAGAGGAACTAAAGAGCCTCTTGATAAAGGTGAAAGAGGAGAGTAAAAGAGTTGGCTTAAAACTCAACATTCAGAAATTGAAGATCATCGCATCCAGTCCCATCACTTCATGGCAAATAGATGGGGGAACAATGGAAACAATGATAGCCTTTATTTTCTTGGGCTCCAAAATCACTGCAGATGGTGACTGCAGCCATGAAAATAAAAGATGCTTGCTCCTAGGAAAAAAAGCTATGACCAAACTAGATAGCATATTAAAAAGCAGAGACACTACTTTGCTGACAAATCATTTTGACAAAACTGTTGTCAAAGCTATGGTTTTTTCTGTAGTCATGTATGGATGTGAGTCAGACTATAAGAAATCTGAGTGCTGAATAATTGATACTTTTGAACTGTAGTATTGGGAAAGACTGTTGAGAGTCCCTTGAACTACAAGGAGATCCAACCACTCAATCCTAAAGGAAATCACTCCTGAGTATTCACTGGAAGGACTGATGCTGAAGCTGAAACACCAATACTTTGGCCACCTCATGTGAAGAACTGACTCATTGGAGAAGACCCTGATGCTAGGAAAGATTGAAGACAGGAGGAGAAGGGAATGACAAAAGATGAAATGGTTAGATGACATCACTGACCCAATGGACATGAGTTTGAGCAAGTTCTCGGGTTTGGTGATGGACAGGGAAGCCTGGCGTGCTGCAATCCATGGGGTCACAGAGTCAGACGTAACTGAGCGACTGAACATACTGACTAACCAGAGAAGCTCCTAGTAAAATCTTAATCTTGGTCAAATATTGTAGCTATATATTTGTGATCTAAAACTTGAGAAATATTCTGTGACAACCTAGAAGGGTGGGATGGGGTGGAAGTTTCGAGGGAGACTCTAAAGGGAGGAGACATATGTATGTGGCTGATCCATTTTGATGTAGGACAGAAATCAACACAATCTTGTAATTATCCTTCAAGTAAAAATGAATTAAGGGAAAGAACTGAAGAGACATTTTAAGTTCTATATTTTGTACCAATAGCAAATATAAAAGGTATAAGCTATTTTGGGGATTGGGTGGGTTGATGACGTTTTTAAGATGAGCATTCTTTGTAATAGGTTACCCTAGTGTCTCAGATGATAAAGCGCCTGCATGCAGTGCAGGAGACCTGGGTTGGGAAGATTCGCTGGAGAAGGAAATGGCACCCCACTCCAGTACTCTTGCCTGGAAAATTCCATGGGCGGAGGAGCCTGGTAGGCTACAGTCCATGGGGTTGCAAAGAGTCAGACATGACTGAGCAACTTCACTTTTTTTTTTTTGTCTTTGTAACGGACTATATCCTTGTGAGTACCATGTGGATGCAGACCACTTTGATCTGTCTCCTATGTGTCTTTGTAGTACTCATCAAACTGTACCTGTTGAGCTGTTATCTCTGTTCCTCACATCTTTCATCAAATCTGGATTCTCACAGAGCATCTCTGGCAGCAGAACAAGCTGGCTCAGTAGCTATATTTCAGTTTTGCTCTTTGGTTTTCTGCTCCCACCAGAGAACCTTTCTGGATGACGTTTGTCTTGGCTTCCATGGGGAATAATGAAGCTGTGGACGTGATCTCAGACATTTGAAATCAGTTCACAGATTGCTGTCAGTGCTCTCTCTGCATCTGTACAAATAGTCACCTGTTGGATTTGGGGTGTTGACAGCAGATAACTTAAGTGGAAATGGCAGTGAAGGACAGGCAGTGTCTGCTCTCATGAAGTTGTTTTAAAAGTAAGTGGTTACTAGGCTGTGTCTATACTTCTGCCCTTCACATGTTTAACCGGGAGCTGTCACTCCCAACATACAGGCTCAGGTCCATGGATTATCAGGACAGCATTTGGCCTAGAACAGTGATTTTCAATGCGGTCCTCAAACAGCAGCGGCAGCATCACCTGGGAACTTGTTAGAAATGCAGATTCTCAGGCTGCTCATTAGACACACTGAGTCAGGAACTCTGGGACGGTTCAGCAGAGTGTGTTTCAACAAGCCCTCCAGCTAATCATGATCAGACACTCAAGTTTAACACCTGTGACTGTTAAAAGAGCAGAAACTTAACCCCCAAGAACATTCTTACCATCATCTTCTTTTTCACTTAGTCTGTATAATTCATAAAATCTTGCAACTTCAGAGGAAGGTACCCCCTAGATCTGCTTCCACTCTGAAGCCTCAAGGGAACTGTTTTTCATTTCTATTTTTAGATGTCTTAGTAATGCTTCCCCTGCTCTAAAATATATTCTTCTTTATGTATCATCCGTAAGAAGTTTTTATTACTATCTTCTCTGAGAAATAAAGACTTAGGTTACTTATATGCCCTTCCCTTTTCCTTGCTTCCTCTGAATTTTTTTATCAGTTCAGACCAGTCACTCAGTCGTGTCTGACTCTTTGTGACCCCATGGACTGCAGCACGCCAGGCCTCCCTTTCCATCACCAACTCCCAGAGCTTACTTAAACTCATGTCCATCGAGCTGATGACGCCATCCAACCATCTCATCCCCTGTCGTCCCCTTTTCCTCCTGCCTTCAATCTTTCCCAGCGTCAAGGTCATTTCAAATGAGTCAGTTCTTCACATCAGGTGGCCAAAGTGTTGGAGCTTCAGCTTCAGCATCAGTCCCTCCAATGAATAGTCAAGACTGATCTCCTTTAGGATGGACTGGTTGGATCTCCTTACAGTCCAAGGGACTCTCAAGAGTCTTCTCCAACACCACAGTTCAAAACCATCAGTTCTTCAATTTTTTTTATCATGTACACTAAAAAAACAATTTTTGGTTCTTCCAGAGATGACCTTGATGATTTTCAGTGATGTACTTCTAGTCTTGTCTTCACCGTTGTACTTAGTACTGTGTAAAGTGAAGAAACTGGCTTTCACTGCCCCACCTCCTCCTTTCTCCTTCCCTCATTCAGACTATTTTAGTCTGTCAGTGTTCCTATTTTACTGTGATAAATTATTTGATAACTAATTTATACATTGCTGCTGAAAATTGGAAATATTGTCTACAGTAGAATTATTAGGTTATGTCAATATTATTGGCTACAGAATGGACGTCTTTGACTTAATGCCTCATCCCCCCACTGTGTGTTCCCCTGTGCTTGCATGCTGCCTAGGTTTGGTGCCTAGCCTTCCATCCATGGCAGTGTGTCCCAAAGAGTTTTCTGTAGTTCTGTAGGTGTGAAGCAAAAACATGGCAAAGCAAGTTTGGGAAACACTTAAGTAAACTTAAACCCATTACTATAAGACTTTTTGGAAGCTTTAATTTCTATTTTTTGTTTTGTAAATGGACTTTAGTTTTATTTTTGTAACTTTTTAATTTTATATTGAAGTATAGCTGATTAACAATATTGTGATAGTTTCAGGTACACAGCAAAACAACTCATCCATAGATATACACGTGTCCACTCAACCCAAACTCCCCTCCCACCCAGGCTGCCACATAAGGTTGAGCACAGTTCCATGTGCTATACAGCAGGTCCTTGTTGGTTATCTATTTTAAATATAGAAGTGTGTACATGTCCATCCTAAACAACCTAACTATTCCTTCCCCCCAACCCAGTAACCATAAGTTTGTTCTCTAAGTCTGTGAATCTTTTTCTATTTCATTTGTATCATTTCTTTTTAGATTCTGCATTAAAGAGATATCATACACTGTTTCTCTGTCTGACTTACTTCACTCAGTACAACAATCTTGGTACCATCCATGTTGCTACAAATGGTATTATTTCATTCTTTTTAATGACTGAGTAATATTCCATTATATAAATGTACCCCATCTTCCTTATCCATTCCTCTATTGATGGACATTTAAGTTGCTTCCATCTCTTGGCTATTGTGAATGTGCTTGCAATAAACATTGGGGTACATGTTTTTCTCCAGACATATGCCCAGGAGAAGGATTGCAGGCTAGAGCCTTTCATTTCTAAAGAAAATTATGATTCCTCAAAAGACAGATTCAGTTCAGTTGCTCAGTCATGTCCGACTCTTTGCGGCCCCATGAGCTGCGTTACTCCAGGCCTCCCTGTCCATTACCAACTCCCGGAGTCCACCCAAACACATGTCCATTGAATCGGTGATGCCATCCAACCATCTCATCCTCTGTCGTCCCCTTCTCCTCCCGCCTTCAATCTTTCCCAGCATCAGGGTCTTTTCAAATGAGTCAGCTCTTCGCATCAGGTGGCCAAAGTATTGGAGTTTATTGGTATGCAGCATTTCTCAAGTGGGTCTCCTGTCTGATGGGCATCTCTAGCAATCAGTCTGATGTACAACTCAGTGGGGAAAGTAATGCCCTCTCGACTTTGTCAGTCCTCTGGTCGAAAGGCCTCTTTTCTGCCTAAATTCTGCATCCTGCCTTCTGGGTCAGTGCTCAGACTTAGTGAACTTTTGTTCTCTGAGATCCTAGCTCTAACTCATTGGGCCCAAGAAAGCACTTTTCCTCTCGGCTGCCATAATAACTTAAGAGCCACATGGGTATGATCTATGATGTAGTCAAGTACTGCCAGCACCATCTGGTCTTTGTCCAAATGCTTGTCCACTGATTTTCTTGTACCACATCACATGACTATGATTTGCATGCTTCCTAAATGCTTCCCAGTGGTGCTAGTGATAAAGAACCCACCTGCCAACATAGGGGATATGAGACACAGGTTCAATCCCTGGGTTGGGAATATCCCCTGGAGGCGGGCATGGCGACCCACTCCAGTATTCTTGCCTGAAAAATCCCATGGACAGAGGAGCCTGGCAGGCTACAGTCCGTGGGGTTGCAAAGAGTTGGACACAACTGAGCATGCATGCATGTAATGATCTAAATTCTTGGATTCTTTTGTTTTCTTTCAACTTCTCCTAGAGATAGTGACCTTAATCAACTTTTCTGAAGATAATTTCTTTCTGAAGAGCAGAGCCATTTAGTAATTAATGACTCACTTAATAATGAGAAAACCCCTGAAGTACATTTTCAGTTCTTCAGATTTCAGTATCTGAATTCTTATCTGCTTAAATAAAGAGTTTCTTTATTTTGGAAAACTCTGTTTTGGAATATGACCATAAAGGAGAACATTTCATTTCAGTCTGATTCATGCTTTATTCAAGAATAAATTAGACCATTCTGGAGGACACAGGCCTTGTCATATTGCAACATATTGCAGAATCTAGGCAAGCACGATAAGTGGACACAGAGTAGATTTTAACAAAAATATTTATTAGTTAGTTTTGCCTGAGTGAAAGCTACCTTCCTTTGCTCCTACGCATTAGGGGTTTTGTTTATTTGTTTGTTCCCCTTCCTCATGAATATATGATTTGTCAGAAGGAAACAGGTTTATATTTATCTTTCTGGAAAGTACCCCCAACAGCCTCCCTTGAGACACTTGGTTTTGTCAGCCTGACCATTGTATCCCAGAATCTGACATTTTCAAAAGAAACCCAGGCCTCACTTGGATTAACCCAATCATGGGATACTTAAGACCAATCTAGATATGTGTAACCTAAAATTAGCACTTCCTGTTTCCTTTGACTAAATCGAGTATTTTGCATAACCGTTCATTCAAAAGCCAATCAGTGCCTTCTCTGTTTAAAGCACCATATTCCAAGCACAAAGCAAAACACAAAGATGACCAAGACATTATCCTAACCCTCAAATGCCCACTCTTTAATCGGGAACATTGGACATACAATTAAGAACATAAAATGCAAACCAGAGGCACGTATTCAGTCATACCACAAGCAGTATTTTTAGCGATGGGGAGTTCTCTGAATACACATAATAATCACTCATAGGTTATTGTCATGGAATTTCTGGTGTTATCCAATCATATCAACTAATGATGCATCCTAACTAGTAGATGCTGGGAGGAATATAAAGAAACATACAACCTGGTGTGTGCCCTCGAAACACTTGTTCAGAGACAAGCTGCGAATGGAAAAATGTAGGAGTGATAGAAGAGGTAACCAATGTAAAACAGAAGACATATGTGCTGTCATAGAGCAGGTCATGATTTATCACAGATACATAAATTTGCATTTCAAAAACTCTGGTTCCTAGCTTCCATTGGTCTTTTATACTTTCTCAAGAAATCAGCATGTTCAAGGTGCTTAATAATAAAAGTGATAACCGTGCAGAACTGAGCAGCCCATGTCAAGGTTGGAGAAAAGGAAAGGTCAGAACTCTTAGGAACAGAGTTACTGACTAAGGAAGTAGGTTTTGAGGGGTTTTGAGCAGAAGCAAGAAAGACTAAGAGGCAGACAAAATAGACTAATGATTTAGAGTTTTTGTTCTAAATAGTATTAGGTTTGAGTCCCAGGTCTACTACTTTGCTCGTTTTAAAATGTGTATCATCACTGTGAGGATAAAACATACGGTACAAGAAATGCACAGACGAGGGTTTCAGAGACTAACTGCTGTCGGAGCTGGCTGTTTAGTGCTGCTTCCGTTTTTATTATTCTACAGTCTCCTTCCTGGTCTGTAAACAGGATCACAATGTCATTCAGAGTGAAGTAAGTCAGAAAGAGCAAAACAACTATCCTATATTAATGAGTATATATGTAGAAAAATAGTACAGATGAACCTACTGGCAAAGCAGAAATAGACACACAGACATAGAGAACAAATGTCTGGACACCAAGGAGCTTGGGGGTGGAATGCATCGGCAGACTGGGGTTGAAACATATACACTATAATGTATAAGACAGAGAACTGATGAGAACCCACTGCACAGCACAGGGAGCTCTAACTTAAAGCTCTGTCATGACCTAAATGGGAAGGAAATCAAAAAAAGGGGATATATATGTACATACAGCTGATTCATTTTATTGTTTTGCAGAAAATAATGTAAGATTATAAAGCAACAGTACTCCAATAAAAAAAAAATTTGTTTTAGATAGAACTCCACATAGAATTTTTTGGTAAGAATTAGAAGAGGTAAGCATGTAGGATGCTTTGTCAGGGCTGCAGCTTACTGTCATCTGATGTATGCTTTGCACATCTTCAGAGGAAATCAGTCCCTTCATTGTCATCATCAATATGTGTGGTGATGAACGCATTTTCTTTTGGGAGGAGCAGATCGTTACAATATTTGCATGAAGTAGTCATATTTGGTAGCGCTGAGGGCATAGCCCACTCTAGCTGGTACAGATGCTGCTACTGCTGTGACCACCTCTAGAACCCTAGTATTTCCCCTCTGCCTCTGTTCATGCTCCTTGCTACCAAAAGCCTCAGCTCTGCCCTAGAAGGAGAAAGTTGTCTGGACAAGTCAGAAGAGCTACTCTGGTTTTATTATTTTGTTTAGTATTTGCAAAACTATAGGGTAAATATTGTGTTTTGCATTTTATAACAGAAGAAAATCTCTTTCCTGCTGAAAGGTCCATGTGGCCTTTAGTGATAGAAAGATAAAGCTGGAATATAAATCCAAGTCTGTCTGATTCCCCACCCCCCCCTCATTAACACATGCTGTTAATATCCAGATAAAATGCCCATCCTTGGGAGAATTGACTCAAAGATCATGTGAGAGAATTATGGTCAAATGACTGTGTAAATGTGAAATGGTGACATGTTTATTATCTAAGTGTGGCTGCCCAGGAATTCCCATTAACACAGGCAGATAGAGGTCATAAACTAGAGCCTTTCTTTTCCTGAGAGAGAAGTGGTGGGATGTGAAGAAAGCTCACTGATGTTTTATCTCTTTGCTAATGTTTTCATGTTATTCCACAGCCTAGAAATATTCTTGGCCTCTGAGTAGATTACATTTTCAAGGCAATGCGGAGGACTTAACTCCCACAGATGTTAATGGAAGCCATATAGCTATGCAGCACTTTCGAAATGTACCACTTAATGTCTGAGCCTTTTAATCATGCTAGAAGATTTTTTTTTTCTAGCAAATAAACACAAATCTATTTTTGTCCTAACAAAGAAAAGAAACAAGCACACATTCTGTCGCACTCTGCTCTTGGAGTATATTCTGATTCTTTCTTTGGAAATTCACCAAACATCTGTGAAGCTTTCCCTTAGACATAATGGCTTCCAGACTTAAACACGACTCCCATTTATTTGGAGACAAACAACCAAACAAAATCTTCAAATTTTTCTACATTATACCTATGGGGAAGTTTTTTTCTAGGAAGTGGTAGAGAATAAGCCTCTTCCGTGGATTTATTTAGAAAAGCAATGTAGAGAGCTTAACCAAAGGATAGAGATGATGCAGCCTTGTAACTCACCATAGTAGACAATGAAAATCCGAGAAGCAGTAGATCCCACATGGGCTGAAAACACACCATGGTATTCCCATTGCTTGGCACGTGGTGATGTATTACAGATGTGCCTAGATACCATTGACATTACACAACAACAACGCAAAGAGACGTTCAGCTTGAGACATGAGTGCCTATTGCCTGTTTTTATAGGCAGTTCTCCAAAGTGTGGTCCCTGAACTAGCAGTGTCAGCAGCATTTGGGAACTGGTCGGAAATGCATGTTCTTAAGCCCTAATCCAAATTTACTGAACCAGAACCTCTGAGACATGGTCCCAGATATCTGTGTTTTAAACAAACCCTCTGGGTCATTCTGGTGCATGTGGACATTTGAGAACCTCTGGTCGAAATACTGGCTGAAGCACTGAATTAACCTGAGTCCTCTCTGAGTGCCTCCTGGGTGGGTGGAGGTTTATTCTAGCCTGTTCTCTGTTCTTCATACTGGTTAACCATACTGGATTGTACTTTGTCAGTCAGCGCTCTGTTTCATGCTCTACTGAAGCTCAGCGTGTAGAGAAGTAGAACCTAAGACTTGATGAAGTCAGGAGTTGAGAGAGAAACGGGGACCAGGTACACAGACCTTAGCACACAGTTGAAAGAAGTCAGGCATCAACCTTCTTGCTAATAGTTCACGGCAGCAGTTTGAGCATTTTTGAGCTATGGGACTGAGGTTACAGAATGGAGCAAGGTAAAATATCATTGTTGTTCAGTCGCTAAGTCATGTCCAACTGTTTGTGACCCAATGTGCAGCACGCCAGGCCTTCCTGTCCTTCACCATTTCCCAGAGTTCACCCAAATTCATGTCCATTGAATTGGAACTATCATGTCATATGGAAAGCCAGATATGAAAGCAGATAATAGGTTAAATTCAGGGCTACTTTATTGACAGTTATGTGCAATCTGCTTTTAGCTACCACACCACTCCAGGAATATGTATTTCTGCTGTGGCCCTAACCATGATGCATGGAAATTACCAGTTAACCTTCCCTAACTGTCTGAAGGCAGGGAACACCATGCTTTATTCCTTTTTGGTATCCTTTAGTATGTGCCTCATACATATTAGGTGCTCAGTGGACATCTGTTGAATTGAAGCAAGCACTTCTGGTTTGGGGAGAGCCACTCGCTTGCCAAGTATGATGTCACTGAGCATGCAAGGGAAACAGACAAAGAGTACAAACAAGGGAAAAGCTTAAGAGATTGTAGGGTCCAAGGGGAAGCATGGAGCTGAATAAGGAGACTATTCCAGTGGGAGTCTGATAAGAGAAAAATCTGTGATTGAAAGTGGGAGTCTGCGATTGCAAAAGGGAAGGAGATGGTGGGAAAATGTGATGTTTGGAGAAAAACAGAAAGGATTGGGTATGACGAGGGGAGCTCAGATTGTGGTGTTTGACAAGAATAGAGCGTTCAGACAACAAAATGAAGCAAGATGGGGGCGGCAGAGAAAAGACTGGATGGAAGATATGCAAATACCATGAGCAGTAGGAGAGATCAAAAGCATGGGGGAGGGGGTAGGAATGAGAATTTGATTTGGTCAGCTAGACTTAAGGATTTGGAAGTTCATTGTTGCTTTATGGATTTATCATCAAAAGAAAGTCCAACTCACACAGTTAAGCTGCCTGTGCCCCCACAAGTGCCCGGCCATCTTCCCTGAAAGCCCTCGCTAGATATTTTGGTCTTTGGCAACACAAAGTTTTCCTCTGCAACTGATTTTAGAGGCTTTCTCTGGATGACCAGCCACTGAGCAGCAACCCCTTTCTTCAGTCTTGTTCCTCTGTCCCTGAAAACCAAGAGGAAAGGGCCAGGGGACTCCAGGGTCAGCACCTCCCTCAGGAGCCATCACTCATCTACCTGACTGCCTCTGATGAGACTTCAGGTGGATGCCAGCGTCGTCCAAGGAAGGGTTCAGGATTGGGCACTTTTCTCACTGGATACATGTCTTGTGCTGTAGGGATGCTCTCAGCCAGTTCCAGGGCTTCAGTAGGTCGTGCACTGTGGGGTCAAAAGTGTCAGCTTGGTATCAGTAGATATGTAAGCTACTCATTTATAATTGTCTTCCCAAGTGGCGCTAGTGGTAAAGAACCCCCCTGCCAATGCAGGAGATATAAAAGACATGGGTTTGATCCCTAAGTCAGCAAGATCCCCTGGAAAAGGGAATGGCAACCCACTCTAGTGTTCTTGCCTGGAGAATCCCATGGACAGAGGAGCCTGACGGGCTACAGTCCATGGGGTCATAAAGAGTTGGACACAGCCAAAGCAACTTAACATGCAAGCACAACACATGTTTTATTTGGTTTTTGATCATTTGCTGTTAGTTTTTTCCTTCTTTTAGAAAATGTAGTTAAGCACCCCCCCCAAAAAAAATTAGGATTCTTCCAGATCCTACCAAATCAAAAATAACTGTCATTATCTTGGCATGGTGCTTCCTGGTAGGTCGATGTATTTGCATCCTAGCAACAGTAAGCACATTCCTTTAGGAAAATGCATTGATGACAAAGTATGTTGCTATGTTGGTCCCATAGTTCATATGTTCCCTTATGAGCTATCAATACTGTAATATATTGAATCGAGGGATATAGTATAGGAAAGTGAGACCCCAGGTTGTCATGTATTCCCTCTCACTCTTGCATTTTAAACTTTTCTCCTTCTCAAATTCTTTCATGTACCCCTGCATATATGCTTGGATCTCTACCGATCTAAATTTGAATTACCAACTAGAAGCAGCTGTGCAACTTTGGTCAAGTGTCTCAACCTCTCTGTGCTTTGTTTGGCTCATCTGTAGATTAAGGATAATAATAGGACCTACCACATAGAATTTATGTAAGGATTAAATGACTTTAAAGTCACACATTATATAGAATACTACTGAAGAACTAATGATCACGATTGTGTGGATGATGATTGTCCCATACCTGCTGGTTCGGTGTCAGGCTAGGTTTTGAATCAAGACTAATGGGCTCATTAAAATTCTGATCACTCCATATTTGCTCAAAATTCTAAGTTCCAAGAAATGCTTCATTGCCTGCATTTATATAGCCTTGAATTCTTCACCCTTATTTGCTGTTCTACAGCTGTTTGTGAAGGCTAGAATTTAGATGCAACAACTTTATTTATTCTCTCTGCTAAAGAGCAGGAATGAATCAGGTCTGGCTTTTCTCATTTGCAGGTCACAGAATTTCACAGATTAATTACCTAAAAGAGAACAGCATTAATGCTAAGTGCTACCAAAACAATTTTGCTCCTCTATGCAGGAATCGTTTGTTCTAATGCATACGTATAATATAGATATATGTATTGTGTGTTTACATATATATATATATATATTATGCATGTGTGTTTTGTGTGTGTACATATATATATATACGCCTTTGAGAAAACATCATTCCTCAAGAAAACTAAAGCTTTTTTTCTTAAGGTGCCTAGAGATGGAAGTAAGGAAGACAAGTTTGTCTTTAAGATTCTTATTTGTAGCCCTTACTTCCCCCAATACCCATGACCTCATGCTTGTTCCTGGCTTCCCAGGGACCCCTATGGCCAATTTGGGAAACATCCTGTACCCTGGAATGTACTGCTTTTCCTTCACAGCCCTCAGACAGACAAACACACACACACACAGATACACACATGCAACATGAAATACTTTCCTGAAGTCCCATTTTTGGCATAAGTTTTCATAAAGGATCAACTCCCAGGACCTTATCTTTAATAAAAATCCAAGTACCTCCTGGAAAGTAGACATTAAAAGTAGGAATTTAACCTCTGAGTATCTGATGAGAGCAATAGACCTCGCCTTCCACCCCAGATCTCATGAATACTTCATAGGCACACATTTTAGGGGGTTTGTGAATTTCCTGACATTGACTCATAAAATCCAAGTTAATGAATAAAAGCCCAAGTTTAAATGATGATTTCTATACCCATGAAATGCTAACAAGGGAAATAGTTTTCACTGCTTTTACATTTAAAAAATCATAAAGATTATTTAATGTGGTCAAACAAAACAGCCCTGTTCATTGTGTTAAGTGTTGGTAAAAATCTTTCTTAGGTAACAAAGTACAAGATAATTGGTACCCAATATACCAGGACTGCAAACATTGTGTTTGAGCTGTGACTTCTAACAGAAATTTACCTAATTGTTGTCACTTGGGTATTTTTTTAACCTTTTGTAAAAGTTTAGTATTAATCTCCTCTCTTGAAATTCTAGTAAGCGCATAGCTAGGAAATGAAACAAAATATAGCTGAAATGTATAATCCACATAATTAATGGATTATTGATGGAAATAAAAGAATATATAATTAGAAATTAAGTAGTATCCAAGATTCAGAATACCAGAATATATTTATCTTGTTTCATCTTTTATGTAGAAAAGAAAATGAAAATTGCTTTAAACATACTATGGAGATTTGAGGACTGCCAGTGTATATCCACGTGACCCACTTTAGACTTCATTATCAGAATTAAAAGATTAAAGAGCCTTTATAAAATCTGCAGTTAAATAGGTGCACTTTAAACAGACCTTGCCAAAGAAGTCTAAAATTTGCTCAAGTTGTAACACTGGAACGGCGTGGTTTATTCTTATTTCTCTTTAGCCTTTCGGTGGATCCACTCTCTTTGTGTTGTAATCACTTTTCACAGCTCAGTGATTTCTCTGATACTGTCTTAAAGCACTATTCTTCAAAGGGTCAAAATAAAACAGCATCCCAGAAACCCCAGAGGCAGCGCACAGCCAACAGCCTCAAACTCATGGCTGCAGAAGGCAGTTATCAAAATAGAACGACGCTTCCATTTAATACAGTTTAGAATTCAGAACAGGGTGCTTTTATTTATATATTTGGTTTTTTGCCTCTTCTGCGTGTCTGCCTGTGTTCGTTTTTGTTTTTCCTTTCAGCAGCTCTTGCCAAGCAAATGTGGCTGTGCTGACAGTTGACACTTTGAGCAGCCTTGCCATTCCTTCTGTTCCCTCTCCATGTGTCCCTCTAGCTGGGCCAACAATGAGGTGACTACAGGGAGGTGCAACTGGCAGAAATTAGTAAATATCATTCTAACGTTAAAAAACAATACACGCTTATATGTATTATATAGATACTTAGATCAGAGCCCTGGAGCCAGCATCTGCCCACACAGCCTTGCAGGATTCATACTTGCATTTGGTGGATTTGTGCTTGATTTAAGATTAACTTCTAAAGGAGGTATCATTTACTCTCCACATTGTATTAAAATATTTTGCATATAATTAAGCTGCATATGTCTTCAGCAGGAAATCTCTAGTCATTCTGGATAAAGCCCTGAGTTGCTTCATTATGCTTTTCTCAATTTAGGAGCAGAACATTAAGGAAACACGCCCATTTGCATGCACTTAAAATGGCAGAGATAGAGTGTCTTAATTAGTTTTAATCCTGAGGAGAATGGTAAGTAGATGATGTGCATTTATGCTGAGCTTAGCACAAGAGAAAATGGGCTTAGACTGCAACAAAAGAACTTATGTTACCCCCATGGATCAATTTCCTGATCCTGTGAGCTGTTTGAATGAGTTATTAAGAGACTAGATCTGCATCAATTTTTTAAGATTTACTTCTTTATGTTTTAGAAGATTTATTTATTTTTGGCTGCACTGGGTCATCGTTGCTGCCCTCGGGATTTCTCTTAAGTGCTTTTAGTGGGGCTACTCTTGGTTAAGGTGCGCGGGCTTCTCATCGCAGTGGCTTCTCTTCTTGGGGAGCACAGGCTCTAGGTTTGAACTTCAGCAGCTGTGGCTCAAGGACTCAGAAGTCATGCCTCCAGGGCTCTTGAGTGCTGGCTCAGTCTCTGTGGCACAGGGGCTTAGCTGTTCCAAGGCATATGAGATCTTCCAAGACCAGGGACCGAACTCATGTCCCCTGCATTGGCAGGCTGATTCTTAACCACTGGACCGCCAGGGAAGCCCTAGATCTGTAGATTATTTAAATAATTTTTTAAAAAAGGTAGTGACCCTATTGGGAGAGACGAGCCAATTTCTTTCTTTTTTTAATTTACTATTTTTTAAATAGATTCTCTGCAGAAATGAGCTG
Organism: Antilocapra americana; assembly: GCA_007570785.1. Classification (NCBI taxonomy): domain Eukaryota; kingdom Metazoa; phylum Chordata; class Mammalia; order Artiodactyla; family Antilocapridae; genus Antilocapra; species Antilocapra americana. The sequence goes on from ML663567.1 coordinate 10,228,099, forward strand.
CACTTAATATTCATATCTAGAGGCAGTTAGGTCACTTCTGTTTTAATTGATTGCTACTTGTGATAAAACAGTATTTTAATTTAGATTGTGGACTATTATTTTTTTAATTTCCTGGAAGAATAAATTTGGTGTGTTTATTAGCTTATGCTGACTCGATGACTGGTGAATGTGTTTATCAAAAAGAAAGACCTGTGTGGGTCATTCTTCATAGTGGAAGAGAAATGAGTAGAAAACAGATTTCTGATACCAAATTATGAGGCTGGCTTAACAGCATGGTAGTTTCAAGGTTTCCCTCTACTTTGATGTCATCTTAACTTTTACAAAATATGTAGAAGTAATCATTCTCATTTTTGTAAATATTGATTTAATGCCTACAAAGTATTCCATCACAAAGATATAATCTTCTCATTAACCACTACTCTGTTATTAGACATTGCTGTCAATTGTTTCTTATTGTAAATATCGATATTGAAATGAACATTTATTGGTAAATCCTTGTCTACATGTAATATTATATCTTTTGGAAATAACATTTTTAACTCCATCTTTGTCCCAAGGTCAAAAATTGACACCCACCATAAGATTAATTTCAAACCTATGTAAGTCTTTAGAAAAGATATGCCACGTTAAAAATGTTACTCAAAGTGGGGCCCAGCTGCTTACTGTCCAGAAGCCAAGACTCGGGGGGCAAGATTGATGGAAATTCTATTTTACTTCTGGTGCCAGCAATCGGGGAGAGGGCAGACTCGTGTCCAAAGGCCAACTCCCCACTGACAATCAGTGGGAAAGAGCTTTTAAATAGGGAGTTTCAGGAGTATATGGGAAGAGGGCTGCATGCAGAAACAGCACAGCCAGCTCTGACAGTCATGTTGAAATCAGTCATATGGTGGTCTGATTGGCATCGTCTTGATTGAGTATAGTTAATCTTCAGTTCCAGGGTTAGTTTGCTCCCAAATCCTTGAGGCCATTTCTTGGAATTATGGCAGCTTGTGTCATGCTATACTGTGGTCATCGTGGAGTTAACTTCCACCTGGTGGGGGTTTCTGTCTCTACAAGACAGCTCACAACACACGGCTTAGAATATCATCTATAGCTCTTGAAGAGAGACTAAAGAACTTAGACTTTGTTTAATGACGAAATTATTATTTTGTCCCGTTTGGGTGCATTTCTTTGTTGGATTCTTTCTTATTTCTCTGATTAAACTTATTTTTTTGGCTACAGTTTTTCCATAGACAGAAGACAGTCTGAGGACATGGCAGGGAAGGACCATAGCTTCACCATCTACATAGACTTCAGTTTCTTATCTTGGAGATATCTACTTTAAATGAATCAAAGCTACATTTGAATAGACAAAACAATGCTGAAGATGATTGCACACCTTGTAGAAAGGATTCTTTTTAAAGCAGAGATTCACTAAAGAGTTCATTTTATCAGTACCAATCCAAATGTGTTTAAAATATAACTGAATTCACTAGATTTTGGGGCAGACCCAACTTTCTGAAAATAAACCATTTGGACTCTAAAACAGTGATGATTTAAAACTCTAAATCCCTGAGGGCTGGTCATGGAGAACTGGTAGTTTTTAAATCCAATTAATTGATTCTGATGATCAGCCAGGTTGGAGAGCTATAGAACTAAGGGCATCTTGTAGCATTCATCCTGTGATGCCTTTTAGATTTAGAAAGGCGTCAAAGAAAAGGAAGGAGGCACAGAAGAGCCAGGAGACTCGAAGAGTTAAGGCATCCAAGCCTTTAAGCTCACTCTCCTTTCCTTCTAAGAAGTCCCACAGCATACCGCCATGTTCTCATCCCTGTTCTTTTCTAGATGATTAAGCAAGGCACTGAGGGACTCTGGAGCGAGAAGACTGTGTAATTCCTATGGACTGTTTTGCTTCACTATAAGGAGAAAAAAAGATTAGTAGAATGTGGGAGTCAGTAACCCCCCCCAAAAGTTTTTGTATAAGGCAGCTTTTACCATCCTACTGTTCCAAATTTATACACTAGTATGGCTTGTCTCTATCCGCTTATAAAGAAAAAACAAAGAGCTTGCTATCCTAAGAGAAAATTATTTACCCTCTCCCTATCTCAAAAGAGAAAAGACAATCTCCCGGAGTAGTTTTTTTCCTCAACTCACTGTGAAGTACTGACTGTAAGCAGTCCTGGGCACGTATTGAAGGATGGATGTAGCAGCAGGAGTGATCATGACATCTTACGCTCCATCAGTCCCACAGTTAAATCAGTTGATGTGGCTCCTCTCTTTCTCTGTCCTCATTCCATGAATATTTGTATGAAAGCCCCACACTCAGATAAAAATAAATATATCCAGTCCCTGCCATGATGAAGTTTTTTCAGTCAATACTTTTTATTGACACATAGTTGATTTCCAACATTGTGTTAATTTCTGCTGTATAGCAAAGTAATTCAGTTATGCATATATATATATATATATGTATACATTCTTTTTTAAATATTCTTTCCCATTATGGTTTCTCATTGGATATTGAATATAGTTCCCTGTGCTATATATAGATAGTCAGACCTTGCTATTTATCCATCCTGTATATAAAAGCTTACACCTGCTAACCCCAATGAAGCTTACTTTTTAAAAAGGGAGAGTAGATAAGCAAGCCATCCAGCCTCAGCAGAACAGTTGTGGGGAAGGAGGTGGTTCTGTGATCCTCAGAGATTGGGTGGTACAGGTAGGATACCGCTCTTGAGAGCCCTGTCTGTGCTTGAAATGAGAAGATGGATGTGACATTAGAAACCAGAGAGGGGAAATGTTTTCTCAAGTCTAGGTGCTTTGGGTAGTGGAAGCAAGGATGAATACCCACATCAGGATAGAGAAAGATCTGGAAACAAAAGTAGGTAGGTGTAGGGTACAGACTCCTTGTGGAAACTTCAAGAGAATAATCAGAGCTTTACTCTTGAACTTGAGTGAAATGGCAATATGGGAGCTTTTACCATGTAGCGAATGGACACGCTTTCTTAAGCAAAAGGTATCTTACTGAAAGTTATTGGAGCTCTCTGCTGGGTGGGGATTGGAGGACCTAGCTTGGAAAACAGAGAATCAAGAGAAGTTGATTGTGCATGCTATATGTCAGGGCTGGGGAAAGTGAAAATCCGCTCTTCAGAGTTGTTGCAAACCATCTTACCCATGTTTATGGTTGGTTGAAGTAGGAAAGAAAGCCATGGAATCCTGGCAATTAAGTGCTCCATCCAGAAAATGACATGTCATTTCCACCCACAACCCATTGGCCAAAGTTAGTCATTTGTCTCCTCCCAACTGCAAAGAGAGGTTATCCTCCCACAAGCAGAGAGAGAGGGAAGCCGGATGGAGAGGGGCATCCATCACCTCTATGATGGGCAGGAGGCGAGGCCCAAGAAGTGGGAATGCCAGGGATCCTGTCTTGTGTGGTCTTGTCTGGGTGCCTCTGTTGGGATGGATGAACACACTGCAGACTCTGTCATTGTCTGTTAGAATCACAGGTCAGGGAGGAAATGTGTGATTGGCCTAACTGGGTTCTGGCTCTTCCCATCTTTCCTGGATAGCTGGGCACATGATGGGCAGTGAGAGTGGATAAAAGTTAAATTCAAAGGGACTCGGGTTGCAGGAGCCCAGGGTATGAACATGAGGTATTTGTTTAACAGCAAAAATATCCACCTCAGCTGAGAGGCACTGGGAGGATTCTCTTCTCTGTGTTCACTGAATAGGTATGGAGCATCTGCTGTATGCTCTTTTAAGAACCATGAATTGAGAGTGAGCACAGGAGACAAAGTCTTCCCTCTTACTCAGCTGCTGACGGTTTTAGTGGTCAGCTCATTGTGGCTGATGGATTGTTTGGTAGCGTGTGAAGAGAATATTCTAGAATTGTAAGAATAGGAAAAGATGATATGGTCTAGGCAGCCAAAATGAGAAATGGTTTTGGAAAGCTTAAGAGTCTTTGTGTTCTGCATTCTGGAAGATGCCAAACTGATGCTGACCAGCTGTTTATTTCAAATGTTAAGAATGTTGATATTGTATTTATGTACATTTATAATATATAACTATAATATTTATCATATGTGAGAGGGGGAGATAGTACAACCTTTGCTTCAGTTCCTCACAGCTCAAAAGTTCATTGAATTAGTGAGGGCCCAATAAATTAAAGTTGTCCTTGGGAAGCAGAGACCTGGCATGACAGAACTTCAGCAGCATTATCGCCAGGAAGGAAACATTTCATCTTGGCAACAGAGGACTCTGTAGGTTACCTTCAGTAGAACCCTACACTGGGGAGCTAGATGAGCACTTGGTGACCACACTCAGGAGGCCTGACCACCACATCTGCTCACTCACCACTGTATTTTGTTGTCTGTTCTAGCCCAAATTTGTCTGTCCTTTTTCCTGAGACCCTACTCCTGACATAAACACTAGAGCTTTCTGTGCTTACCCACTGTGGGTCATCACTCCAGCACTTCTCTCTTCCTGTTACATTTTTGCAGTTTTTTAAATTGGAGTACAGTTGTTTTACAATATTGTGTTTCTGTTTATAACAAAGTGAATCAGCTATATGTATGCATATATTCCTTTCCTCTTGGACCTCCCTCCCCCGCAACCTCCTCATCTAGATCATCACAGAGCACTGAGTTGAGCTCCCTGTGCTATACAAATCTTTTTTAAATTTACTTATTTTAATTGGAGGCTATACAAGGCTATAGACAATAAATGCTAGAGAAGGTGTGGAGAAAAGAGAACCCTCTTGCACTATTGGTGGGGATGTAAGTTGATACAGCCACTATGGAAAACAGTATGAAGTCTACTTAAAAACTAAAAATAGTTCCCATATGACCCAGCAATTCCACTACTAGGCATATACCCTAAGAAAACCATAATTCAAAAAGATTCATGCATCCCAGTGTTCATTGCAGCACTGTTTACAACAGCCAGGACATGGAAGCAACCTAGATATCCATTGACAGAGGAATGTATAAAGAAGATGTGGTATGTGTGTGTGTGTGTGTGTGTATGTGTATATATATATAATATATGAAGTGAAGTGAAAGTCACTCAGCTGTATCCAACTCTTTGCGACCCCATGGACTGTAGCCTGCCAGGCCCCTCTGTCCATGGAATTCTCCAGGCCAGAATACTGAAGTGAGTAGCCATTCCCTTCTCCAGTGGATCTTCCCAATCTAGGATCAATTATTACACACACACAGATATATATGCATGTGTGTGTATGTATGTATAATGGGATATTACTCAACCGTTAAAAGGAACAAGATTGGGTCTTTCTGTTACATTTTTCTGTCTTTTGTGGGCAGTTCCCATTAGCATTGTCGTGTGTTATGTCTTCTTTCACTGAAAAAGCAAAACATCTCTTTCCTCTGTCTGCCTCTCACTCATTCTCTTGGCTGGTCCTTCCTTGTCTCTCCAACTTCTAAATGTTGGCAGACCCCCAATTTCAGCCTTTCAATGACTGTCCTTTTCCATTTTCCCTTCTTCTCTGATAACCTCATCCAGTTTAATGGCCTTAAAAACCCGCCGATATGTTGATAACTCCCAAATTTCTGTTTCCACTCATCCATCTGTCTCTCAGTCCAGGCTTGTATATCCAACAGCCTACTCACAATCTCCGTTTGCACATCAGGATAGCCAGTGTTACTGCCCCATCCATATTCCCTCAGAAACAAAAGGTTTCATGAATTTGGGCCAAATTCCCAAATACAAACACCAGACTCTCTGCTAGAGCCCACACACCCGTGTGTGCTGCTGGGCCGACTCTCTCAAGGAGTGACCTTTGACCAGTGCCTAGTGGGAGTTGATGGATAGAGAAATGTCCCTGTCCTTCACCCTTTGGGGCCCCTGGGCCCTTGAAGAGCAGTGAGTTCTGTTTCCCAGAGACTTGAGCCTCATTTACCCATGGTGCCAAGTGGCTTGGTGAGATACTCTGTATGGAGTCTTCCCTATACCTGTCTTATCCCTCCAGTCCTCTTGAGTGTTTCCTGCGATTCTCTCCCACAGAAACTCCTTGTACTCAGATGCTTGTCTCAGGGTCCGCTTGTGGAGAAACCCGTACTTGGACAGATGGAAATGAGCATCCCAGCTCTAACACGAAACCAACCCCAAGATCTTCACTGGAAAGCTGCCCTTGCAAGGCCTTGCCTGTGTCTGTGAATGCGTAACTCTTCCAGTCACTGGTCAGATAGCTTGACACTTGTCTGTTTCTCGCACTTCATACCTGATTAGCAGGCGCCACCTTCGAAATTCACACACTTGCTTTTCTCCATAGAATTCCATGCTCTGGCATAGTGTAACATTGAGCATTTAAAGGTTGTCTCCAGACAATTAAATGTAATCCCATGAGAAAATAATGTTCATGAGGTTTGCTTGCTGTTGTATCTTTAGTGGCCAGAGGAGAGTCTGGAACACAATAAACCCTCAAATATTTGCTGAATGTGTTGCATGGATGTGGAAGAAAAGTGATTAACGAGGATTAATGTTTTGCGGATGCAAGAGTAAAAAGATGCTACTTAGAATGCCTGGAGATGTTAGATGCAGCTTTTCCCCAAGATAACTACTCTTTTTGTTACTGAAATGTTGTACAGTTAGAAAAAAATCCTCTGAGGATTACCCTATAGGGTCTGTCCACAGAAAGATGCTATGTTATGAAGATAGTGAGATCAAATGACTAGTGAATCCTTTTTTATAATGAAGCCTGCTTCCTCCCACCTCTACCCCCAATAGTTTACATGTTCAGCATTTCAGGAACACACATATTCATGTAGGTATTTTGAGAGAAAACTTGCATTTGCTGGGATCACTTTGAATAAATGCATTACTCCTATGACCAGTAAATGAACTGGCATATGAGCCTTCTGATGTACAAAAGGCAGCCAAGGAGGCAGGGTTGCCTAGGGGATAAAGCCCTGGGCTCTGAAGTCGGCCTGCTGACTTCAGCCCCAGCTTTGTGGCTCACTAGTGATGTGCAGGTGGGCAAGGTTGTGTGACTTCTTCAGCCTCAGTGTCTGCCTTTGCAAAATGGGACTAGTTGCTAGCAGTGCCTTGTTAATGAGACTGTTGTGAGCATTAAGGCAGCTGATACGTGCAGCATTCAGAGCAGAGTATCTGGTACAGAGTAAGCCCTGAATAAATGTAAAACACCCTTCTCTGGTTGGTTTCCATATTTACCTCTCATATGTCCCAGACAACACTGTAAGTTCTAAGACATAAGCTGAGCTTTCTCACAGTATCATTATTCTGTTTGTATAATGCTTTCCACAGTTTTAAATACTTTGTACATTTCATGTGCAAAATATTACCTCTGTAATCAGAAGGGTATGTGTAATTATCTTGATTTTTACCAAAGAGTCATCAAGTTTCCCTATAATAGTATTTTCATCAAGACTGGGGACATGGCAAAGGAGCTTTCTGGAGGGTTTTGTCACTCTACATATAGCCAGCAGAGATTTGGAATCACCGCCATACAGGGCCATTCGAATGGGGAAAGAAAAGGAGTTGTGTCCCTCCGTTAAGTTCACCCTGTTGAGTGGTGTTTCACAGTTGTGTGAAATAAACAATACTAAACCTTCGCTCTGCACGCTCACGGCCCCCTCCAGCACAGATAACAAAGGCCACCTCCACAGGTTTTGCCACATCCTGCCTGTTCCCTTCAGACCTTGGTCACCGCTGAGACTCACTGGTGTACACGTAGTGGCCTTCAGAGGAGTTGGTGCTTTGAATCAAGCCCAGAAAGGGCTGGAGCAGGAGCCTCTGCCCTTTATCCAGCCGTGTGTTTCTCTGCATAAGTATACTCAAAGTGGGCAAAACATGCAGCAGAGTCGGGGTAAAGTTCTGCAAGTGGTTCCAGGCCCCTCTGAAGAGACGGTTGTAGGTAACACTGGGTCCATTGCTGCAAAGGCAGGTATAGAGCCTGGTTCCCTGGTGACTCCAGGTAAGGAAGCGGCCAGACCAGGGAGAAAGTCACTTGAGGGCATTTAAGGAAAGAGAGCCTTGCTTAGGAAGGTAGAATAGGTGTGAAGAGGAAGCCTTGGAGGCCAAGGGAAAATGATGTTCATTGTCTCCAGAAATTCCTCTGGAGCAGCAGTTTGAGAAATACCGATCTAGGGTTGTGGAGAAATCTGAAGTAAATGAGGAGAATTCAGGAGAGTATTTAGGTTGTGAATAATCATCAGCTGATTGAATAGGCATAGTTGATGGATGAGATATAGTTAGAACTCTCAAGCTTCTCAATATACTGTATGCATATTATATTATACACACACACACACACACACACACACACACAAGCTATAGTTAGAACTCCAAGCTATTCAATATACTATATATGTATATTATAGATATAAGTATATACATATATATTATGTATATATATATTTAGCAAGCTGGAGGCTTAACAAAAGTATATTAAAATGCATATGAATGTACAGAATAGAAGACCTGCTTCATTATAGTAAATTCATCCAGTTGTTCTTCCCCAACCTGGCATTTTTGTATTGGGTTGTTTTCCATGCCAATGATGGGAGGCCATGTTAACCTGCAGATGTTAGAAATTAAAAGACCTAGTTCTAGCATATTCTAGTCTACCCAGGTTCTGTCCAGCCACCTGATTTGGAGAAAGGTTATTTACCTGAGCATTTGTTTCCTGGTCTTTTGGAGGAGAATTATAGTGCCTGGACAGAATACCTGGTATCTTAGGTACGAGTGATGGTCAAATGAAACAATGCATTAACACAACCTTGGAAACCATATGCATCCTTTTGCAAATGCATAATTATAACTGTCTTTGTTTAGTGAATTTTAAAGTCTGGTAATATTTTGGAGGAGGCCATTATCGCTTGTATTAAGAACACCAGTTCACCGCTACTCCCCAGTGAGTGAGCGAAAGTGGGAGCCTTGATTAACCAGAGCTCTGGGAGGCCGCTTTGCTGCTGAGTGAAGTGTTCTTCAGAACCTGGAGCCATTAAATGGCTTTGTACTCTGGATCACACTGATCTTCAGTGCCACAGGCACTCGGGGTAATTGTCAGTGTTTCTTAGGCTGAGGAAAGTTCTCTTCCATAAATTATCATGGCATTTTGTAATTTTCTAAACCAGATATTTAAGTTCAGATTGTTATTAGCATTAAGAGATAGTGTTTTGAAAGGGAATAGGGCAGAAAGGGGGCAACATTTTCTTTTTCCTGGCATTCTGGACTGTGGTTCTCAGTTTTTTGACTTCACCCTTCCCAATGCCCATATGCACGAACACAAAAGGAGAATTTGCATCCTGTTTTCCAGTTTGCTCACCAAAGCCCATGAAGCTGGGACTCCCTAGTCTGGTATATTACCAGAGAGTTTCTCTTTGAGCCAGTTTGTATATTGTGGTAAAGCATGTGCAGCAATTCAGAGCTGTGTTGGCTCAGGGTTTTGAGAGCAAATTGATCCCATTATCTGTTGTCATTGATTTGAGAGTCTGATCTTAGAAATTCACATTTTATGGTGTGAAGAATATAGTGCGATGTAAATTCTAAAGGAAGATACTTTAGAAAAATATTTATAAAATTGAATGTTTAGTAGAGAATTCTAATAAGATTTAAAAATGAAAAATAGTTTCAGGTCTTCCAAGATAAATTATTTGTATAAACTTCATGTGGTAAAGAGTATTTCTTTAAAGCTTTGGTATTGGTTTTAGTACCTCATGACTGTGTCAGAATTCTTTCATGAGTTGACATTTGGAGCAATAACAATAGCTCGTTATATAACTGATGATGTTATTTCAGGTAACCTTTCTGACCTTAGTTTACTTATTTATCAGATAGGGATAAATAATATCCACTTTATAGAGATGCTGTATTAAGTCAAACTTCACTTAATCAATGAATAGTTTTTTGTGTAGACAAATTAAAATGTAAGTTATATAATATGGTAGAAAGTGAAAGGTGCTATGGAAAAAAGTAAACAGGCTAAGAAGAATGGGAAAAGCTGACATGGGAGTGGTTAAAGAATGTCTGGGCAGGACTTAGAGTATGCAAAGTGCTTAGGACATATGAAGGTTTCCATAAAGGTTGGCAAGCACATGTATGTATAAAATGTGCCCCTGTTGTGTAAACTCCATATAATATGTGGAGATGGATGAGTGGATAAGCTACCTCTACATAGAGATATATATGAGACAGGACTGTATATAGGTTTGGGGTTTTTTTCATATTTGGTTTCAATTCTGTTTTTATGTAGAATTTTTGTTAAGGTACATTTCACATACAATGTTGTGTTAGTTTCATGTGTGCAATATGAGTTGATATTTCTATATATTGCCAAATGAGCCCCATAATCAGTTTAGTTAACATCCATCACCATATATAGTTACAAAACTTGTTTTCTCTGGAGATGAGAACTTCTCAGATCTACCCTCTTATCTGCTTTCAAGTGTAGAGTATTACTAACTATAGTCACCATGCTGTACATTATATCCCCAGGATTTATTTATTTTATAACTAGAAGTCTGTGTCTTTTAACTCCTTCACCCATTTGCCCACCCACATCCCCAGCTTCTGGTAACCACCAATCTCTTCTTATCTGTGAGCTTGGGGGTTGTTTTACATTCCACATAAAAGTGAGATCATGGTACTATACTGTTTTTAATAGGGCAATTTTTGAAATATTTCCTCTTCCTTCTCAAACATATCCTCTTCCTTCTCATACACATTAATAAGGTAATTACAACTAGTGTTTTTGAATGCCTACTGAACATATATTAAATAACCTCTTTGTATATGTTACATATATTTGCATACATTAACTCACTTATTCCTTGTAGAAGCCCTATAAAGTGAAAGTATTATTATCTTCACTTTAAAAAAGAAGAAAACTGTAACATAAAAGGCAGAGTAATTTGCTCAAGATTAAGAGCGAAGAAGGGGCGGAGCGTATTTGTAGCCCGGCTAGTCAGCCCTCGAACTTACACCCTGAACCATAAGACTCACTGCCACTGTTTCTGTGCAGGCATCCAGTTTGCTAAGGAATCATAAGTTCACCTAGGTTTTCTTGGCTTGTTTCTTACCCTGACAGTTTTCACAGGGTTACGTACCAGGCTGCCTCAGAACCCACCTTGCTGGCAGCTTGGAAGAATCCACAGGCTGATAAGCATCTCCTCATGGCTCACCACCCTGGAGGAATTCTCTAGGCTTGCCTGACTGTCACGGAAGCTGTGGCCTGGGAACCGTGTTTTCATCAGGCTTTTGATGCTCAGGGATCCCTGGGTCTCTGGAAGTCCTATGTGCTGTGCTGACTTGAGCACATTCGAGAATCAAAATCTTTTCTTTATCATTTCTATCAGAAATGGAATTAGCCCTTGTTCAACACATAGTTTGAAAGCTGGGGAGACTTCATATACTTCTGAAATACAACACTGGACAATTCTAAAGTATCTTTTAGCTCATTGTATCCTTTGGTAGAATCATGTTGGAACACCTAAAATAAAATTTTAACATGCTAGTTAGGGTGAGGATGGTGATAAACAGGACCAGTTCACTCTTCACTCAGTAAAACCACCAGGGATTACTGGGAATAGAAGGGGGAACAACACTGTGTTTTTATTTTAGAACCTCCTGAAATTCCATAGAGGTAATTGAAGCAAGTGAAACTAAATCTTCAAATTAAATTGTACCAAACATTCTCTCCACAGTTACAGGTGGATAAATTAGACAACTTCCTAGGTCATTTCCATTTTAAATATCAGTATTTTTACAAATGAATTGCTTCTAGCAGTGATTTTGACAGAAATGACAGTGATTCTGAAAGCTCTTTTTATTTTTTGATCAATACTTGTTTGAATTATTGCAATTTTAGTGGACTCCAACTGGGGCTCAGTGCCAGAATTCTTGGGTTCTTTGATGAGTCCCTGAATTTACTGGGTCAAGCAGGCAATCTGCTTGTATATTTCATTTGCACATTGTCGTGAAATTTTATAGATTTTAAAACACAGTAATGAAGTGAACTTATCTACAAAACAGAAATAGAGTGATAGACATCTCCATCTCCATCTATATCCTTTTGATGTGGCCCTCAGACCTGGAACACAGGTGTTGTTTTTTTTTTTTTCAGATCTGTCCTTCTTCATATATTTCTAATTTTTAAATTATTTGCCAACATTAAAAAAAGAGAGAGAGTTTCACTGAAAACCATGGAGATTTACTGCCTTTCTGGAGATTTCAGAAGGCACACCTAACAGGCTGAACCAGGTGGGCTCTGCCCCACTCAGGTGCAGCTGGGCCTTCTGTCAGCACACCCTGCACTCCTGCGTAAAATGTTATTCATCCAAGGAAAGTGAGGCGCATGTGTTCAGTCCTGCTTGTGCTTTTACAATTTTCATATTCATAGGGCTGTTCACAGAAATATAGTTATTTCTGTGAATATACTTATTCCTTTTCCGGTGAGTCATGTATTACTCATAAGACATATATTCCCAGGACTGTGTCCTCATTTACATTTCTCGCCTGACCCAGACCTAGCCCTATTTACATAACACATTTGAAAATGTTTTATTTGAAGAGTTAATTTGGTTAACTCCTGATGAGGTTAGTGCTCTGCGTATTCTCTCCAATATAACACAGTAATAAAGAGATCTTTCACAATTCACTTATAGAATGAGTAACATTGAATTCTTTTGGTATTATGATAATTAATAGGCAGATGAATGCACAGTGCTTATTGCAGGGTCTGAAATATATCATAACTGTTCAACTGATATCACTACTTTAAAATGTAATAGCATTACATTTTTCTGTCTATGTTGATCACATTAACTATGTATCATCTGATGAAAACTATATAATTTAATTTTTATTTTTATTGTAGTTATATACTATATATATTTATATATAAATATATGTTTATATTTACATTATATATTTATACTTATACTATATATATTTTAAATGTATGTATATATATATGAAAGTGAAAGTGTTAGTTGTTCAGTTGCATCCGACTCTTTGTGACTCCATGGACTAGCCTGTCAGGCTCCTCTGTCCATGGAATTGTCCAAGCAAGACTACTGGAGTGGGTTGCCATTCCCTTCTCCAGGGGATGTTCCCAACCCAGGGATCAAACCCGGGTCTTCTGCATTGCAGGCAGATTCTTTACCATATATACACAGACATACACACACATGTATATTCTTTTTTGCATTCTTTTCCATTATGAAAGTGAAAGTTGCTCATTAGTGTCCGACTCTTTGCGACCCCATGGACTATACAGATCTTGGAATTCTCCAGGCCAGAATACTGGAGTGGGTAGCCGTTCCCTTCTCCAGGAGATCTTCCCAACCCAGGGATTGAACCCAGGTCTCCTCCATTGAAGGCAGATTCTTTACCAGCTGAGCCACATTTCCACTGTAGGTTATTATAAGATTCTGAATATAGTTCTCTATGCTGTACAGTAGGTTGTTGGTGGTTATCTATTTCATATTTAGTAGTGTGTATCTGTCAATCCCAAATTCCAGATGTATCCCTTCTCCTAATTTCCATTTGGTAACTGTAAATTTGTTTTCTGTGAGTCTATTTCTATCTTGTAAATAAGTCCATTTGTATCATTTTTTAGATTCCATACATAAGTGATACCGTATGATATTTGTCTTTCTCTATTTATTTCACTCAGTACTAATCTCTAGGTCCATCTTTGTTGTCGCCAATGGTATTATTTCATGATTTTTATGGCTGAATAATATTCCATTATATATATATACCACATCTTCTTTATCCATTCATCTGTCAGTGAATATTTAGGTTGATTTTATAGCTTGGTAATAACCAAGGTAATAATAGCAGCACTAGCTGCTGTCAGCATTGGGGTACATGGATCTTTTGGGATTATGGTTTTCTCTGGATGTATGACCATGACTGGGATTGCTGGATCATATGGTAACTTTAGTTTTTTCAAGGGAGCTTTGTATTCTTCTCCATAGCGGCTATATGAATTTACGTTCCTACCAACAGTGTAGGAGGGCTCTCTTTTCTTCTCACCCTCTCCAGGATTTATTATTTGTAGACTTTTTGATGATGGCCATTCTGACTGGTGTGAAGTGATACCTCATTGTTTTTATTTACATTTCTCTAATAATTAGTGATGTTGAGCTTCATTTCATGTGCCTTTTGGCTATCCGTTTGCCTTCTTTGGAGAATTATCTATTTAGGTCTTCTGCCCATTTTTTGATTGGGTTGTTTGTTTGACATTGAGTTGTATGAGCTGTTTATATATTTTGGAAATTTATTCTTTGTCGCATAATATGCAAATATTTTCTCCTATTCTGTAGGTAGTCTTTTTGTTTTGTTTATGGTTTCCTTTGCTGCACAGAAGTTTTTAAGTTTAATTAGCTCTCATTTGTTTATTTTTGTTTCTGTTTGCAAAGGTATATTCTTAACCTCCTTTGTTATAAATTGACCATTAGTGCATGTATTAATTTTTGGGCTTTCTAACCTGTTCTGTTGATCTATGTGACTGTTTTTGTGCCAGTATCACACTGTTTTCAGAATGTAAGTAAATATTGAAATATCTATGGTCAACAATCTTTGGGTAACAAAAGATGAGTTAATAAATCTCTGTCAAAAATGTATCAAAAATATTGATTCTTTTAGTTCAAGAACATGGCATATCTTTCCATCTGTTTGTGTCATCTTCACTTGCTTTAATCACGGTATTATGTAGTTTTTGGAATATAGGTATTTTTGCTTCCTCAAGTAACTATATTCCTAGGTATTTTATTCTTTTCACTGAGATGACAAATGGGATTGTTTTCTTAATTTCTTGCTGATGTTTCATTTTAGTATATAGAAGTACTACAGATTTCTGTGTATTGATTGTGTATCCTACAACTTTACCAGATTCACTGATGAGGTCTGCTAATTTTCTGGTGATGTCTTTAGGATTTTCTGCATATAGTATGTCACCTGCAAACAGTGACAGTTCTACTTCTTCCTTTCCAATTTGAGTTCCTTTTGTTTTTCTTCTTTGATTGCTGTGGCTAAGGCATCCAAAACTATGTTGATTAAAAGTGGTAAGAGTGGACATCCTTGTCTTGTCCCTAATCTTAGGGGAGATTTTCAGCTTTTCATTGAGTGTGATATTAGCCATGGGTTTGTCATAAATGCCTTTTATTGTGTTAAGGTAGGTCCTTTCTTTGCCCATTTTCTGGACAGATTTTTATATTAATAATAAATGGATATTGAACTTTATCAAAAGCTTTTTTCTGTATCTATTGATATGATCATATGGTTTTTATTCTTCATTTTACTAATATAGTGTATCACACTGACAGATTTGCAGATGTTAAAAAATCCTTCCATCCTTGGGATAAATTGCACATGATTATGATGTATGATCCTTTTAATATATTGTTGGATTCAGTTGTCTAGCATTTTGTTAAAGATGTTTGCATCTGTGTTCATCAGTAATATCATTTGATGCAAGCTATGTAATTTAAAAATTTTGACTTTCTAACTTGATTCTCTCAAAATATCCTTCTAATCAAAATATTCACTGAAGTATTCAAGCACTCAGACATTATTTACTGACTAATAGGCACCATTCTAGATATGAGGAATACTTTATTAACCATTAGACAGTCTCTTGCCCTGAGAAACTTACACTGAGCAGGGAGATAGCCAATAAAGTTTTATTTATAAATATATATTCATATAGAGACAAGAGCAGTAAAAAAAAAAGTAAAATAGAGTCAGGAACTAGAGTAATGAGTGGAGAGGACTGGAGATGCAATTTTTTAGCTAAAATGTTTAGCACAGACATCTCTGACAAGGTAACATCTGAGATGCTGTGATCAAAATGAGTGATTTACTTCATACAATGTCATCTGCTGAACTATTTATTCTTTGGTTCATTTGAAATTTCTTGTAGAACCATTTCTGTAAATGTGCAACATGTCCTGATCGCTGAGTTTAATGATCATGATTTGAAACCAGAGGGAAGAATATTTTATGAAGGTGCTGAGCTGCAGGGAGAGAGCTAAGGTCAAAAAAAGACCAACTTGAAGATTCAAGAAAATCAAGTGATTGATGGTTAAAGAAGTTCAGAAGGACAAGAATGGCCCCAGAGGACAGGTGGAGAGATAAGCATTGGACAGCAGAAGAAAAATTATATATCCCAGCTTACCCTTTCCTGCAGTAAAGATAATGAAGGATAGAGTAAAGTCAGCACTTTTTCCTTCTCTCTGCAAATGACATTATCGTCCTGAGTCAAGTGAAGCTCATTTTTTCAATGTTGACTCTGTTTTAGGGTATTATACAGTTGTTAAAAGAAATGTGCTTATTCCCTTTCCCATGACTCATATGTTACTCAAAAGTCACTGGCTTCCTGTAACTTCAGAACCCCAAAATCTCTGGGGGATATTTCTCCAGTGTGTGTTGAGTCTAACAAAACCGCAGCTCCTGCCTTCCTCCCAGCACTGTGGGGAGCGCCATTTCCAAACTGGGCATGCTCAGTTCAGGACTCAGGTATGGTGCTAAATGAAAGAGGTGAAAAGGGGAATGAGACACTTTCTCTGGAGATCCACTGCTACCAAATCTGATGTTCCCAGCAAGAGCTCCGCTTGTGTGTTCTGTACCGTGGGGAAGATCCAGCTGCCTTTAGTTGGGCCTTGTTGATGTCTCTCAACCCCTGAGTTCCATAATCCACTGTCTACCAAGGCGGGCCAAAGCGCTGGAGCAAACTGCAGAGCCAACCACAGCTAAAGGTCACAGTTTTGGCTCAACTACGATTAGTCTTTGCCAAATGGATGGAAATGAAGGGCTGGTTTTTTTCAGAGCATCTGATTTATTAAGAGGCAGATATCTGTCTTTTTTATGAGAACTGTCTTTAATTTTGAATGTTGGCAATAAGTTAGAAGATTTTTTAAAATATTAAGACCTTAATGAGGATTTTAATGCAGGAAAATGTGGAACCCACTAACAAGCAATCCAGTGACTTTGGACAAGTCGTTTATCCTGTAAGGGTTTCTTATGTGGAAAATTGGATCCCACTGTCTGTGAGCCTTCTTCTGTGTCTAAGATTAAGTGTTTGCCATTTGAAGACTGTGACTGAATAGCTGCAACATGACAAGGTCAGGAGATAATGGGGACTGTGCCCACCTTGCCTGTACAGTCTCCCTTTATTGCAGGAATAGAGCATCCAACACTCCTGCCTTTCTGGACCATTAGTAATAGAGGGAGTAGATAGATGCTTCCAACATTTAACAGACATGGAGGCCTTGCTCTGTGCCAAGCTCCATGCCAGGTACCATCCTTTATGTGGATAAAGAGATTTATTCTTTCCAATTCTGAAATGCACCCAGCGCAGGGCTAGGCTCAGAATAAGGGCTCAGTAATTGCTGCCACCCATCTTCTGCTTCCCTGAGGCTGTCTTCACGGAGCATCCTTTCAGAACTCACTCTGCTCAACCTTTCCCCTCAGCCTAGCATCTGCTTATCTTCCTTTAGGTGTTGTAATTGCCCTCAAGAGACAACTCAAGCCCATCGTTTTTCATTCCTGCCCGCAACCTCTGAACTCTGGTTGTTCTCCTTCTTTTGCAAGTATTTATTGAGCATCTACTATATTCCTGATCGCGTTCTATCAGTGAACAAGACAGACAGAGCCCTGCTTTCATAAACTAAAATTCTTTGGGGGTTGGGTGGAAAGGAAGGAATAAACTATGAACTAATGAAAATTTTATCAAATAGTGCTACATAGAAAATAATGGTGTCATGGTAGTTCTCTTAAGCCAACTTTTTCTTAAAGATTTACTTATTTGTGGCTGTGCAGAGTCCTAGGTGCAGTACACGGGCATTCCCTAGTTGCTGTGAGCAAGGGCTAGTTTCCAGTCGCTGTGTGCAGGCTTCTGACTGCAGTGGCTTCTTCTGTGGCGGAGCCTGGACTCCAGGGTGCACAGGCTCAGTAGTTGCAGCACACAATCTTAGCTGCCCCAGGGGATGTGGAATCTTAGTTTCTGGACCAGAGATCGAACCCATGTCCCCTGCATTGGCAGGTTGATTCATAACCACTAGCCCACCGGAGAAGTCCCAGGCCTACTTTAAATTAAGTGGCCAGAGAAGACTCATCTGAGGAAATGCTGTTTATTCTTTGGCCTCATTGGTAAGAAGGCACCAGCAGCACTGGAAGAACTAGGGGAAGGGAGCATTCTGGGCACATGCATGCATGCCAAGTCACTGCAGTCGTGTCCAACTCTTTGCGATCCCATGGACTGTAGCCTGCCTGGCTCCTCTGTCCATGGGACTCTCCAGACAAGAATACTGGAGTGGGTTGCAATACCCTCCTCCAGGGGATCTTCCTGACCCAAGGATCAAACCTGCATCTCTTCTGTCGCCTGCATTAGCAGGCAGATTCTTTACCACTAGCACCTCGGGGGAAGCCCAGAAAAGAGCAGATGCAAAGGCCCTGGGGCAGGAATAAAATCAGTGTTCGGAAGGTTGTTAAAGAAGCCTGTGTGACCTTAGCATAAATTCAGGGTGGCGGACAGGGGGTAGAAGTAATATCAGAGAATTTGTTTAGGTATAGATGCTTTTAAAGTTACTTTATGCAAATAAATTCTCTTTTTCCTCGGAACATCATCTCCTTAAGGAAGGGAGGACTAAATCTGTCTTTTTTGATCATCTGTAGTACCCAGGTGCTTAGTTAATATTTGGTTAATGGACTATGTATGAAGAACTTCTCCTTCAGTGTGGCCAAGTAGAATTACGGCTTATTGCAGTTAGATTTAGAAATACTCAGTATGGGGTGCATCTCATAGCCTAGGAAGTTTGAAGGGGAGTGCCCTTGCCCAGCAGCTGTTTCAGCTGTACCCTGAGGGAGACACATGATCCTCCTTCCTTACTGGTTTATCCATGTGCTGTTTTGACTGCATGTTGCTTTGGAGCCAGTAGCCAACAGACCTCCATCTGGTTTAGAAGGCGAAGTGGGGAACTTTCCACAAGTCTTTGTCACTGAACAACCACCACCACAAGAGGGCCTTTCCCCACCAAGTCTTTTGCTTTTTCTGATAGCTGGCTGCTGCCCAGCCCCCTTTCATGCCCTGCTGCCTGAGAGAGATTAAAGATGGTTGGAATGTGGGCTGGAGTCATTAAGCGTTCTCACCCTTTAGAACACAACTCCTGACAGACTCCAGTCCTCTCTGCCCAGCAGCGGGCCAACATGTGACTAGTTCCACTTGACCTTTTCAATTCCAGACTTGAGGAAAAGGACCTTATGCATAGGAATGATGTGTGAAGATATTTAGTATTGAGTTCTTCCCCTTGTTGAATTTCTGGAGAAAATGTGCTTTCCGTAAAAAGGAAATCACTTTCACAATTCTATCATTTCTACACATTCTAGACATTGGTAGTTACTTGTGTTAGAATCTGGGGTGCATTTGGATAGAAGTCAAAGTGTGGGTCTATCTCAGGAGGGCGTCAGGACTACTGAGTCCAGACTTGCTTCTTAATAGGTCACGATGATTTATTAAACTCTTATGGCTCCTGAACTTTGTTGTTGAATGCATTTTTTACATCCTCCTATTAAATCACTATTTATTCTTTTCCTTAATTATCCATATCATACGTAGCTTTTTTTCTAAGGAATAAATTCATGGGTTAATAGTTTATGTTTTCTATTTATAAAAGAGAACTGGTTTTCTTCAAGGAATTATCCTCATTTAACATGTCTCACATAGTATGTATATGTGTATATTTATAGCAAAAGCAGAGTCTGATGAAAGGATCTTAATTTCTTCATTTCTGGATGGGAATTTGTCAGCCGTAAGTCAGAATGAGAGCTTTGCAATTAGAGCTGAAGAACCATTAGAAGGTTCCTGGAGACCTAGGTCACTCTGTGTGTGCATGTGTGTGTGTGCACGCATGCACACTTGAACTCAGTGCTATAAGATTTTAAAGACACTGGGTGCTCTGATTTCAGATGATAAAATGCAGTTTTGGAAACTAAGCTGGACTGTGGCTTGGATGGTTTTGTGGACCTAAGTCCAATTTTTCTCTTTCTTACCTTTGGTTTCTTCATTTTTATGGTTTAAATCAGCGGTCCCCAACCTTTTTGGCACCAGGGATGGGTTTCATGGAAGACAGAGGTTGGAGTGGGGGATCGTTCAGGCACCAACGTGAGCAATGGGGAGCCAGTGCGGAGCTGCAGGTGGAGCTTGCTCACCTCCTGCTGTGCACACCTGTCCATGCCTGGGGATTGGGGATCCCTAGTTTAAATAAAGAATTTTTAAAGGGTTGGTATATTTCGGCAAGTGTTTTTCCTTTATGAACAAGTGTCAAACAGAGAATGTTATTCGAGCATTTTAGCTCATCTTCGGAAAACTGTACAGGCATCACATTTTCTGGACACCCTCATAGAGTAACGTGTCCGTGTTGAGAATGTACAACTATAAGTTGGTCATCTTTAAAGGTGTTGTTCTTAGACTAGTCAGACCCTCAGAGCATATTATATTTTCAAAATCTCAAGCTCTGATCAGGTGTAACAGCAGAAACATAGTTTCATCTGCAGGATATTTACATTCAATGGAACCCCTTGGAGCTGAGAGGAGTGATCATTTCATAATGAGTTCTGAATTTTGCATGTTCCTTATTAATATGTTCAAGAGCCTATTAAATTATTAATACATATCTTGCCATTCTGTTTCTTCAGGCTATATCAAACACAGCTTTGGTAGTCCAGAAATAGCTGGGCTCTATTTGTGACATTTGGGCTCCTAAAAACCAGTGTTCTTCCTCATTAGTGGAGAGTACCTTTAACCTTTTATCAATCTGTTAGCGTTGAAGTATGAAGACATTGAGATGCCCATATATGAAGTACCAAAGATGACATATGCTGTGTTTATTCAGTCACTCAGTCGTGTCTGACTCTTTGCGACCCCATGGACTGCAGCATGCCAGGATTCCCTGTCCTTTACTGTCTCTCACTTTGCTCAAACTCATGTCCACTGAGTCCATAATGCCACCCAACCATCTCATCCTCTGTTGTCCCCTTCTCCTCCTGCCCTCAATCTTTCCCAGCATCAGGGTCTTTTCCAGTGATTTGGCTCTTTGCATCAGGTGGCCAAAGAATTGGAGCTTCAGCATCAGTCCTTCCAAAATGTGGTCCACTGGAGAAAGGAACGGCAAACCACCTCAGCGTTCTTGCCTTGAGAACCCCACTAACAGTATTAAAGGCAAAAAGATACGGTTTAGATCACCATGCGTCATTTGTTCTCTTGCATCTTTGCTGAGGGACCTCCTTCTTGATTCTACTGGCCTCATTTGTGGACAGAGCCATTTGCAAAAGAGAAGAGGAGAGAATCTCTGAGTTCATTTCATTTCTTCTGGAATACAAGATTTTGAGGGAGTGTGGTAGGGGGGACTGGGGAGTAGGGAAATGTATGGATGGGGGTTGGAAGCTATGAGTGTGGAAGATCAGTCCCCGGAGGGAAAAGTCTCCCAGACATTCAGTGCAAAAGAAATGTGTCACTACTTTCTTTGGGGACGAATCAAACCTTCTGAGAGTTTTGATGAATTGGTGGTTCTCACCTTAGAATTGGTTGTTTTAGTAAAAGTAATGCCCAAGGTAGCTGTTGTGTGTTCTCGCCTATGTAGGGCTTCACTGGATTTTGGGTGGTGGGGGCTTGGGATTCTGGGAATGCAAAGGAGGGAGGGGGGGTGTTTTCCCCCCAGAGCACTGGGCTTCTCCTCACCACCCTCTCCCATGGTCCCCACAGGAGCCATCCCAAACCCAAAGTCAAGGGGCTCCTGTCCCTTCTGAATCTCTACACTTTTCTTTTATCCTCTGTCTTGTCTGTTTCTCTGCTGATAAAGGAGGGTAGAATGTGCCCTGATGAAGATATGGAAAATACTGAATATGACCAATCCAGATTACTCTGCTGTTTAAAAGCTGTCTTGTAGATTAGATCACTTGCCCTCCTAGAAGCTCAATGAGCTGCTTTTTCCATGTGTTCCTGTGAATAATGCCTGTGTCATGGTCTCAACTGGAAAGAAGGAGGAAAACAAGGAGAAGAGAGAGCACACTTTGTTACTACAAGTTTTCAAGAGTCACATTAGTGATGTCAATCCTGACATCATCTTGTTATCCTTTCAAAACACATTTCATATTTTTGTTGAATATTCCACAAAGACAGTTTCACAGGATCTAGGTTCTAATGCTCAATATTATGCACAAAGAGGGGATAGAAAGTATATTAATGCCTTAATTTATTGCATGAAAAGACAGTGATAGTTTCTGTCCCATAAAGCTAATAGGTGAATGCATTCTACGGGGCTTTTTTGAGATTCCTGCCATTTTTCAATCTCAAAGATCAGATAGAACTATAGGTACCCAGGATACTCCACTGCCTTTCAAAAATATGTCATAAGAATACAACTTCCAACCCCCTGGCTATAGGTTAGGGGTTGGTTAATGTTCTCAGAAATAGGGTAGAAAGTATGTGCTTTATGTTTTTTTGGCCATACCACCTCCCACATGTTCCAGTAGAACTTGATTTGTGAACACTGAAATGTGAGTTGCATATTATTTTCACTTGCCACAAAATATTATTATTCTTTTAATTTACATCCACAATTTAAAAATATAAAAGCCAGTTTTAGTTCATGAGCAGGACAAAACCAGGTCGTGGGTCAATTTTGGCCCTCAGGTCATAGTTTGGAGACCTCCTGACCGCAATACTGATGACATCTCATGAGAAACCTACCTTCACAATTTAAGAGTTGGAATGTGGGAGACCCATCTTAAGGGTGGACAAAATAGAGAAGCGGCATTTCTCCAAGTGTTTGTCTTGGACCTGCTGGGTCTTGAGAGGATTTGTGAGGAGAAGAGATTTCAGGAATGATTTCAGCATGGGCACAAAAAACCCTCTTCCTTCTAGGAATGGTTTCTGACATTGGGGGTTAGCCCCAGAATCCATTAACTATGCACACACTACCAGCCTCTCCTTAGTTCCTTTCTGCCTCCTCCACCCTCCTGAAATGTCCATTGGGCATGTAGGGAAGAGCCCGTCACTGGGAGCCTGGTGACATGAAGAGACAGACAGCACAAAGTACTCCCAGCCCGCAGGCAGGGCCAGAGAAGTGACTGGAGGTGCTCACACACAGGATGAGTTGCCAGAAGCGAAGCACAGCAAGCAGCACCATGGCACCCCTGCCCTCCTCTCGGCCCAAACTATATCCTCTGCTCACAGAGGGTGCTCACAGAAAACTTCCCCAGCCAGTCCTCGCTGGGTGACTCACGATTCAGAGTGGCTTGAGATGAGTGGACACAGGATCCTTGGTTCCCAGTGGGAGACTAGATTGGTACAAAAGGCTGTAACCTCCAAGATGCTCTGTACTTTAAAGATCCATGCAGAAAAATATCACCAGACTTTCCTGTAAGCCGGGGACTCTTCCCTACACATCCTGATGCAAGTTCTGTTCCTTCATCTGAGCTCCAAATGAAGAATACCTGAAGGATGCTGGTACCATCATTCCTTGTGAGCATCATTCCTCAAGAGCAGTGTTGGTGCCCCTTAAAAAAAAATCACAAGCTGAGTCTCATTTTGTACTTTACAATATCACTCGGTAAAAACCCTACATCTTGGTGCTTGTTGAAGGAATCTATTATGAATTCGAGGCCCAGCAATAGTATCAATTCATAGTGGACCATCATGGAGCCACTTGGCCTTCCATTTCTTCATCTTTCAAATGATGAGGTTTGAGTACATGAACTCTAAGCTTACATGATGGACTCTACTGTTTATCTTTTGTGAGATAAATATTTTTGACAATTGGTTCTCCTACAAGTAGCATGCAATTGTTTTCCAAAAATGAGATAGAAAGTGTGAACATCATATCCCATTTTGGAGCATTTAGTTTTTTTCAGTCGCCTCCCTGAAAAAATTTACAGTAGCCTCCCATATCAGCCTGTGCTCACCGTTTGGGTAAGTTCTATCTCTGCTTCTCCTTTTGCAGTTGTGGTATCTGTGAGATGAGCAATGATCACGGGGGAAAGAAATGTCCACCCTAGGGGGTGGGTTGAAAGAGACAATTACGGAAATTATTACTCTTCTTATTTGGGGTAATTATGGAGTGTTTTTCCCTGAAGTACTCCATGGAAAGGTCGAATCATTTGGGATTATTTATCCTAGGGAATGAGAAGATCAGAGAGGTGAGGGATAACTCAATAATAGTTTTGAGTATTTGGAAGATGATAATGAACTGTTCTGTCTTCTCACTGAAGACAGGAGATTAAGAAATTGGAGAGAGGGATCTCAGATATGAGGAAGAATACCTTGCTGCTACACGTGATTCAACACTGATGGTGCTTTGATGCTCATGTGGAGCCTGATGTTTTGTTCTCTGATTTCCACTAGGGACACTAGGGATGACTAATAGGATTCAATAGGTAGACCCACAGCCCTGCACTCCCAGGCCCCCAGCTTTCTAGTAAACCAGTTGTGTTAACACAGACATCAAGGGTGATCTTGAAGAGGACAAGAAACACAGCCAATGTCATTGGAAGAAAGTCTGAGGCTCCAGAGGCAAGAGCTGAGCTTGGGGGAAGCAGCCCAGAATTTGGTAGAAGAGTTTGTCCTCGTTCTCCCAACCGCTGGCTTAGGGATGGTGAGGGATTTTCTCAGCCAGCCTCACACTTCCTGGGCATCAGCTGACAGGACCTTTCCCCTTCCCGACCCCAACCCCCAGCAGGAGGATCTGACCTGCGATGTTCCAGGGGTGACTCTGGCTCTCCTGTGTGTCAGACCAGAAATAGGCCCGGCAGGGTTTTTCTGGTGTTCACTGCGAAAGCGTCATTGCTAGCATCTATCAGAGACTCACCTCCCACAGTGACGGTATAAATGATTGAATGCCGAAAGTGGGGGAAAGATGGAGGTAACCACTAACCCTGTAGTCAGAAGCACAGGCTTTACTTTTTGTTGTCATTATTAATTTTTGTTAGCATATAGTTGCTTAACCGCGTTGTGTTAGTTTCTGCTCCTTAGGAAAATGAAGCAGCTATATGTATACATAGATCCTCTCCTTTTTCAATTTCCTTCCCATTTTGGTCACTGCAGAGCATTGAGTAGATTCCCCTGTGCTGTACAGCAGTTCTCATGAGTTATCTATTTTATACATGATATCAACCGTGTATATAAATACACATCAATCCCCATCTCCCAGTTCCTCCCACCCTACCTCCCTTCCCCCTTGATATCCATATATTTGTTCTCTACCTCTGTGTCTCTACTTCTGCTTCGCCAATAAGATCATCTGTATCATTTTTCTAGATTCAACATGTACGTGTTCATATACACTGCTTGTTTTTCTCTTTCTGATTTACTTCATTCTGTCTCTAGGCCTAGACTTCAGAACAGAGGCCCAATATCAAATGCCTCTGGGTAGGAGCCCCCTAAAGTTAAGGCATGAAACAGACCATAGTCAGACCACAGGGATGCTAAGAGCAGAGGCAGGAAGCCATCGCTCGATACCGGAGTCATGGCCCAGCAGAATGGTGGGCCCAGAGTTGCCAGATCCTCACATTATTTATCTTTTTGAACAGGAACTCTAGATTTTGATATATCTCTCAGTTTTTCAGTGTTTCCAACTGAAAATAGATCTAAGCACATTGAGGGCCAAGAAAACATGCACTTGTTTTTGGCTGCCAATGTACAACCTTCCCTAAGGATCCTATAGAATTAGATAATTCTGGCTACTTCCTAACTGGTGTCCTTGGCAAGTTACTTAACCTCTATGAACACTAATGTCTTGCTCACAGTTGTAAAGAGAGAGTGCTTCACATTGTAATGATATGTAGGAAATTAATATAGTGCCTTGCATGCAGTAAATGATAATGATGATGACTATGATTATATTATTAAACCATATGAAATTGATGGTATGTACATGGAAGTGACCTACAAAAATGAAAATTTCATGTGGCTATTAATATTATACAGTATTTGTTACACTAATAATTATATTTTAACATAAAACCCTATGCTATATACATTGGTAATATTTTACCAGTATTATTAGTATCGGGCTTGCACACCCCCTCCCTAAACACATACTTATAATCACCCCTTTTTACTCTTTTTCCACAGTACTTTTTCTGTTGATTGTATAGCTTCTTTATTATGTTTATGACTTAGGGTCTGTCTGCCCGTCCCTGCTGAAATATAAGCTTTCTTAAGGGAGGGATTTTTTTCTAATTTGCTTATTGTCTTTCCTACTCACACCACCCCAGCACCTAGAGGAGTGGCTGACCAGTAGTAGGCTCTCTGTAAATAGAGAGTGAACAGACATACACATTGGCCTTCTCAAAGTTGAATTCAGTTCACCATGAATGCTTTCCTTCAAGTCTGACAGATATGAGGGACCTATTGATTAGACCTGTTCTAAATAAAACATAAATGCAAGTTCTTAGGATGATGGATTTTTTTTAGGACTTTGACTCTTGAGCTCAAGGGTAAGACTAGTGAAAAGTTACCTAAGTACTGTATACCTCAAATCTGAAAAGCTGAATTCAATTATTTTTTTTTTAATTTAAAATATTTTTATTTTAATTCAATAAAATTAGAAATGAAAAAGGAGAAGTTACAATGATACTACAGATATACAAAGGATCATAAGAGGCTACTACAAGCAACTATATGCCAATAAAATGGACAAATTCTTAGAAAACTACAATCTGCCAACACCGTACCAGAAATTTAAAACAAAATGAACAGAGCTCAGCTGGTAAAGAACCTGCCTGCAATGCAGGAGACCTCAGTTCAATTCCTGGGCCAGGAAGTTCCCCTGGAGAAAGGATAGGCTATCAATTATTTTTTTAAAAAATTAAATTGAAAAACATTGATCAGAAGCATTCAATGAGTTTTTTTTTTCCTGATTGTACTCATGAGCTTCTTACAGTGCTGTATTTTTTAAAAGGTCATTGATTATATTTGTCCTTGGGCAGAAGGATATTAAGTTTGTAAGATAACTCTTCTTGGTAGTACAGTATGCTTTAACGTGTGGGGTGTGTGTGTGTGTGTATGCAGAAAAGAATTTAGAAGCTGAAAAAGCTCAGTCGTAAAGGGTAGGTCTGACTGGATCCCAGAGGAGGAGAAAATGGTGGTATTGTCTTTAGAAGGAATGTCAGAGTAGCCTGTATACAGAGGAAAGTGCTGATAAGCAGAATGACAAAAGCTGGTTTCATGAGTGATTCCCAGCAGCCAGGGCACACTCCCAGCTGATTGCCCTGCTATTTTCGGTATCCCCATATCATGACTAAATACACCCAGCTTGACTGGAAGCCACAGATATGGTAAGTCCGAGGGGAATGCTGGGAGGTGCTGTGTTATTCGAAAGGACCAAGGCATCGTCCATCCTTGCCTCCACCCACCCCTTGTTTCAATACTTAGGGGCATTCTGACCAGTTTGGACCTCCTTACTAGGAGTCAGGGGAAACCTTTACATTCCCCAAGGTGGATATTTTTAGACGCAATGCTGTGTCCAGAGTGTTAACTAATTGAGTTATCAGGTTTCATACTTGGCCACAGAGAATGGCAGTGGAAGAGGGAGAGAGCTTCCCAGAACAAGTAAGCATCTACGTTTCGGAATGAAATGCATTTTCCTTACAGAAGTGCCGTTTTGGATCTGATTAGTTGTGCCTCTTACAAAATGTTTGCTGGCAGGTAAGAAGGAAGCCTGCTTCTCTGCACCGTGGATCGCCTGAGTTCCACGTGTGGAGAGGAACGGGTGTCCTTTCTTTCTGTTTCGCCTCAGATGTAACTTGGAATGTGCTCATCTCAGCCTGGTCTTAGGAGGTTGCTTATTCGCATGCAGAAAGACAGTGGGCAGTTTGAGGTGCAGGAAGGGCCCAGTGGACCCAAGAATGTAAGAAAGTTTGAATTGTCACACTTTTCTCAAGAGAAATCTGAGAGCTTTAAAACTCAGCCTTTTTTTGCTGTATTAATTACTATCAATGATAATGGACTTTTACAGTTGAGAAAAAAACAATATAGGGTTAAAATTTGTTTTTGAAACTCAAGTAAATACTGGATGGAGGATGTAATTTGGAGGTTGGAAGTGTAATGTTATTTTTGTTTTCATAGAATTGTGCATGGATATAAATAAGTCATCTCATTTAATTTTAAAGAACTAGCATAGTAAGTCTTTTCCCCTTAAGGGATACTATATGGAAAGAGATATTTGGTGTGATGCTCATAAAATTTTGATGTATTTGATTGTGAAGAATTCATAAAATACTATTTACATTATGGCAGGGTTCAGGATTTCATGTGATCTCTTGTTTCTACCTGCCTTTACAGTTGTCAGTTTATCTAACTATGAAGACACTATGAATAGAAGGGAGAAGTATTTGCTGTTAATTCAATATATTAAATCCTGAACCTAAGATGAGCCTTTCATATGAAATGGTCATAGTGACTAGAAGAAGACATCATGAAAATAAAGACATTTGTCCTGGATCCATTCTCTGGTAGACAGACATGCTAATGGTTTTGAGAAAAGAACTGTCATTTCTTAGTGCTGCAAAAAGCAATTTGGAGAATTCTCTCACAACTTGGAACCTTATTTTAAATGGATTCAGTTTTAATCTTGGTATTCTTAAAGATAGGTTAATCTTTTAGCAAAGAATATCCTTTTATGATCTTTATGGAATATTGCTGTATTCAACAGTAGACATCTATGAGATTTTAATCTGAGTGAGAATTTTCAAACATGTGCCTTAAAAGAAAGGACTTTTTAGAGTAAACGTTGAGATTCAGAATAAAGATATGAATGTTTTTCATGAATTCCTGGCATCAGTTGTAATTTACTAGTGAGTCCTACCTAAAAATCATGTTATGTCACTCTAAAAATAATCACCCATCAAAAATTATGAGCTGTATTGACTTTCAGATATGCATTCTGTTTGATTACTTGTAGAACTGAAAATTTTAGATGTAATCATAATGACATCTGCTGATTACCTAGTGAGACTTGACTTTGAGAAATATTAATTGCTAGGAAGTTTTGAGCCAAGCGCAAATATGACAGCTCTTAAAGCATGTAAAAACTTTGGCCTTTTATGAAGTAATAAATTAATTTAAAAGGGAAAGATCTGAAAGAAAAAAAATGAATAAAAGCAGACCATCTTGTTTCTGCCTTGTGTCAGAATATGTCAAGTGAATGGTGAAAGCATTTGATATCAGCCCATATGTGCAGCATTTTCTGTTTTGGTGGGCATGCTGTTTGAAAAAACATGTAGTAAAATGACAGACTGAATTTGAAATTACCCTGCCCTAAGCAGTGACTCTGGAAGGGTACTGACCCGATACAGATCACACAGAAGTTGCGCCACAATAGAGGAGCATGTACTCTTGCTGGACTGGGCTTGGTTGGACAATGAATAAGGATTCTTCATCTCCTGGTTTCAACTCT
Source organism: Antilocapra americana (assembly GCA_007570785.1). Taxonomy (NCBI): domain Eukaryota; kingdom Metazoa; phylum Chordata; class Mammalia; order Artiodactyla; family Antilocapridae; genus Antilocapra; species Antilocapra americana. The sequence continues at coordinate 10,257,516 of ML663567.1, forward strand.
GGCTTGAAGACTGAACAGTTCATCTGCATGAGCTGAACTATGGATAAAATCCTTGCAAAGAGGGTATTGTAGATAATTACATTTTCCCAAATGATCATTAATACCTCTTGCTCCTTCTGTTTGGCTTGGGGTTTCTATAGAGTTGTTTAGAGATTTTTGTACAGGGTTACTTAGTTGTGTTATGGAAGAAACTTCCAGTGATTTTACAGCTTCTTATTGTGAAAGATTTGCAGCACGAACCTTTTAAAAATATAAACGTATGTATACCTTTGCCAATGTTAGAAATTCTCATGGGTTGCTAATAATCAAGCCTTTATGGAACTAATTTTACCATTAAGCCGTGATGAAAAATTAAGTCTTAAAGTTGAACTTTTAAATAATGCTCATGCCAAAAAAAATCTAGACTCTAATAATATTGAGCAAAGCTCAAATTTAATATAACTTTAGGTACAAATTAGAGGCGGTTAATGATAAGATCTTTCAATAGCTGTGAATTACTTTTACATCCTGTAAAGGTATTTTATGATAATGCCAGATAGAAATTCTTGTTATTACTTGCTATCTTCCAACTCAGATGTGTTTTATTTTGTAGATTTGGTTAAATAATCCATTAATAAATACATGTTTATCTGTTAGGAGACTCCCTAATTTTATTGCTGATGATTTTCACTTTAGAAGTTGGGAGCAAGTAGAAAATTTTATATAATCTAGCTTAAAACAGAAATCACAAAACCTATCAGTTTACTGCTGAGACTATCTATATACAAGATTTTATGAAAAAACCAGAGCTAACTCTTTTGCCAACCCTTTAGTTTCTTGTATTGAAGTAAAAACTTTGTTATATAGTTAGTATGAGATATACTTATCAGCGAAATTTATTTTCTTTTGTGTGGCAATACACAGATACTACCTCTTTTCAGTTATAAATCTGTGCTATAATCAAGTTTAATCAATATTAATTTGAACAAAAGAGAATTTAAAATCTGTCATGTCTTTTTTGAATAGTCATTCTCTTTATAATGTTAAGGCCTTTTCAGTTATGAAACAAAATATATTTGCCAACTCTTTTATCCTAATGCAAATATTTATTTATTGTGTTTTCCTTTTATTATAGCTCCAGAGAATATTGCAAAAGTTAGTAATCAATCAAAATTAAACTATATCTTTTAATTAGACTGTTGATAAATATATTATTAGATTACATAACAAACTTCAGGCAAATATCCACAGTTACTAATTAATCATTTTTAAGTGTTAAAGAATCTAATTTTTTAATTTTAGTAGTCTCTTTTTTATTATATGAAATGAAGGTGTGGATGTATGTAGATGTTCAAGACAGACACTTATTTCCAGAGAATACTAAGAAGTTAATGCTGTTTTTCTTTGGACAAGTGGCAAGTGAATGTTGTTTCCATTTAAAGAGTAGAAAAAGTCAATAATGTTAAATAATATTTTGTAAAATCTGGGTATGCTTCAGTTTGCTTTAGTCTTGAATTCTTGATTATGTTGTGTTCTAACTCAGCATGATTCTGATATATTACTGATTTGCATGTTTCTGTAATTCAATAATTATTCTGTTATATTTTTTAAACACTTATATCAATAAGATCAATTATACTTTGAATAACATTGTAACTTTTTAAACAGACTGTCTTATTCATCTTTGAGCCCCAGAGATTGGCACATGTTAAGCACTCAATAAATAAGTTATTAGAACTTTTTAAATAATTCTTCATTTCTGAAGAGTATAGCTTCTCATCAAAAGAATGTTGAATTAAATTGAAAGTAAACATGGTATTTGTTATAGAGCTGAAAAGGAGCTGGAAATTTTTCATAAATGAGACTTAAAATAATGTTTCCACCATTTAGTCCTATAATAAAAGGCAATTATTTTTCAATATTTGATTATTTTAAACAGGAAAATGTACTAGCTAGCTTTCTGTCTTAGTGAACAAAATGAGACTTATTTCTAGTCCAGAAGTTTCCCACGATTGGCCTCTAGAGCTGCGTTTATACAAGGACAAGGTTCTGTAAAGAATTCTCACCCTGTCGTTCTGACGCGGCGGGACCACTCACAATAGTGTGTACTGTTTCTCTTCTCTCACTTCTGGCTCAGTCATGACTCTTGCTCATATCCTCTTGTTCAGAGAAAGTAGTCCTCCATACCATGAAGTAAGTCTTTGACAACTTACCCATAGACCAGCCATTCTCAAAGTGTGGTCTGGGACTCCCTGGGTATCCCTTTACCATTCCAGAAGAGCGTCTATGACATCCCTCCTTCTCTAACTGCATTATCTGCTTGAGGTCAGATTTCCAAAACAACACATGGCCAATGATTGAATGCCAACGCAGATATAAGAATCAAGTTGTCTGCTGTCAGACATCAAAGAGAATTGCAAAACTATAAGCCAGTACCAGTCTTCTCACCTTTTACAGTGTTTTGTTGTTTGGAAAATTTCTCTCTTTTTCATGAGGTATATATTTAATGTTACCGTGTAATAAGTGTGTTACTGTTATTTTAAATCAATAAGTATGTGTTTAATACTCAGTTTTAGCTCCTAACATGGTCAGTGAAAGGCGAACGTCAAGTCGCTCCATTGTGTCTGACTCTTTGCAATCCCATGGACTGTAAGCTACAGTCCATGGGGGTTTTCCAGGCAAGAATACTGGAGTGGGTTGCCATTTCCTTCTCCAGGGAATCTTCCCAACCCAGGGACCAAACCTGGGTCTCCTGTGTTGTAGGCAGACGCTTTACTGTCTGAGCTACCAAATCAGCTAACATGGTCAGTAGTAAAAGGTATAACCCTTTCAATCAAAAGCTCTTTGGGGCTCCTCAGTAATGTTTAAGAGTGGAAAGGAACCTGAGTCAAGTTCGAGAAGCCCTCCTGTAGGCAGAATGTGCTGTGGATGTTCTCTGGCCTGGTTTGCATGCTTAGTTGCTGCAAGCTTTGGTTGAATCAGGTCAATTTATGAGTTCAGATTCTCTGTGAACAGTTATGTTCATTTGACTCTTCTGGTCATAGCTGTAGCCGAGCAAGCAAAAAACTTAACTATGAAAAATTTTGAAATGATGATAATGAAGAATATTAATTGAGGGCTGTCTGTGTGCCAGGCCATTTCTAACTGCTTTGCATGTGTTATTGCCCTTCTTCCCTCATAGCTCAGTCAGTAAAGAATCTGCCTGCAATGCAGGAGGCCTGGGTAAGATTACTGGATTGGGAAGACCCCTGGAGAAGGAAATGGCAACCCGCTCCAATATTCTTGTCTGGAGAATCCCATGGAAAGAGGAGCCTGGCAGGGTACAGTCTGTGGGGTTGCAAGAGTCAGACATAACTTAGCACCTAAACTACTACTATTACTTCTAAGCTTATCGACGAGCCCTACAAGTTCAGTTTTACTGCTGTTCTCATTTTATAGATGAGGAAATGGAGCTACAGTATGTTCTAGTATCTTTTCCAGTGTCACACAGTTTTTAAGCTGTAGAGCCAGATGCTGAACTGAGGCATTTTGGCGCCAGAGTCTGAATTCTGCAATCATCAAAATATATTGACTAGCTGATTGTCGTTCAGTTGTTCAGGCATGTCGAACTCTTTGCAACCCCATGGACTACAGCATGCCATGCTTCCCTGTCCTTCACTATCTCCCAGAGTTTGCCCAAGCTCGTGTCCATTGAGTCAGTGATGCTATCCAACCATCTCATCCTCTGTCACCCACTTCTCTTGCCCTCAGTCTTTCTCAGCACCAGGATCTTTTCCAGTGAGTTGGCTCTTTGCATCAGGTGCCCAAAGTGTTGGAGCTTCACCTTCTGCATTAGTCCTTCCAATAAATAATCAGGATTAATTGCCTTTAGGATTGACTGATTTGATCTTCTTGCTGTCCATGGGACTCTCAAGAGTCTTCTCCAGCATCACAGTTCAAAAGCACTTGCTGATAGGATGGGATAAAGTAGGTTAGATCTTCCACCAAACTCTTAAAAAACATGTATGACATTCTAACCTTGACTTAGTACCTTTATCTTCTGCATGAAGGGAAGCTCTTTGAACATGAGCCATCCTTCCCAGGATCTGTGTAGTATGTCTTTGCTGATAGATTATAGTATAACAGGATATTTCAGAGTCTCCTACCATGATGTGACTGCTTATGACTACATGTTTCACTGGGTAACTTAACTTTAGAATAAAGTCTATTCTTAAATGTTTTACTTTATATAGTGGAAAAAAAATCCTTCTTTATCTTTCCCACGAGTTTTCATTGTTCTTTGGAAAAGATCTTTGGCATATCCAACCACTACCTGCTTTCTCTCTCTGTCCCACCCCCCACACTTTTAAAATATTTTTTAAAATGTATTTATTTATGGCTGCTTTGTTGCTCTGCAGGCTTTTCTCTAGTTGTGGTGAGCTGGGGTTACTCTCTAGTTACAGTGTGCAGGCTTCTCATTGTGGTGGCTTTTCTTGTTGTAGAGCATGATCTCTAGGACACATGGGCTCAATAGTTGCAGCTCCCGGGCTCAAGAGCACAGGTTCAATAGATGTGGTGCAGGGACTTACTTGCTCCTGGGCATGTGGGATCTTCCCAGAAGAGGGATTGAACCCATGTCTCCTGCACTGGCCGATAGATATTTTACAACTGAGCAACCCTCTGTTCCTTTTTATTGCACTCAGTGGGAAGATTTAATTATTGGGTTAGCGCGTTCCTTCAGGGTTTTTTTTAACATCTTAAAGAAAAACCCAAACAAAGTTTTTGGTCAACCTAATACAATTCTTGTTCTGGAAAAATGTTAATGTCACTTGAAGAATATTTGAGAATCCCAAATCTATCTATCTATCTATATTTGACTTCACTAGTGACTTGAGCTTATTTTTAAATATATTTTATTCATGCCCATAGGAACTTATTTAGTTATATTTTCACCAAGTGCTCCTAAGACTCCTTTGTTGATCAGAGAACTCAAGTAGAAATGAAAAGTTAAAATGGAGAAGAGCAGTAGCATTTTGGTATATTGGTTTTGAAAAGAATCAGTATAAAATATTCTCCCTGCAAGGATCCCAAAAAAAGGCAGATAGCTTCATATACCAGCAAGGCTTCAGCTGCACCAGCTGGCACACAGCATTTTAGGGTGATAAATTCAAGAACCCTTCCTCTCACTAGCTAACATCTCCCTCTGGTAGAGTCGGCCTCACCCTTCAATTCCTCTGGGTTTTTAACCCCAAGCCTCTAATTATCTGAGGAGGAAGCGAAGTCCAGCATATTGTGATTTCCTTGTTGACCCACACCATATATAGTACATTTATGCACCAGAAGAAAATAGTTATGTTTGCAACATCAAGTCTATCCACACCAAAAAACAAAGTATTTATTTCCTGATCTCATAAAAAGAAAAGAAACACATTGGGAAAATGTTCATCTCCACAGTAAATACTTTGTCTTTTCTCCTGATACCTAGACCAATTTTAGCTTATCGCTGTTTTCAGTTGCTATATTTAAAATGTGAATAGTTTCCTGAATTAAATATTTTAGGACTCATGCCAACACCTCCTACTTAATAAGGATCCTTAAGCATGAAGTCCTGACATCCTCATTCTGATTCATAACATACCAAATTAATGGAAAAATCCCAAACATTTGATGTATTTTATATCATCCACCACACGTGATGCCAGAAGTAACTGCTCTGTATTTCTTAAGTGATAAGTAGTGGTATCTTAGTATTACAAGGTGGGGTTTCTAAGGGACTCTGCAGTCTGTTGTCATTGATGTTATTCAGCAGAGATATGCAACAACCTGGTATTTGCAAACAAAGGTGCTTATAGAGTCCCAAATGGTGACTGCATAATATTTCGACCGTTGGGCTGCAGCAGCTTCATTTGATGTCTAAGGAGACAAAGTCGTCTGTTGTTTTTAGTCCTCTTCATCTGTGAGACGTGGGGTCGCACTGTTAGATGTGTTATTGTGCCCGACAGCATCCTGTGGGATGCTGTATAAGGAGAGAGTAACAACATGCATGAGGAGGCTGGGGATGGGGAGGCTGGACCAGCTGACCTTGGAGATCCCATTCATCTTAGGAGTCTGCCAGGAAGGTCTCAACCAATTCTTTTTATTAGTGCATAACATAAAATTGTGGATGAATTCCTTATTATTCTTGGACTATGAAGTAGTGGGAAGAACATTAAATCCAGGAATCTCAAATGCTCTTTTCAGCAATTTTCTAACTAGTTAAGCAGTAGATTAATATTGCTTGGTGAAAATATTCACCAATTAATAGTGGTGAACTAATAATTAACTTAATTATTATTTCACCAATTAATATTCACTTGGTGAAAATATACCTAAATAAGTTCCTATGGGCATGAATAAACTAGTTGCCCGTCTTTGCTTCAGTTTCCTCTTTATACAGTAGAAATGATGAGGTGCTCTCTACCTACCTCAAAAAACAAAGTGTGTGCAAAAAATACCAGCAACAGAAATGTACCTTACTTTTGTTAATACAAAGCAAAGCTGTTTATTAAGACTAAGATTTAATCATCCGTATAATAAACCTTTGCTTAACAGTGCAGTCGGTCAGGGCTATGTGTCTTGAGATTTAGCACATGTTGCTGAGGTCAGTGAATGGCACACACTTAAGTGGCTCTCATGCTGTCACACAATCGTAAATGAAGGCAACAGGAGATACAAGTCAACTGATCTTTCCCAAGGTAGGGGAGCCTGCTCCTTTAAGACAGCCATTTCCCAAAGTGAACAATCAAGTATGGATTATGCATCAGGTATTTTATAGGCAGCCATCACTCACGGGAGAGCAAAACCAGATGTCTTAATACACAAGTTCACGTGGGAAATAATTGAGACAGATGAACTAGATGAAGCGCAGCAAGAAGAGAGACAGGGATGACTGACAATGAGAAATTTTAAGACCCCAAATGGCTATATATTTTTTTGTTCAGCACTCGCCTTCCACCTAGCAAGTGGAAAAAGGCATTCAGTCATATGTTTTGGAAAGCCTGCCATCTACAAAATGGACACATTGCAAATGAACAGGAACTGCTCTTTCATGCAATCTTCCATTGCATTCTTCTTGTATCTCAATGGGGAAAATAATTCCCTAAAATAAAGATGATGAAAATTCCCAAAAGATTAAACATTCCTTGCTATAATATTCCATCTTTGTGGATAAAGATAAGAAAAAAAAAAACAAAAATGGAAAATTCTCTGAGGTTGTTCCATATTCTGAATTGTTGAGCACCAAGAGCGCTGAGAATAGACTTTTTTCCCCCCCAAACAATGTGTTACCATTTCGCTAATGCTTCTTTGTCCCAAGAGATAACCTGAAACATGCCCAAACACAGCAGAGATATCAAACAAGCCTGGTAATGAATGTACCTGCAAAATAGTCTTTGCAGGAATGATTTCTCCATCTGTGGCTATTTTCCTGCTTACTTATTTAGATTTTTATCATTTCAGAATAACCAAAGATAAATGTTTTATGAATCTTAAAATAACGTATCCCTCTTGTATACCTTCACTCTGATGTAAATCAAGACTAGCTCACCCTATCTGAAATGTCCTTGGATGGAATGAGGAGTTCTTTTGGTTTGCATTTAAAGCTTCAAATATTTTGGGTAAAGAGCCACACTTTGTTCCACATCTTGTATAAGGTACTCTGGCTACAAGAGAACTTTCATGAACACTTTCCCACTTTTGCTCATTGGAGAAATAAACTGTTTATTTACCATGAGCTGTAAGGGTATGTATACCCTTACTCTTGGAGATGTACCAGGAGCTATATTCCCATCATATAGTATCAGGGAGCTTTTAGGGGAGATGGGGACTCCCTTGTCATTTAGTCAAATCATTCTATTCTATCAATTCCTAACATTATTTATGGTTTCTACTTAAAACATAGTAGAGTTAGGATATAATCTGTGTCTACACAGATTAAGAGAACTTGCAGCCTCAATTGATGAGGAAAAATTTTTAAATGAGAATTTTAAGTCAAAGTGATTTGAAATTCTTCCTCAAGCTAGTACAAATAAAAGCAAAAGATTACTATGTTGACGTCATATTATTAAGACATTCAAAACTCTCCCTCCCTGATGCAAATGGTTTTATATCTCTTGGGAGGCAGGTGAAACTGGCCCTTTAAGTCCTACTTTGTATTCCAGAATATTTCAGACAAACGCAAACAAATCTCGTTCAGCAGCTAAACAGAATTAACCTTACATTGAGAAAGACTAGAAATACCCACTTGCCCACCACTGGTAACTAACGTGCTTTTTTTCTTTCCTCTATGAGAAACATCTTGTCTATATTTATTTTTATTTCTAATCAGTCCAGGAGAATTTTTAGGACTCTGAATAATGAGTAAGAAAATGTATCTCACCCAGATAAAGGGGTCCAGATCCTGGATCTTCTTTTTGATATAAGTTACATCATAATAGACTTAATAAGAGTGGTTTTATCAGCATGGCAATGTAAATCTCTAAAAAAAAAAAAAAAAGGCAAAACAAAACCACTGCCTTTATAAAAACAAAGCCTGCCAGCCCTGTATTTCTTTTTTTAAACTGATTCTCATTCCCCTCTAAGTCAGGTTAAGGCTAGGAATGTTGTTTTGCCTTTCAGTTTCCGAGCAGCTACTATGTGCAGAAGCCCTGGCAGGTTTAAAATGTGCAACAGCAGGGGCCTCCCTGGCAGAAGTCCCAGTGAAAAGATGCTAACCATGCCTAACATGTGTTAGGGGACAGTGACCTCATTTTCAGGGATGAACTGAGGTTACTTCCAAGCAAAATCCTTACAAACAAAGGCAGCCTTGTAGTGATCGGAAGGAATCTGTGGAGGCAGCCTCTTGTACTTGGGGTGGTTTTGTTGGTGGTGATAGCAAATGTAGACAGCCTTTAGGAACTTTTTCCATATTGGTTAAGGCCCCAGCCCCTTGTATTCCTCCTCCTCCCTCTTTATGGATGAAAAATGCTGGTTTATTTCCAATAACTAGGGAGCAAATAAAAGAAAATGAAGTCTTAATAACCACAGGTCTTCCCTAAATAAAAGGTTTCAAGTTTTTTCAAACACTTGCCATGCAAAAGACACACACGGAATTTCCCTTTATACCCCCCTATAAACACACACCTAAAAGGGATCTGTTAGGTGACATAAATACCTCATGCCCTGTTCGGGGGGGGGGGTGGACCTGTCTCCCACAGGTCTGAGGGTTTTATTCACAGGAGGCAGATTGTTGCATTACTGTCACAGTTGTCTTAAGTTGTGCCATCAGTCCAATTCTTTTGAAGTGGTCAGAAATTAGATCACTGTGTAAAATATCTATAAAATATCAGCACATAACACAATGGAATATTACTCAGCATTAAAAAAAAATTCATTTGAAGCAATCCTACTCAGATGGACGAAACTGGAGCCCATTATCCAGAGTGAAGTAAGCCAGAAGCAAAAACAACAATACAGTATATTAACGCATATATATGGAATTTAGAAAGACGGTAACGAGAACCCAACATGCGAGACAGCAAAAGGAACGCAGATGTATAGAATAGACTCGTGGACTTTGTGGATGAGGGTAAGGGTGGGATGATATGGGAGAAGGGCATTGAAGCATGTTAATTGTCATGTGTCTAATCAATCGCCAGCCCAGGGTTGATGCTCGGGGCTGGTGCAGCGAGATTTCCCGGGGGGGAGGGAGGAGGGAGGGGGGTTCCGGAGGGGAAGCATATGTAAACCCATGGTGATATCATGACAATGTATGGCAAAAACAATAAAAAAAATAAAAAATTAAAAAAATATATCTTACTCTAAAAGTTGCTGGAAACTTTGAATAGGGGTACTGTCTGAATGGTCATGATCCAGGGTGTAAGCAGTGATTCTGCTCTAGTCCAGTGAGGAAAAAAAAAAAAAAATGATCCTTTGTCACTGACTCCCATCTCATGTGACTGGAAGCACCACGGCACCATGTCTGACCTCAAAGTTTTAAGCTTAGAGGAGTGTGACTGTCAAAGTCACTTGACTTGTTTCCATTGAAAATTGTTCGACTCCAGATGAACACACTGGGTTTGGACTTGGAGAAGTTCTACAAAGCAACTCCATGTGTATTTCAAAACTGTAATTGACAGTGAAGTCACTACTTGAGCAGTGCCGTGGAGGAGTTGGGGATCTTGATAAGCAGGCCCCCCCATACTGTGTCAGTCTCCTTCCTGATTGAGAATCATTTATAAACCTGTATTACTTTATCCATCAGAAGTTGCTGCTCATGCTACCAAGAAAAGCTTCGTATCTTTCATTTCATCCTGTGAAAGTTTGCTTTAAAAGGTGGGGGGCAGGCAGAGAAGAGTGAGAGAAAGAGGAGAGGCAAATATGAAAGGTAAAATTTGAAAATTTAGCATTGAGAATTTAATCTTCTCTAATATGAAATTAAAAGTCAGTCAACAGACCTTCAAAAACACACTTCTCAGCACTTCTTTCTTTTCCATTCTACTTTCTATTTCCCCTTGAAATCTCCATTTATCAGTAGTGAAAATCACTCAGTCGTGTCCAGCTATTTGTGACCCCATGGACTATACAGTCCAGGTTCTCCAGGCCAGAATGCTGGAGTGGATAGCCTTTCCCTTCTCCAGGAGATCTTCCCAACCCAGGGATTGAATTCAGGTCTCCCACATTGCAGGTGGATTCTTTACTAGCTGAGCCACAAGGGAAGCGCATTTACCAGTAGAACCATATTTATACAACACCCTGATTCTAGCAGTGCTCACCTAATACATACCTAATTCATGAGTGGTCATCTCTGTTTTTGTTTTAGAATCACTTGAGTTGTGTGTATCAAAAGTCAGTTTATCAAAACTCAGACCAGTTGAATCTCTGGGTGAGACCCAAGTGGTCGTATTACTTCCCTGGAGAACCTTGAACCATGGTGATTGACAACCATTGACCTACAGATTTTTTTGTCTCCATTTTCTCCCACACTTTAATCCACCATCAGTTAAGTTGGGCTAAAATATAGATTTGATGATTCCTTTTCATTCTTCAAAACCCTTCATTGTCTCCTAGTATCTTTAGGGTGAAGTTAAATCAGATTCATCTGCCATTTCAAACCTTCTGTGACACTCTACTTGAATGTTCTCCCCAGGGGACTTTTCTTTTTGGTAGAAACTATCTATTAACCGTTCTTCCAACCTTTCGTTTCTGAATCTCTAGCCACTTCCTTCTTGTCCCCACTGACCAAGTCCTCTGTTGAACTGTTACCTCCTACTCTTAGCTCTTTTCCCAGCTCTATCCAGGGTGCAGAAATGGCTTTTCTCAATGAGCTTCTATGGACTTTATCATCTGCCACAGGTTCTTGTACTGTGAATGCTCATTCCATGTGCTGCCTGCAGGTCACTAAAAGCCACAACTGCATCTCAAGGTAGAGGCCAAGTAGTCATTACTCCTTGACTGCTGGATATTAATACCTTTATTGACTATGACTTCTTAAATCCTGGTAATGGAATAAACAGTATAACATCCACTTTGAAGATGTGTTTTAATAGTTAGAAAACATTGATAACTTCAAGACCCAGACTTGTAGATTTCACTTCCAACACCACTTCACAGTGAAGTAAAGAATGTGGATTTAAGAAGCAGATTGATTTACTTTCTGGACATGTCTGCATAGATACACTGGTACTGCCATTCACATTTAAATTAGTGTATCCAATATGTGAAGTTTGGAAATTTGGTGATCTTCCTGGGCCATATTTTCTGATGTGTGATCAGAAATCAGGCAATGTAGTCTGTTGGATCTGGTCACCTAGATAAGAGATGATTACTTATGGAGGTTTTTATTGGAAAAAGCTTTATTAGAGGTGTCTTAGAATCTTCTCAAGAAGTAGAAAGAATGGTCAATAGAAAGCCTTTTATTTTTTATATTAAAAATCTACTTTGGAGAGGCAAATATCATTTTAAAATATTTTTAATTAGAATATAGTTGATTTACAATGTTGTGTTACTTTCAGATATACAGCAAAGTGAATCAGTTATACATATATCCATTCTTTTTTAGATTCTTTTCCTATATAGTGTATTACAGAATATTGAGTAGAGTTCCCTGTGTGCAATACAGCAGGTCCTTATTAGTTATCTGTTTTATATACAGTGGTATATAAATATCGATCCCAACCTCACAATTTCTCTCTCCTCCCAATTTCACCTTTAGTAACCATAAAGTAAGTTTAGTTAACCATAAGTTTGTTTAGAATGTCTTTTTATATAGAAGAATTTATATTAGTAGTATTTGGGTTAATTTTTTTAAGTGGTTAGCAGCTAGGAATCATAAAGTTATTCAGATTTGTTGAAGGTTTGATTTTTACCTTAAGGCATATAAATGTACATCTATTTGCCAAATGGGAGTTGTGAAGATGAAGACTTTTTTCTGAACACAGATCCCCTTCTAGAGTTCATGTTGTCGTCCCATGACACCCTCTCTTTTTCTGTGAGTCTCAGATTTAGTATCTTTAAAGGAAATCTAGAAACTGAAGTAATGTGGGGAGTAATCTGACTATAAATGTTTTCCAGTTTTTATTTTTATAACTTTCAGTCATTGTGTCCATATCTGACTCTCCAGAAACACTTTTAGGAACATCAGGTCTTTCCAAAGCATTTAATTTCATTTTCATAAAAACACTCCTTCTCTATATACTATTTTCCCAGCTTAAACAATACCTAATTAATTCACATAATTATAACATCCAGAACAACTAGCATAAACATGTTAGAGGGAAAAACACAGTTGACTACTTGTAGGAACAAGTGAATGTGGGAAAGATCTCCCCCGTTTGGACATCGGTCCTGTTGGCCAATAGGAATGGTGATGGGCAAGGGAAGGTGGTTAAAAGAACAATTTCTATGGTGTGATGTCACACAGACCTGAATTTGAATTCTCATTCTAACGCAATTTGGCTGTGGCGCTTATGCAGCTTCTTGAATTTCCTTCTTCTCTTTAAAAACACAAAAATATCAAATGTCGAGGCTCGTGAAATAAATTCATCTATGAACAGTACCTAGCCGAGTGCCTGTCTGCCTCTCCCATGACTCCAAAAAAATGTTGCTGCTGTTTCTTTCCCTCTTGACTTAGTGAATCTAAGTTCCTTTTTCCACTTTGATGTCACTCTGGAACATTTAACTAAGGAAAGCAATAGATACTAGGGTATTAAGACCAGAGCTCGAAAGCCAGATAGATGTAAGTTCTAATCCTGGCTCTGCCAGTTTCTAGAAGAATGCCCTGTGGAAGAGTTGCCTAACTGGACTTTTTTTTTTTTAACTTTTCTTTCTTGTTTTGTCATTATTTTTTTTAATAACCTGACTTTGCTAGTCTGTAAAATAGGTGATAATGACACAGACCTCACAGACCCCTGAGAATATGTGGCAATCAATGCACATACCTTTCATATCATAAGTGCCCAGTAATTATTACTTACATCACCCTATTATTAGACACAGGACCCTTAGATGCCTTGTGATTCATTAGGCACAACAAAATGCAGACTTGATCTGCATATTCTTTTTTTAAAATTCATTTTATTGAAGTATAATTAATTTACAATGTTAGTTTCTGGTATACAGCAAAGTGATTCAGATATATTATTTTTGATATTCCTTTCTATTATGGTTTATCACAGGATTCTGAATATAGTTCCCTGTGCTATATAGTAGGATCTCATTGTTTATCCATCCTATATATGATAGTTTGCATCTGCTAATCCCAAACTCCCAGTCCTTCCCTACTCCCTCCCCCTTGGCAACCACAAGTCTGTGTATCTGTTTCTGTGTCATAGGTAGGTTCATTTGTGTCGTATTTTAGATTCTGCATGTAGGTGCTTTCATTCAGAATTTGTCTTCCTCTTTCTGACCTTATCTGAGGACTCTTAACAGTTAGAGCAAAGACTTTGCTCCATTGGTGATCCCAGCAGGCATATTACACATCAGGCTATGTGCTAAGTGAGTGAAGAAACCAAAATAAACTCAGATCCACTCCTTCATCTTCTCCTGAATTTTGGAGGAGCTTCTAATTCTGTCAGTAGACTCTGGTGAAATGAAGAGGGAGCAGGAGACTAGAGAGGATATGAAACAGACTCTTTTTTGTTCCCAATTAAGTTGGTGTGAGTGTTTGTTTCTCAAGGAAAAATCGGGGCACTGGACTCTCAAGGAATGATTATGTTTATTTAGCATTTCCTGATAGTCTATCACGTAGAACTCAGCTCTGAGCAGGACATAGACCTAAAAGAGAGAGAGTAGAGTCCATCTTGAGGAGATAGCTGGTATCTAAGCTGAACAGACCAAGTGCTTTAGGAGTCTGGAGAGAAAAGGAGTCATGTCTGGTGTTTATCAGGTAAAACAGCAAAGATGCAGTGACATTTGAGCTGGACCGAGGATATAGTTGGTGTATCTCTTGTTGGGGGGTGGAAAGCGAGAGGTGATGGTGAGCATGACTGCCAGGCGTGATGTTGTAGGTGAAGTCACAGTATTGGGGAATTATGGGGCCAGTTGAGAAATGATAAGCCTTTGAGGGATGGTGAGCTGTCTAGATTACCTTCAAAATCAGTATTTATATTTTAATTCAAGCTGGAAGTATTTGGCACAGGTTTTCAAGGACCTTAGAGACTTTGCCATAGGAATTGATTGAATATTATGGTTTAAAAGCAGAAATATTTTTTACAAATGAAGCACATCATCAAACATTAATATATAAAAGTAACAGATAAAAGTAGATGTACTTTGGCTGACACTGAAAATAGGTATATGGAACTCTGCTTATTACTCAACCTTACTCTTCATTTTACTTTTCTAAAAAAAATTCATTGTAGTTGATTTGCAATGTTGTGTCAGTTTCAGCTATACTGCAAAGTGATTGTTACATTAATATATACCCATGTATTCATTCTTTTTCAGAATTTTTTTCAGATTCTTTACCCATGTAGGTTATCATATATGGGTATCATGTAGAGTTCCCTTTGCTATACAGTAGGTCCTTGTTGATTTTCTATGTTATATGTAGCAGTGTGTATATGTTAATCCTAAACTCCTAATTTATTCCTCCTACTCTTCTGTCCCCTTTAGTAACATGTTTGTTTTTGAAATCTGTGTCTGTTTTGTAAACAAGTTCATTTGTAAAAGTTAGATTCCACATGAGTGATATACAGTATTTGTCTTACTCTGTCTGATTTATTACACTTAGAATGATCATCTCTAGGTCCATTCATGTTGATGCAAATGGTATATCTTCTTTATCTGTTCATCTATCAATGGACATTTAGGTTGCTTCCATGTCCTTATTGTAAAAGTACTGCAACAAACATTGAGGTGTATGTATTTTTTTGAAGAATGATTTTTCTCCAGATGTATCTCCAGTGGGATTCCTGAATGATATGGTCATTCTGTACATAGAATTCTTGAACCCGAGAGTTCCACAGAACCATGGGTTTTGAAGAAACAGCCTGGGCTTATTATAAAGTAGTTATGGTTTCAATTCTGCTTCTGTTAACCAAGACCCAAAAGAATTCTCAAAGATTAATTTCTGAGACCTGTGAGTTCACAATAAATAATCACAAACTACAGAAAGTGTAAAGTGGTACCAATCACTTTGAAAAACAATTTGTCATTAACTAGTAAAGTTGAATAAGCACGTAACCAATGACCCAGCACTTATGATCCTAGATGTGTATACCTTAGGGCTTCCCAGGTGGTACTAATGGTAAAGAACCCACCTGTCAATGTAGGAGATCCTGGGTCAGGAATATTCCCCTGGAGGAGGGCATGGCAACCCACTCCAGTATTCTTGCCTGGAGAATCCCTTGAACTAGGAGCCTGGCAGGCTACAGTCCATTGTGTCACACAGAATTGGACACGAGTGAAGCGACTTATCAAGCATGCGCACACATACTTTAAGATCTTGCCTGCGTGTACCAGGAGTAGGGTTAAATGAGAATGACTAAACTAGAACAGAGGATGTCTTTGGAGAGCTAGTCAAGGAAGGGCCCCTTGCAAATCTGCAAAACTGCCTGTAACTTTCATTCTTCAGCTGATTGGGTATGTAGGTATTTCTTTTATGATTTTGTTTTGCTTATTTTTTCTTGACCACGCTGCATAGCATGCAGGACCTTAGTTCCTTGAACAGGGGTAAAACCCATGTCCCCCACAGTGGAAGCATGGAGTTTTAACCACAGGACTACCAGAAAAGTCCTTGATAGGTACTTTTTAAAAGGAAAATAGAGACGATAAAAGTTCTCAGAGACAGAATATTTGATAGGATTCAAGTGTGAGACTTTCTGGGAGAGAGTGTCAGGGAAATAATGAAGAAGAAAAAAGTAATCAAAAATTCACACCTCTCTTCACGAGAAAAAAGTATGACTATGGATGATGATAGATGTTATCTTACTATGGTGATCATTTCTCAATATACGTAAGTATCAAGTCGTTGTACACCTGAAACTAATACAAGGTTACATGCCACGTATTGCCTCAATTAAAATAAAAAAGACTGACACCAAAGTTGCATGCCTGAGTGGTAGGATAGTCTTGATATCTTAAAATTGAATTAAGGAGATCAAGGAAGTTTATTATTCACATCTCTGCCATGAGTACCTAGTTGCAGTGAGATACAGCATACATTCTTGGTAAGTGTTTGTTGTGCTCTTGTGGTGTGGAAATTGTGAGACATAGAAATGGAAATGTTTGGATTAGATGCAGATAGGCACAGTCAATGAGTATTAAGTGTAAAAAGAGTGGTAGAAGTCATGATAGTGATGAAGAGCACAGGAAGGAAAGAAATGTGAGCTCTGATCATGGAAAAGCCCAGTTTTCAGTGATGGATTGAAACACTGAGGAACAAAAAGGCTTGACCAAAGAAATGAGAGAGGCCAAAAGGAAGATGCTGAAGAAAGAGAAGGTGATCGGTACTGTCCAGTGGTTCAGTATTAAGAGAAGAGAATTATAATAAAGTAATGGAATTGGAAGGTCATTGGTGGTTTTGTACAGAGAGATTTTATTGATTAGCAAGAGGATTAGCAAGAGAAGCCATATTGCCAAGGACTCAAAGATGAGTTAATATTAATTATATGGAAGTAGTCAGACTAACCTAAACCAATCTGTCAAGATGTTTGATGTTCACAGAATGATTATAAAATAGTAATCATTTGTTTCCTATGCACTCAGCCTGTTAATTACTGTACATGAACTAATTTCATTCTAATAGTAGATTATTTTATCCCCATTTGACAGATGTGAAAACTGAGGCACACATGTTTTAAAATCTTGCCATAGGTAACACTGCCAGTAACTAGACTTGTCGGGATACAGACCAATTAACTAGTCTACTGCACTGAGAAGCAGACATCCTTTGCAAAGAGTGCTAGGTACAAAAGTGGAAGAAAAGATTGTTTTATTTTTGTTTGTGTGGGGTTTTTTTTAGAGGGGGAGTGGTTTAGGTTTAAGAAATACCTGAGTATGTTGGTAGACAGAAAACAGGACAGCAGGAGAAAAAAAGAACCTGAAGCTTACAGGAAGGATCATCTTCCCTTTCACATGGTTCCCAGATAGGTGGGAAGCTGAAATAAAGGAAAAAGAAGAGAGAATTGGTAGATCAGGTAGTAATGGATGCCAGAGATCACCCCCTAAGGTTTAGTGGTGGTGGAGCAGAGCTCTGTTATTCTCACTGCATCGCCCGTCTGCATGTCTTCTGGTGAGCCACTCTCAGACTGATCTTGAGCCTTAAAATAAACTCAGTGAAGGAATTGGGCTTGAAAGGGGACATACTTGAAAGTACCTACATAGTTCATTTGATGAATTGATGAATGGACAGACTGATAGATGGACAGTTGTTTGATGGAAAATGAATGAAATAATGAACTAACGAGTTACTGGGCACAGACTAGTGACCTAATATTTATCGAGCCCTTTCCTAAAGTAGTATTAACAGTCTAACCTCTGGAGTCAGACTGTCTGGGTATGGACGTGTATCCTCGCCACTCACACGTTGTATGTCGCTGTGGAAGTCCTTCATTCCCTCTGTGGCTCAGCATATAGAAACTGGAGCTACCACTGACAGTGCTTCCTTGCATTAGGGCACACAAACCAGCACACGCTGACTGGCTGGAAACAAGAGAGTGTATTCTCTCACAGTTCTGGAGGCCAGAGGTCCAGAATCAAGGTGTTCTCCCTGCTGCACCCTCTCCAGAAGCTATAGGGAATAGTTCTTCTTTGCCTCTTCCAGCTTCCGGTGACTCCTGGCCTTCCTGGTCTTGTGGCAACATTCCTCCATCTTTATGTGGTCTCCCTTTTGTATCTCTGTGTCTTCTCTTTATTTAAAATTGAAATGTAGTTGATAGACAGCATTAAGTTTCAGATGTACAACATAATGATTTGATATTTGTATATCTTCTCTTATACGGACTTCGATTATTGGTTTTGGGGTTCATTTTAATCTAGTATGACCTCATCTTAAATAATTTTATCTGCAAAAGCCCTGTTTCCAAATAAGGTCATGTTCTGAGTTTCAAAGTGAACATGAATTTAGAGGGACATTGTTCAACCCACTGTACTATTTCATGGAAATATTATATGGACCAAGTTAATATAAGTACTTATACAATTGGGATTTCCCTGGAGGCTCAGAGGGTAAAGAATCTGCCTTCAGTGCAAGAGACCTGGGTTCAGTCTCTGGGTGGGAAAGATCCCCTGGAGGAGGGAATGGCTACCCACTCCAGTATTCTTGCCTGGAGAATCCCATGGACAGAGGAGCCTGGTGGGCTTCAGTCCATGCGGTCACAAAGATTTTGACACTAACACACACACACACATACACACACTACACATTTATACAATTAATACATATTATATTAAGTGTGACTAATGATATAATTCAGTGCCAATAATATAATTAAGTTACTCTAAGTGCTTATAATAGTGTCTAGCACATTGAGTTATGAAGTATTAGTTATTACTGAGATTAGTACTTGGTAAATTTTTTATTTAATCACTGCTTTCTGTTGAATAATATTCAGTACAGGTGAAAATTCTGAGTGAGGTTAATTCCTAACAATGCTTGTCTGTCCTTGAAGCGATTTCCTTGAAAAACATACATGGCTCATATTTCTTTCTTATCTAGTAAAACTTTATGTAGACAAGATATCAAATAGGGGCAAAAGATACTTGCATTTTCCAAATTCCTCCTTCAGATTTTTGTCACCTCGGAGGGGCAGGGGAGCAGAAAAAATGCTGACCAACTTGCTCATACTCATTTTGTACCAGCTGACTCTGTAGACGGTGGCCTCCTCAGTGTGACTTTCCAGGTCATACAAGATGCACTCAGCCTCTTGTAATTTGTCTACAGTTGGCTTTGAAGAGACATTGTTTAGATAGAATGTTTAGACTAAAAAAACAGGTCATGGCCTGTGTTTAGGGTAACCCCTAGTTACTTGGTGGAATTGCAGTTAAGGGATGCAACACATTGTTATTGAGCCTAATATGAAATATTATATGTATTTTAAGAGTAAGGAAACAACCAATATATAGATATTATAGGCAGAATTTGAAAAAGAGAAGAGTGAAGACTCCACTCGTCACCCTGCCAGTGAAACAGCACCATTTGGGAATGTATACGAATGAGCTGAAGGCAAGCGAGTCTTAACTGGTACCACATCTGTTTTGCTTCCCACCATACAGCTGGGTGTTGGCGGGACTAGAACAAAGTCAAGATGCAGCTAATTCTTGTGGAAGACAGACACTGCTGCGTAGCTTGCAGGTGGCTGAGACTACAAGGAAGAACTCGGTTCTTGTCTGTGCGCCGTAATAACTGCATTTCCTAAGCTGTCATGTTTCTTGAAGGCAGTCTTTACTTCCCTCCTCTTGCTCTTTCTTCGTATTTTCCTCTTTCTCCTCCTAGGCCTTTTCTTTGAAGTACAAGCAGTGGCTGGTTATTATTATTGGTGTTTTGGACATGTCTGCGTATAACAGAGAGCTGAGAGAAGTGCAAAAAAGAAATTAAATAATTTCTTTTTCTCTTCCCTTCTCTTTTTCCTAAAGTTCTCAGGTGATAAATTAGCCACCTCAGAGAATTATTTGATACCAGGGTATATTGGGTGAAATAGATATAGGGAGGGTATCCACCAGAAAATTCTTTATCCTTAGAGCAGACGTTCTTAGACATTAATCTGTGAGCCAACTTTGTGATCCTGAGCCTGAAATAGTGTGCAAATTGTGTTGGCATAAGTATTTTTATGCACATGTTTATATTGCATGCATGCAGATTTATATTTATATTACATGTATGTGTATTTGATGTCTGTATGAAAATGTGTGTGTGTGAGGATCTGATGTACATAAGCATACTTGGTCTATGTATGTATGTATGTGTGATTATTGAAGGAAAGCAACTGATTCATAACTTTTGTTAATCTCAAAAGACTGAACACCAAATAGGTAGGCAACCACTGAATTAGAAGATTTTGTTTATTCTGTCTGTATTTTGTTTTGCTTTAAAGTTTCTAGTGGGAAAATTCTGAGAAAAGGTGAGAGAAAAATGGACAGTATAAAGAATCGCCAAAGCTTTTTAGATCTAGAATCAGTTCAGGGGCTTTCCTTGAATTCTGACATCTTTTTTTTAAACTTCTATAACTACTGTTTTTGTGTATTCAAAGTCAGGGTTTGGGGTGCCTACTTAATTCACTGTTGTTTTCTCTGGCCATTGAAATAATCCAGGCAGGCTGATGTCATTTGTTCCCAGCACAGCATCAGAGCCCTTCTGGGCAAATTCACTAATAAGTCACTGAGCAGGCACAAAGAAGGTGATGTTTTATGGTACAGTGACCCATCCTTGCATAGCTAATTTGTTTCTCACTGAACTTACAAACCAAACAAAACTAACCCTCTCCAAGTACCAAATTGCTTTAAAGACTGAACGTTATGTTTCTTTACATTCCTGGAAACTTTAGTTTGTCCTTTGTCTGATTTGAACCAAATCTGTTGTTTTACTCTTAAACTCCCTGCCCTGATTAAATTACCTGCATGCTTGACTCAAATCCCAATTTTACTTTAGCAATACCTACATGTGTTCCCAGACACCAGACTTATGGCTTAGCTTATGGCTCTGCTGTTCAGCTTTGTGTCATAGCAAATTCTCAACGTCAATAGCTCTTGTGTTGTTTTTGTTGTTATTAATAAAGCCTCCTGTATTGTTCCAGGAAATATTTTAATTAAACAGTTTGTGCTTAGTTGCTCAGTCATGTCTGACTTCTTTGCAACCCCATGGACTGCAGCCCTCTGGGCTCCTCTGACCATGGGGATTCTCCAGGCAAGAGTACTGGAGTGGGTTGCCATGCCCTCCTCAATTAATCAGTTATTTCCACACAGTTTACTTACTTGTTGATTCATCCATTCACAAACCATTTATCAGCGCCTGCTATGTGTCAGGGATGCTTCCAGTTGTAGGGGAAACAGAAGGATGAATGTTATACATACATTCATGCCTTGTGCTAGGTCAAGGCATATGGCAATGCAGGCAGGCCAAATATGAAAGCCTTTTGAAACGCACAATCTTTAAACAAATTGATTTACTATTTTTTTAGAGCAGTGGTTCTCAACTGGAGAGTTTTAGCCTTCACCCTGGGAAACTTGGCTTCATGAAGATGTTTTCAGTTGTCTCAAATAGGAGACTCCACTGGTACCTGATTGGTAGATGCTGGGAATGCTGATGAACATGGACACTGGACAGGATTGTTCCTTACATCAAAAAATTATCTGGATCAAAATGCCAGTACTGCTGAGATTCAGTTCAGTTCAGTCGCTCCGTCATGTCCAACTCTTTGCGACCCCATGAACCGCAGCACGCCAGGCCTCCCTGTCCATCACCAACTCCCAGAGTCCACCCAAACCCATGGCCATCAAGTCGATGATGCCATCCAGCCATCTCATCCTCTGTCATCCCCTTCTCTAAGTTAGAAGAAGCAGGACTCTTTCAGAGAGAGGCATACTAATGTGCATGAAAGGAGAGGAGCCCCTAGAGACACTGCCCTTTCATTTAGGTCTAAACAAGTCAGCTCTTAACTGAACTGACCCACACCAAAATCAGAGATTCTTCCGAGGGACAGAATTCTCTTCATCTCAAGTACAGTTCCAGGGTCAAATTAGTGTTCCTCAAGAATTGGCGTCTTAGTGACTTTCCATTTGTCTACCCTGTGATACAGCTCTGCCTATTATTAAAGAGCTTACAATTTAGGGAAGACAAAGGACAGCTACACCAAAAAATATGATGCTGGGTGATACATACCAAGAGGGCTCAATGAAATGAGTGCTTTGGGTGCACTGAGAATTAAGCTCCGTCGGGAGGTGGCAAGTGATGGGAGTTTGAAGGAGGTAGTGGCCAGATGCCTGAAGGAAGACACTTGGCTCTTTTAAGCCATATCCTGCATGATTGCATTTATAATCAGTGGTGTTTTCGGCAGCCCTTTGAAGAAAATCTTCTGTATTATTTTACATGAAACAAGATTCCTTTACAAATTGTGCAGACTCAACCTGGCAGTCTTTCTTATCACCTTTTTTCTATTAAAAAATTTCAGTAGCAGATGATTTCAGCTGTGTAATTATAGGTATTAGAGTTTAGCAATAGTTTAGAGTTGGAAGCTTCCAACTAATGAATTAAAAACTTGGCTTTTGATGTTCAAAAAAGGTGGACATATCTCTTTATTTGTACAGGCTAATGCTTCTAATAAACTTGTCCACATGTTGTAGACTTAGCTTGAAAGTATATGCTTCACAAACTGTAGACATTTATAAATGAATGCTTTTATAATACAATCAATGTTCCAACACATGGCTATGACTTGCAGGAAAATTGAAGAGAACATCATTAACCACAAATTCGTATTAAACTAGTATAACAGCATTAAATGTACTTATGAAGCTATTAACTGAAAAATTGGCCATAGTTATATTCAAAAGAATGAGGTAGATGTTAAATCTCTTTTGTAAAAATTATATGAGTTTCAGATGTAGTTCAACATCTGTATAATTAAACTTATGATTAAAGAGAGCAGTGAGGTTTATTGTAATGTAACTACCAGAAAGTTTCAGGATTTTTCTTAACTCTCATGAAATTGTATATGCCTACACATCCTGGGAAATTTTGTCATTCAGTTTGGAATCACAGAAGGGGTAATTTTATACACTTGAAAGTAACTTTTGAATTATTTGTTCTTTCCTGGTGACTTCATGAAGACCTTATATTAGTGTTTTCATGTTAGAAATAAAATAGTTCAATTGAAAAAAATCTCGGTTTTACTTTCTTTTTAAATAGTTTGAACAATAATCTAGTAGTTAGAAACAGGTGTATTTGTTTCCTCTTTTTAACCAAATGTCTTTTCTTTTTCATTCAGTCTGATGCCAATGCGAGTTACTTAAGAGCAGCTCGAGCTGGACACTTAGAAAAAGCCCTTGACTACATAAAAAATGGAGTTGACATCAACATTTGCAATCAGGTTAGTTGTGATGATTGTTGTTGTTATTTAAGTTTTCAGTGAAAAATTTTTAAATCCAGACTTTAAAGTCTTTAAATCCTCTATTGCCAAGTTATTACCAAGACTTTCTCTTTCTGCCAGTGTTTTCTATTAAATGTCACCAACTTGGATGATCAAGTTATTCTTTGCCTTGATAGAGGGGCATTCAGAAATGTAGGTATGTGTCCTTTAACAATTAATTCCTAAACTATAGTACATAATGACATCAGAACAACCGACCTAATAGCCACAAGTGCTTCTATTCCTAATTCAGGCTCCTGCATCGCACTCGTGCAAATGGTTGTTGGTAGGGTGTTCTCTTCAGAATCCTTAATAGACTGCTCACCGCTCTGTCTTCAACCTGCTGAGTAAAGCTTTCCCTTCACTTAATCAGAATGGGTTGAACGCTCTCCACCTTGCTTCCAAAGAGGGCCACGTAGAAGTCGTTTCTGAACTGCTGCAGAGAGAAGCCAGTGTGGATGCGGCTACAAAGGTCAGTGACACACACCCCACGCTGTTTGTGTCAGTTGCCCAACTCAGTGAGAATTCCGCCCTCAGTAAGGGTCCGGGCGTGCTTCTCATGAAATACTCATCAACGCTGTTCTCCTGGGGAACTTACAGAGGGATTTAATATTTTGTGAAATGTTGAAAGCAGAGAGAAAGATGGGCGACCTGATGGATCTTGTTTCTTGTTCCACAGAAAGGAAACACAGCGTTGCACATAGCATCTTTGGCAGGGCAAGCAGAGGTGGTAAAGGTCTTGGTTACAAATGGAGCCAACGTCAACGCCCAATCCCAGGTAAACCCATATCTCAGATGCCAAGAAATGCTGTGATCATGATTCACAAATAAAGATCTGGGTCAGGTGCTTGTTTGTTCTTGTGTCTTCTAAGAAGACAATATTTAAGAGATATATCATCATCAAGGAGAAACCCAGGACAATGGGCAGGACCAGTGCAGCAAGGACTGTGAAGAAGTACCCTTTGCCCTTAAAAGCAGCAAAAATTCATTCACTAAGCCACTTAGGTCCTGTCCTTTTATTTGTATGTTGCCAGTAACTTGTTTTGAAATGAGTACATAGGCAGACCTTGGAGATATGTGGGTTCAATTCCTGGCCATCCTAATAAAGCATTATTGTAATAAAAAAAAAAAAAGTCTGCAAACAGTAAATGTTGGAGAGCATGTAGAGAAAAGGGAACACTCATACATTGTTGATGGGAATGTAAATTTGTGCACCACTATGGAGAACAGTATGGAGGTTCCTTAAAAAACTAGAAATAGAACGACCATGTGATCCGGCAAACCCACTCCTGAGTATATACCCAGAGAACACCATAATTCAAAAAGATACATGTACCCTAGTGTTCGTTCCAGCACTGTTTACAATAGCCAAGACGTGAAAGCAACCTAAATGCTCATCCACAGAGGAAAGGGTAAATAAGATGTGGTGTCCACACATACATGCATACAGTGGAATACTACTCAGTCAAAAATAATGAAATAATGCCATATGCAGCAACATGGACGGAACTAGAGATTATCATCCTGAGTGAGGTAAATCAGACAAAGACAAATACTATATATCACTTATATGTGAAATCTTCAAAAAAAAATGATACAAACTTACTTATAAAACAGAAACAGACTCCGACTTTAAAACAAACTTATGAAAACCAATGGAAAAAGATGGGGAGTAGGGGGGATAAATGAGAAGTTCCCAGGTGGCTCAGTTGGTAAAGAATCCGCCTGCCAATGCAGAAGATTTGGGTTCTATCCCTGGATTGATAAGATCCCCTGGAGTAGGAAATGGCAATCCATTCCAGTATTCTCGCCTGGAGAATTTCATGGACAGAGGAGCTTGGCAGGCTGCCATCAATGGCGTTGCAAAAAGTTGGACATGACTGAGCAACTGAGCATGTAGGAGAAAGCACTACTATATATAAAATAAATAAGCAAGGACCTACTGTGTAGCACAGGAAACTGTCAATATTGTGTAATAATCTATATAGCAAAAAAAATCTGAACAAGTATGAACATATGTATATGCATAACTGAATCATTTTGCTATACACCTGAAACTCACATGACATTGTAAATCAACCAGGCTTCAGTATAAATTTAAAAGAGTTATATTGATTGAATGGGCTTCCCAGGTGGCACTAATGGTAAAGAACATGCTTGCAGTGCATGAGACTTAAGAGACACAGGTTCTATCCCTCAGTCAGGAAAATCTCCTGGAAGAGGGCATGCAACCCACTCCAGTATTCTTGCCTGGAGAATCTCATGGATAGAGGAGCCTGGCGGGTTATAGTCTATAGGATTGCAAAGAGTCAGACATGATTGAACCAACTTAGCACACACACATAAATATTCATTGAATAGGTATATTATTCCAGATTATTTAGTTTCATATATATCCTCATTTGCAGTCCTCTACGTGTGAAAGGAAGAGGTTTTTCAAAGTCAGCCATCTATAAGACTGGTATGTATGGCTGGTAGTGATAAACACAAATGATTGGAGAATCTCTGTAATGTAGAGACTTATTCTATTTTATGATGTAGGCTAAAGTCCAGTATAGTCAATTCCTATTTACTAACCAAGGCATCATTGTTGCTCCCTGAAACAGATTAGGGGGGAAAAAAAAGCAAAAGAAACTTTAAAATCCCCAAACATTAAAATTTCCAGATTGTTTGTAATGAATATACACTGATCATTCATTCATAAGAGTCTCTTACAAGCTCTCAGAGTCCTGCATGAAATTGTAACAAAAATACTAATTGATTATCATCTGGTGGACTTTGAGTCCAAAAAAATTAAGTTCACTATATTGGTCTAAAAATACAGGTCTTCATTATCCAAATTTTATTCATTATGTGAGTCCCCCACAGATGCGAGCTTATGTAGGAGAGCATACATCATCATAACACAAAAATATCCACTAAGGACCTGACTATTTTTAAAAAATTTTATTGAAGTATAGTTGATTTGCCATGGTGTGTTCATTTCTACTGTACAACAACGTGACTCAGTTATACATTTATATATATTTTTCATATTCTTTTCTATTATGGTTTATCACAGGATATTGAATATAGTTCCCTGTGTTACACAGTAGAGTCTTATTTATCTATTCTCTATATAATTATTCTCTGCTAATCCCAAACTCCCAATCCTTCTTCCCCCTCACTTGGTAACCACAAGTCTGTTCTCTATGTCTGTGAGTCTGTTTCTGTTTCATAGATATGTACACTTGTATCATATTTTAGATTCCATATATAAGTGATATCATATGGTATTTGTCTTTCTCTTACTTTGTTTAATATGATAGTCTCTAAGGACCTGACCATTTTAAGAACTGGTCTCTACTCAAACATTTCTTCCAGCTGAAGGCTGACATCTATCCTGGTTCATCAGTATCTACCCCAGGGTGTTAGATTGAACAAATTTACTTTAGAACAAAGCTGCAAGTTTTCCAAAAGATGTAGGATATCATGAAGTCAGGAAAAATGGTGCTGGAGGACTGCTGGGTACACAGTCAGGTTGTGAGGTCATAGCTTTCTGGCAGGAGTAGACCAGACTGTATGAAGGATCAGGATGATTTCCTGACAGATGTTTCCAACTTGAATGATTTGAGAATCAAAATGTTAAAAGAAGGAAAAAATTAGTCTGAAAATAAAAAGTGAAGGCTGTCGACTCATCATATAGTTTTGTTGGAAATGGTAATCATACTTTCTCCCCTAGAATCATAGTTGGTTTAGTCTTCATTCATTCTGTGAACTCGTACTTGATGCAGTTATAACCTACGTTTTGCTAAATCATATAAATTCACTTTTACAATTTCTGGTTTTCTCTTTCAAGATGAAGTCTCAATCTAACTTTTTTCATTATTTACTATGGCCTTTTGATCTCCACATTAAGCGCACTTGATTTCCTCAGCTTCTTCCAGTACTGATTATCTTTGAATAACAGGAGCCTCTTGTACTTTATGGGCCCACAGATTTGCAGTGACTTTCTACCTTGTTACTTCAGCCATATTGATGAAAACTCTGATGCCAGTAAATATCAGTGTTGCAGAAAAGAAACTGAAAGCTTGCTGCTGAGCCATGAAAGAAGCCAGGATTCTTGGCCTCCAAAGGAGACGAATTCAATCCAGAGCCAGTGACGAGGCTTGACTGCTTAGAGCTTTTGTGTAGTAAAGTTTTATTGAAGTATAAAAGAGATAGAGAAAGCTTCTGACATAGACATCAGAAGGGGGCAGAAAGAGCACCCCTCTGCTAGCCTTTAGCAGGATGTTATATACCCATAAGCAAGCTGTTAATTAGAGAAAGGAAATGTCTCAAACCTCAGAGTGGCACCAGGCCCCTCACCCACAATGCACATTTTGAGATAACACTGGCACAAAGTGAGTCATCTCAGGCCATAAAACGATTGGCCTGAATCCCAAAAAAAAAGGCAGGTTTCCAAGTAAATACATAGTTTCGTTAACATAGATTAGGAGAACAATGCATGAGTAAAACATACTGTTTTTTTTGAGCCCTTCTGGGTGGAACTGACTTGAAGAAAGACAGAGTCTAGGGTAAATACATAGGTCATAAACACAGCTTAAGAAAAACATTTCCATAAGAAAAACGCATTGGTTAGCTCAAGGTTTGAGAGTAGTTGAGTTCGGGTGGAACCAGGTGTCATCGTGGCAACGCAGAATGTTAAGAGAAACCTCCTTTTGATTTTGTATAGAGAAGGGAAAAGAGTCTGACACTGTAGTTTGTTTCCTCCTGCCGCTTGAGAGAGAGAAAATGGCTGATGCTTGCAGCCTATTTCCTCAGTTTGGAGACCCCTGGCCTTCCTGTCTGGTATCCTCTCAAAACGTTTCTTCCAAACACATGGTTTCTTGTATAATTGGTCTAATCTTTAGTCCCCTGTGGTTGGACTTTTGTTACATGGTTTCTGCCACCTGTTCTGATTCCCAATGAGAGCTCACTTAGAGTCATAATGTTTTTCCAGAAAGGAGTGATATAAAGTTGAATATTGACAAATATGAGAGAAATACAGACCAGCTGCCACAAGAGAAGCATTATGCTTCTCAACCAATTATTTTTAAATGCCTCTGATTTTTTTTACTCAGGAAATAGCTAGTGTTAAGCTCTGAGGTAGTGGGAAATGCTTTCGTCCATTTTCATTTTCTTCCTTTTTCCCCCAAGGGAGAAACAATTAGCCTCCCCATCTTGTAAACCATGTACACGTTCTTGACTAATGTTCAGAGGAGGCATAGTTTTAAACCTTCTCTCCAACGTCTGGGAGAAGCTGTGGTCGAAATAAAATCCTAACCAGATTAGATTTCAGTTTATACACATTCTCTTCTGATGATGAAGTACGGAAGAAGAACATGGGCTGTGAAATGCCTTGTTCCTTGCAGCTGTGTTTGGAATACCCAGCCACACACTTGACAGTAAAACCTGCCCCCCTTCCTCTAGACACCTGCACTTCTGAACTGCATCATTCTATGGATGGAGTGAGTAATAAGATCACCACACAGCAGAGTGGAGCTGCAAAGATAATTCCTGGTAGCAGCTTTTCAAAGGGAACTTTTCATAAAGAACAACAAGCAGTAATACCATCAAGTGCAATGAAATTCCATTTAGGTGTCAGAACATCACAGGAATATTAATATTCAAGAACAACAGTATTCCTGTCCACGTGAAATTTTATCCTATAGACAATAATTAATTGCCAATGAGGAACAGTATCAAAAGAGCCCCACACTTTCCTTAAATATAAAAATTCTCCTGGAAAATAAAAATAGCATGGGACCACATCAAGTTCTGATGAACTGAGACTCTATAAACTAGGAGTTTATAGATATTCTTGTAATAATTCTTGGCATTGCCTTGATCTTAGGTCTTAATAAGTAGTTAACTCTTTCTTATATTACTTAATGTTCTACGAAATCACTTAGGCCTACCCTGAGAAAGAAATGAGGTTAGATAACTAAATTGTGATTTTAAAGAACTCTAATTTAAGTCCTTAGTACTTTATATAAAATACAACAATGATCAATAGTGTTTGCTCTTGAAAAATCCTAAACTGTCATGTCAAATGACATCCCTCATGCTTTTCTCTTTCTCTGTCTTTATTCCATAAGACACCAACCATATTTATAAAAAAAGGCAGTCTAGTTCAAATAATATTTTAGCTATCAAAGTATTCTAAATGGACAGGTTTTCATAGTGGTTTTAACAAAGACAAAGCCCTTTAATTAAATCAGTGTTTCCTTGGTCTTTCTGTGTTTTTAATGTTTCCTATCTGGGAGGAGGTCAGATCCTAATGAAGCTAGACAATGGGTGTGGTCCAAATAGAGCCTTTCTGACCTTAAAACTAATAGCATATCTCTGATGTAAACAGCCTTCAGAAAAATTAGTATCTATATGAATCAGTGCAAATTTATTACCAAGCCCTTAATATTTAATTAAAAACTACTTTAGATATACAAAGGCTTAGAAGAAACTAGCATACATAAGAAAATTTCAAGGATGAAATTTAAGCCCTTAATTTAGTTCATCTTATTTTATTTTATTTTAGTGAGTACTAGGCAGCATGCCTCAGTAGCATCTATAAAACTATAAGTCTGCAACTTTGCATACCTATGATAATACCACAACATGTATAATAACAGTACAATGCCTTCAGAGCAGAGGGAACTGAAGATATTGGATAAAGTCAGGTATCAAGAAGCATATTCAGTCTTGAGCTATTCTGCTTTTTGAGAATTCAGTCTATTGTTGCTACAGAAAAGGAAATTGGGCCACCCATATGTTCCTTTTTGGTCAGCTCTTTGTTTTGGAAATTTCCTACGTTAGGAAATTAATATAAAGCCAGTGATGTACTTTTTCCTCTTAAGAGAAAAATAACATCTTTCCTGAAATCTGACCATTTTCCTAATCCAAGTACCATTTCACGGAAAACCATTACAGCTCTAGGTCGTCCACAATGGATTTGCTGGTACCTAAGCATCTTTGCACTAGAGAGTAATGGTAATACACACTCTTTCCAAAGGATGCTTATAATTATCTCCCTATAACATAACTAAATGGTGTGTATGTGTTCTCACAGCTTCTTAATCCTTTCCTGAAAGAGGATTTTTATTAATTACTGTTAATTTGTATAGCTTTAATCCAAATAACTTTAGCAATTTGGAATTCTCTGAGGAACCCATAGAACAGAAGGCTAAAGAAGCTTTCAGAAAGCTTTGGAAACGAGGTAGTTGGAGTGAAAGAACTTAGTCAGAAGCTAAAGGGTAAGATTGTCCTTTGATATGTTCCCTACAAGTCATCTGAGAGTGGGGAGGGGAGGTTTGGTAGAAAACAGGACTGAGGATTGGAAAGTAGTCCTGGAACAGCAAGCAGCGCCATCCTTTACATGCACTGACCTTGTGGTTGAAGAAGGGCTGGCCAATTTGCATCAAAGTCCAACCAAGACCAGTTCTACCTAAACATCAGTGAAAATGTAGTTCCTCTAAAGAAAAAGCAATACTGCCAAATGAGGGGACCAAAATAAACAAACACACGCACACTCAAATGCCCACTATAGGATTGAAATTTCCTTGATGGAGGCCTCATCAAAAATCATTATATCAGTATGGTCAACAGAAGTCAAATGAGACCATTCAGTGCCATATATTGTGTGATTCCACTTACATGAAACGTTTACAACAGACAAATCTGTGCAGATGGAAGGCAGATGAGTGGTTGCTGGAGACCATGATGGGGGCAAATGAGGAATGATTACTAATGGTCCCTTTCTGAGGTGAGGAAATGTTCTGGAATTAGATGGTGAGGATATTTTCCCAAATTTGTGAACAGATGAAAACAGCACTAAATTTTACACTTTGGGAAAGTGAGTTTATTCATATGTGAATTATATCTGCATATATAAAAAGTATGAAAGCATGTGACCGTTTAGAAAATGACCAGCTTTCAAGCAATAGCTATACAGTGTCAAGCATTCAAAACAGAAAAGGAAAAGCTGCTGTGGAAACAGAGCCCCATCTCACTGTGACTCATGTCTGCAGATTATTTCTGAGAAATTCCAGTTGTGCGCATTTCACCCTTTGCCATGATGAAGAAGGCAGTGGGATGATGTAAAAGTTGTACTTCTTACGAGTCACTCTGTAGAAACTCCAGGTCTGCAAGAGCAGCATCTCCTAAAGCTCGGTGCCTAGTTTTGGATTCCCTTCACGGGTCAGGGAATGTTTGGTTCTGGCAGGTTTCCTCAGAAGAGTGCAGATACACTGGGCTAGAAATCAGGTGTGCAGCAGGACCAGTGTTTCATAGGTAACCTTGAACTACAACAGATCTCTGCCCTGGAACTGAGACACCACTGACATATATTATCTTACTTAGTATTTATGTCTCAGAAAATAATGTCCATTCTGGAATTTTTTTCTTAAAAACTTTACTCCTAAAATCTGAATATTTGGTCTGGAAATTTTGGGTGATATGTAAAGATAGATACTTAGTTCATAGAGTGATAAGGAAAATCCACCTTTTCTTTTTAATATTTTTAATTTTTTTTCTCTTTTTTTGGTTAAGAGATACTTAAATCAACCAAGAGTTAAACAATCTTTCATTTTGGTCAAATAAGAAAATGAGAAAAAAGTAATATGATGAAAGGTCTAAACTTCCTTTCAGTTTCCCTCGTAGGTCTGGGAAGAGTGACAAAAATGTAACCACCCATCCCCCCCACCCCACCCCCTCACACACACACACACACATTGGATTGGATTAATGCATGTTTCATATTTAATATTGATAAAACCTTTCATGATAGAACAAAGTAGCAGTGAAGTTAATGATTTTATTAGGTAAATAATATACAATGAAGAAGCTTGAATCTTGTGTCATACTCTACTGCTAATTTTGTTTCTCTAATCTTGAGCTTGGCAAGCTAATAACCTAGCTAATGCAATTAAGTATAAAATAAGTAGAATAGAGGAACTCTCTGATGAATAAAGTATATTCACTATGGTAGATTTGTTATGTGGTATCACTTCTATCTGCTTCAGAATCTTCTAAACTTCCTAATTCTGAGGTATAAACCAAAAAAAAATTGACATTAGTAGAGGTTGAATTTTATGTTATTCATATTACTCATCATATAAGGTCATCATATAATAATTGATATTTATAATAATGAACTTAAACCTTTGGAATCACAAAACTTTGAGTATTATTCTGTAACATTTAATTTAGAATGTGTTTCCATTTATTGGAGATTACATAATATATACAACAAAATTTCCAGACCAGTTAGTTAAATAGAACTAAATTCTGAAAAATGTGTTCAAAGAGAATTTATTATAGTTTGAAGAATATCTGTTTTGGTATATATATCTTGCAATAAAGGTTTTTTTTTTTTGGTAATGTTACAGTATTTTACAGATGTGAAATACATTGTTTCAGAGAACATTTTTGCTAAGAAGCTTAAGATATATACATGCATTTATTTCCAAGTTCCTTGGCAGTTGGGCCCATTTCAGACAATGATGCACAACATGTCTGTTCAAAAAATGCAAGGAAAGAAACTTACAAAAAGTAGACCACCTAATTGAATTCTACTTTAAAACTGAAGTAGACCCTTTTCAAATTGGCATTCTTTCCTAGCCATTTTTATATCTTCTTTGGAGAAATGTCTGTTAAGTTATTTGGCCCACTTTTTAATTGGGTTGTTTATTTTTCTAGCATGGAGCTGCAGGAGTTGCTTGTATATTTTTGAGATTAATTGTTTGTCTGTTGCTTCATTGGCTATTATTTTCTCCCATTCTGAAGGCTGTCTTTTCACCTTGCTTATAGTTTCCTTTGTTGTGCAAAAGCTTTTAATTTTAATTAGGTCCCATTTGTTTATTCGTGTTTTTATTTCCAATATTCTGGGAGGTGGGTCATGGAGTATCCCGCTTTGGGTTATGGCAGAGAGTGTTTTGCCTATGTTATCCTCTAGGAGTTTTATAGTTTCTGGTCTTATGCTTAGATCTTTGATCCATTTTGAGTTTATCTTTGTGTATGGTGTTAGAAAGTGATCTAGTTTCATTCTTTCCTTTGCTCCATGTCACCTCATCAGTGGTAAGTTTGAAGCTGTATGAAATTAATATAAATTCCTTCCAAAGTTGGAACTATTTCAGGTGCTTAATTTTATGTAAAAGTATTACATATTTTGTTTAGGAAAAATAGTTATTGCTTGGGATAAAAACTCATGGGACAATAACCAAATGTATTTCTCTTCATATCTTCATGGCATCTAGTAAAACTCTTTACTCATGGTAGACACTCAGTAAGTGGTTAGTTAAATGGATACACATGTTTAGCTAAACTGGAAGTATTGGTATGAATTAGACTATTAGCTATGAACCACACTCAAACTAGAATTATGAAGTATAGTTGTTAATTATGCTTCATCATTCTGTTTAAACTATCATGCTCAGGTTTTGTAGTGCATATAAATATATACATTAAAGTATTATAAAAATTATTATGTGTGAGCATTTCCTGAAACATGTAATATCATCAGTATAGTAGAAAGATAGATTTGCCTTAAAAAGCTACAAACATTTGAATTGGTGTTTTGCAGAATGGCTTCACACCATTGTATATGGCAGCCCAGGAGAACCACCTGGAAGTTGTTAAGTTTCTCCTCGACAATGGTGCAAGCCAGAGCCTGGCCACAGAGGTAAGACGCTTTGGTTCTTTTTGTGGGTGAGTTCACATGTTTCTAGGGATTTTAGAAACCTGAAGTTGTATCATTGAGAATCTGTCCCACTGATGTTTCATTACAGTTGTATATTAGTGTGTGGGCTCATAAGTTTTTATGAAATACATTACAAAAGTCTTTCAAGAATCTTAGTCTTTCAAGAATCTTCCATGCCTACGTACCCTTGGCTCTTAAATGCCTGACTCTACCCTATAAATGAGCTATTTGTTTACTATTTACATAATTGCTTGAGAGTACTTTTCTCCTTCTTACAATTTTGCGTCAAAGGCAGCCACTGTTTTGAAACATTTTTTGTAATAGAACATAAGTTTTAAATCTGTTTTTTTCCAAATTTAAGTTAGCATAATTATAATGATTGAATTTACATAGTTCTAAAGTTAACTAATTGGATTTAACTCATACTTCTAAACAAAACTAGTATACATTTTTGAATAGTAGATAAAAGCAGCCTTTTAAAAAAATTTGCAATCATGGATAGGGGAGTTATTAAAAATAAAAAGCTATTTAAGTCACCGATACTATTAGGTAATGTAGTTTATTTTTGAAACTAATCTGGATGGAAGATTGTGATCCCTTGAAGTGTATCACTGGAAATCTATTGCTGATAATAAAGAACTACTGCTTGTGTACTCTTTATTTTTAACAAAAGAAAGAATTAGAACAGGTGTAGGGTTATCCCTGTCATAAAGCCAAACTCTCTGACTTTCATTCTGAAGTGTCTCCTGAATGGCCCAAGAAAGATGTATACAATCGGGATTATGTGCACAGGGATTGCATATAACCTTGCCCAGCTTTTGAGATCATGCCTTCTGGGAAAACCAGGAGATAAATGAAGAGGCAGTTCACACACAAAAATATACCAATGACCACAAATGTATGAAAATACCTCATCCTCCCTTATAATCAAATAAATTTTAATTTATTAATCAGATAGAGAATGAGATCCAGTCTTTAGCCCATGAGATGAGGAAGAAATTCAAGGGGTAGGAAAAATGGCAACTTAACTACTGTATTGGTGATGTTGACAACCAGTTGCATCACTTTTGTAGAACACTTAGGAGTAACTATCCAAATTAGTATTTACACACCTTTTTGCTTAGCAATTCCACTTCAAATAGTTTATATGACATTATATATTAGAAGATACTGCAAAAAATAGTTATTATATAAGAAACAGCAAATTAGTAGTAACAATTTTTTAAGAACCAAGAAGAACCAAAGGGGAAGCTTTTGGATAAATATCACTTTACTTAGACAGTAAAATGCTACTCTACACTATTAACAATGAGGCAAAACTCTATGTACTAATACAGGAAAATGTGCATAGTGTACTGTTTCCAATGGTTTATTCTGAGAATTCGGAATGAGCCTTACTTTTCACTTCCTAGCCTTCAGTTCTCTTGGGGGTTTTTATCAGTCTTTTAGCAGGAAGACAGATAGATAGATGGAGGTAGATGGATAGATAGACATTTGATAGATTTTTTTTACTGCTTTATATTCATTTACTTTGAAAGGGTTTTTTTAGCTTGTAAAAAATAAATGAATGAATTAGTGTCCCAAGAGCAAATCACATTCATGTCTTCATGAGGGATTTGGTGCCCTCACTACATAAACAACAGCTATCCGATTATCGAGAACTATTTGAAGATTTGACTGAATTTTTAGCTCTTGGATTATTAGTACTAGAGAATTAAAAGAACAGCAAGAAATAAGATGTTTCATTCACATAATGTTCTAATTACAATTTTGCTTTCTTACTAGCAATAATATTGATATCATTTGTACAGAAGTCTGTATTTGCAGAACAAACAGTAATGAGCAATGAAAGGATTCCTTAGATGAAAAAAATTTAATAGAATTTTCAACTTATTAGATGATATAGTGTCAATTTCCTTCAATACAATTTTTTCCATATATCCCTTGTATATATGTATGAAGTCTTTGGCATGGTTGGGTTTTTCAAAACTCTTCCTGTATTACTGTATACCTTGTACCCTGTCATTCCATGCATATCTTCCTTTTTTGGCTAGTCAAAATTTTGAAGCATGAGGTAAATTTATTTGTTCACTTATGGCATCTATTATGTGCCAGATACTCCAAAAGGCAGTGAGGGTATGCATGGAGCTTCCATCGTATTTCCTTTCAGCTTGAATTTTTCTCTTAAGAATAACTGCGTAGAGCAAACTAAACCATTTAAACTTGGTTTGGAAACAAAATCTGGAGCTGCTAATTTTAGCTATTATCACCTTAGGACTGGTATCTTGGTGTCTTTAATTGGTTTATGCAAGAAGCACATTCTTGTCCATGCTAATCGTCTTAGCTGCAGTTGATTTTCTGGTACAAAATGGTTTCCTTTATGTTTAGGCCCTGTGCACTCAAACATTCCTACTGATGGGAATGTAACCACTTCATTTTTGCTGCACAACAGAAATGAGCTGTCATTTTTACCCCGTAGATTTTGCTTAGGTTTTAAAAGTGAGGTGCGACGTTAACCCTTTCCTTTCGCCAGTCCATTTTTTAGATGTGTTTTTTTTTTACTTTGTGAAAGTAATATATTAAGTAAATGAGAAAGTACAATAAAAAGAGAAAAGAAAAAGCTACAGTTAGTTGTCCCTAGAGATAACATTCTGTTTATCCATCCAGATATTTTTTTGTCCATGTTCATAATATGCATATTTCTCTTAGTGGAAATGAGATTTTCATGGTTATGCTGATTCCTTTCCCCATAACATTAAACTACACTCTAAACTTTGTCCTTTAAGTGTAACCTGTGATATCGTTTTGATGATGTCTAGGTTGTAGCTAACCTTTATCATTAATGGTTGCAGGGAATGCCCTTCTGGCTACATTAATGCTCATCCTCTTCCTCACTTGGGTCTTCCTGGAGAAGTTGAACAAACCAAGTAGAACTGCAGCAAGAGTTGAAGCTTGGAGTGTAGATAGAGTTTGTGTATGTAGAGCAAGGAGGAGAACATTTTGGAATGGGGCAAATAGCCTGAGTTTAGATGCCAGGGTAGAGACAGTAAAGAGAATGGAGATTTCTACAAGATTTATACGAGAAGGGCCTGGGCAGTACTGTCACTTAGGTGCTTGGGGGCCAATATTTTGCAATCCTTGAATATAAATGTACTGATTTGCATTCAGCCAAGCAAGTGCTAGGAGCACTTATCTGTTTTCCAGCAAGGAAAGCAATGGTGAAAGTGATCTTCTAGGAAAACCAACAAGACAGGAGTATGTCTTGTTTTGTATAACTATGTTTTTTCTTTTTCCCTTACAAGCACTCTTCCATTAGAGCAGTCCTCGATTTGTACCACACAGAGTATTATTTGTACTACAGATAATAAATATCATGATCTGAATAGAATAGTAAGTAACCTACTTGCCAATTGTCCAGCAAAAATGACTTTGAAATGTTCTTTTGAGTGTGCAATAATTAAAGTATTGCAGATTTAAAATTTGGGAGCCAGTCTTAGGATATTTGAGGGCTTCCCAGGTGGTTCATTGGTAAAGAATCCACCTGTGAAGCAGGAGACACAGGTTCAATCTCTGGGTCAGGAAGATCCCCTGGAGAAGGAAATGGCAACTCACTCATTCTTAATTGGGAAATCCCATGGACAGAGGAACCTAATGGGCCATAGTCCATGGGGTTGCAAAGAATCAGACACAACTTTGCAACTAAACAACAACAACTTAGGATATTCTCCTCTGTGCTTTCTTTTTTTATGGTCAGTACTGCTAGATTTTCCAACTGCAGTGAAATCTGTAGCTGTCTTCTCTTTGTCAAGTCCCAGGGTAAAACAGTAGGAAGCCTAAATGTACAGATATGTGTGTTTGTCTGAATTGCTTCTAGCCTTGTTTTATATCATCCGTTCTTGTATTGGTCAGAGAAGCCAAGAGTCTTCCATGTATACCCTCCTTAAAATAGCAATGAGAATAGTTCATTAATTCACATATAGTAACTGAGCACCAAATGAGATTACAAGGTATAGTGATGAAGCAGACAGGATACACTAGGCAACAAGGTACTGAATAAAATAGTATGAAAATAACAATGGAAATTTACCTTTAAAATTATTTTCTGCTTTGGTGTGTGTGTGTGTGTGTGTGTGTGTGTATATATTTTTTAATATCTTTCCACATATATGTGGAACTACTTGCATATGTGAGCTTTAATAACGGTGAACAAAAATTGACACTCGATCACCTTCTTATTTGTTAACCAAGAAGAAAACATCCCATCCATAGGGGCTAACCTTGACCCATAATCTGTTTGCAGGATGGCTTCACGCCATTGGCCGTAGCTTTGCAACAAGGTCACGATCAAGTAGTGTCACTTCTACTAGAAAACGACACAAAAGGAAAAGTGCGTCTTCCAGCTCTTCACATCGCTGCCCGAAAAGACGACACGAAAGCCGCTGCCCTGCTGCTGCAGAATGACAACAATGCGGATGTGGAGTCAAAGGTGAGGCCCTGGGAAACACACTGGTCACACGGCGTCCTGTCTTAGGCCCCCAAATGTGAAGAATGCTGGGTTCCCTTTGGGCATGCTTATACCAAACACTTAGTTGCGCTGAAAGGAATAAAATCATGCCCCTAAGTCATCCAATTGAAGGCACAGCACCCCCACCCTTGGCACCTACAGCTGGGAGGGACCTGTGGGTGCTGCCCTATATGTGGCAATGGGTGGCCACCTCAACAGAAATCAACCGAGAGACACCCAATAATGTCCTTCCTTTGAATATGTATTTTTAATGTATTTAACGCTTCACTTCCAACATCAAGGTGAAAAATTATAAAATGCTAGCCACAGTGTGTGCTAAATAAATTTTTGGTTGATAACTAAGATGGTAGGCAATGCAATGAATATTGATCAGCTGCAGAAGGCATGCCAGCAGCCAGAGTCCCAGCCAACAACTCCCATTGTCTGGACACACATTACTTACGAGTGTCTGTGAAGGAAACACGGCATTTGGAATAGGCCATCGTGTAGCCCTTCCTTCAGTCTAGCTTTCTTTCTGTGCCTATTGTGTTGCCATTAGAGCTTCCATCTGCATTACTTAGCTGTCATGAGCTTTCTGCCATCCATGATCACCGATAGCAAACTAACCGTTCATTTTTTCCTCCTCTTTGCTTCCAAATGTGTTAACCTAGATGGTGGTGAATAGAACAACAGAGGTATATATATATGTATATCCGTGTACATTTGATCTATATCTGCATCATCATCTTCCCATTCCTTAGTGCTGCTGCCTCATTTCTTTCCCTTCTTCTTTGCATTGCCTTCTGTAGGCTAGATACCTGCTTCCTACCCTCACCCTCAAAGTAGCATGTGCCAGAGGAGATAGTAGTTTGATTACCAGGGCTTTCTGCAGCTGAACCTGGTGTTTGAAAGGAGGAAGTATGAGGCATCCTTGAAACTTAAGGGTACTGCCGTAGAGTCCTGTGACATGAAGCATCTTGACACTTGAGAAACTTCTCAGCTCTACCTACAGCTGCAGACAACCCTATCATTCTACTCATCTAGGATTGAATCTTTAGATTTCTGCATGACACTCGCCCTCAGTGGTGTCAGCAAAATGAAAGTCACCTCGGAAGGGTACCCTGTGACCCACCCTTGACGAGAGTCAGTCAGACCGCTAGCATGGCTGAGAAGCTTGCTGACGACTTAGAAACGCATCTAGTTCCTGTAAGGTTGGAATCTTTGGGGACTAAGTAAATCGCTGCATGTCTTAGCATTTTTCAAGGAAGTAAAATGATCTTGGTATGACCAAGCCAGAAAAATGGGTTATTGAATAGGCATTTGCTAATAAAGAGACCAGCTTGTCAATTTCTTTATGAAATGCATTCACCATGATTCAAGACCAATTGTAATAGCACCTCTTCCCCCCAAATTGCTTTTATCATTAAAATTGGCTTTTACTGTTGGTTAATTCGACTCTATATTGAATATATAATACTAGTGAAATTTTGACAGTTTTAATGGACAGTTCTACCATGAATAATACAACAGTGGTACTCACCGAACTTTCTATGAGCTATCAAGATATTTCTTGTCACCCCTACTTTAACTTTTGGACATGTTGGCTTCTGTGTAGTTCTGCTCCCAGATTATAAAAATGGCTCCGTCTCCACCCTTGGTTCCTTCCTGGCTATTCCTCTCCCTGTGAGTCTGGCATCCCTTTGAAATCCTATGAGCAATTGGCACTAATGGAAAGAAACCTAGTACAGAATGGAATGCGGACCTCAGCATATTTTGCTTCCTCGTTTTGATCTGGGCAGGGTTGTGGTATTAACGTGTCAGACAAGAGGCAAACAGGGATCAGTTGAACGTCTGCTGTGTTTTCTTTCCAGAGTGGCTTCACTCCGCTCCACATAGCTGCTCACTATGGAAATATCAACGTAGCCACACTGCTGTTAAACCGAGCAGCTGCCGTGGACTTCACTGCACGGGTAAGAGTGCTGCAATCTGACATGCCTTTAAAGCATTTGAAATGATTCTTTACCCTACTCCCCTGACATGAGGAGGAGGTCAAGCCAGATGACCTCCAAGGGTCCTCCCAGTCAGTGAAAGCTGTGTTTTTCTACTTTCCCTAGTGCATTTTCTTGCTTGTAGACAGGTATGCCTATTTTCTAGCAGGAAAAAAAAACCAATATCGGAAGTGGGGATAGGGGTGTGTGATAAATAATTGACATGTAGAAGAAGTGATTTAAATAATCACCTCTAAATTATTTAAATAATCTTGGAGCTGTCCCTCCAAGATGAAATTTCTGAGTGTGTTTGAAATGGGTCTGATAGCACTAGCAGTGCTGTAGAAATCAGGGTCTTGATCTTGCAGATGGGAATGAACTGGATTTGAGGCCCAAATCTCAGAACCCAAATAATAGAGGCTACCTTTTGCTCTTATCTTCTCTCCCCTATTAACTGTCAGAATGGGTAACAAGATCC
This sequence comes from Antilocapra americana, assembly GCA_007570785.1. Taxonomy (NCBI): domain Eukaryota; kingdom Metazoa; phylum Chordata; class Mammalia; order Artiodactyla; family Antilocapridae; genus Antilocapra; species Antilocapra americana. The sequence continues at coordinate 10,298,737 of ML663567.1, forward strand.
TGTAACCCAATTAAGCTCATATTCATTGCAAAAGGAATTACAGTATCACATGTACCCCTGGACAGCAACTCAGACATCCAGAGTAATAGGGCTCTGAATGTCCAAACCAGTCTTGGCTGGGCTTGATCGTCAGCAACAGTATCATCAGGAATAGAAACGAAGTAGGAAGCCGCATGTAGAAGTGATCGGATGTAGGTTTCTCAGGATTCAGACTCCCTGGGTTCCAGTGTTGGATTTAACTTTTCTTTCTGTGTCCATCAGTTTCCTCATTGATAAGATGAAGTTACCGTGGATTGTGAAATTAAATAACAAATTGTAATAATAAGATAACATCAGCACTCCTGCACTGGGTCACTGAGAAATAGGAGAGTGTGGAGAGCACTTAGAATACTTAGCACAGCGTCTGACACATCATCACCAGCAGCAGCGCACTATGATTTTGAACATAGTATTTGAAGCATTATTTTTGCTAAAAACCTCACTTGTTAGGGGAGAAGTGGCAATAGACCAGATAGGGACAACGATCATAATACTACTACTAACAATAGTTGTAGCAACCATATAAGTAATACCATCTTTGAAGCAGATGCCAAGCTGAGCATTTTTATGTCATGTATTCTTATTCTTTTGTCCCTGTTTTACAGAAGGGGAAACCGAGACTTAGAGACAAGAAATAGCTGGTCCAGATGATAGAGCTAGCAAATGAGAAAAGGCAGAATTTCAGCCCCAAAGCTCTTCACCCCTCCAGTCTTCTGTCTCACTCTGGTGATGTTAGGGGTTCACTTTTGTCATCCTTCTTATAATTCATTAGTCCTATAAAAATTAATAGGAGCTAATATTGTACTAACATCAAAGCCATTTCCTATCTGATTGGCTTCAGCCTGCTAAAAGCTTTTATCGGTTTAAATAAGGCAGCTCTTGTCACTCTGGAGCTGTGTGTGTTCTTATTGCATTAATAGCATCCTTGGGTTTCAGAAGACCCAAGGGCTTGTGTGACATTTAGAAGGACAAAGTTAAGCACTTCTTTAAGTCATGTATAAACAGGGCATGCCGATGTGAAAAAACCTCGTGTCTGTAACATGCATTCTTCTGGTGTCATTTTCTCTAACTCACAGAAAACCTCATTAAGTCACATCTTCTAATTAGGACATTTGGAAAATTCTTGTCAGGGTAGTGTTTGAAGTTTGTCTTGGTGCCATTGTTCAGAAATTTCCTGATGCTGCTGAAAATAAGAAGATTGGGACAATGTTTAAGCAATTTAAGAGGACAAATTACAGTATTTTCAGCCTCCTTCAAGCAATTCCAGAGCATCCATTTACATTAAAACAATGACTATGGTAATTACAAATGATGCTAATTTCGTGATTAAAGATCAGTGGAGACCTCAGACCCTTGTTGTTAACCTTGTCTGAATTACCATACATGATTTAAGATACTTGCATTGTGCCTTTGTTTCGAATGTTATATTTCAGACCTTTTGCTGATTTAAAAAAGCATTTCCTCACCGTCATTCCTAATTAGTGAAGCCTCCTAGCATTCTGAGCTGAAGGTTGCGGCAGAATTTGATTGTACTGACTAGGATGCCGAAGCGCAGGCTCGCCTCTGCAGTGGCTGGTGGATGGCTTGCTGTAGGAGGTCTGAGCTGGACTGGTCTTCATAAAGAGCTTAATCAGAGGCAAGTGCTAGTTGCCTCCACAAACGCATTATGGGTTCCAAATCTCTAGTAATACTATGTAATAATCCAGCATCCAGCCTTTTGTGTTACAGAGTCCTCTCCCTTCCCACCTTAAGCAGGATCTTCCTAGGTCAGAATTCTCTCAGGGATGTAGCAGAAACAGCAGGTGAAAGTAAGATGCCCTGGAACACAGATGGGATCCGGTTTTGCCTGGTCAGAACAATAAAGGATCAGTAAGCCTCAGTTGCTGAGAACTACCTGCAAATCATAACCATACATCATGTTCTTCAGGAACCAGGTTGAACTAGAGGGATTGGTTAGAAACCTCCACGTACATGTCCAAAGCCGACAGGAGGCAGAACCAAACATGGTGTGACTAAACGGATTGTTTTCTATGTTTCTTTAGTGCTAGCTAATTTAGGCAGCAAGAAAGCAGGTCCTAGCCAGTGGTGCGTGTATACCCCTAGTATCAGTGATGGTAACTGCTTTACAGCATAGTTACCTGTTCCATTAATACCTTTCCTTAGATTTTTATTATGATGTAAATTTGGACTTTTGTATTGTAATTCTGCCATGTGTGTGTAAGATATCCTGCCTGACATCTTAAATATTTCCTTTTGGATTATCCATGGAGACCTGTTCAGCCTCATGGGTCTGCTGCAGGGAGTAAGTAGAGTAAGTGCTGAACACTGCAGTGCAGCGTCAGCACCCTTCGCTCTCTGCATTGCTTGTGCTGAGATGGCCTTGACACCGTCTGAATTTATGCGTGACCCTTGCACTCTTAGCAAACTATCCCGGCTCTCTTGGGAAAGAGAATGTGACTAAGACACACCAGAGCTGCTACTGATTGTCATTCCAGTCAGGAGCATTTATGCACTTGAGTAAGTAAAAGCCAAATTATATTATTGGATGCCTGCAAAATTCCTTTTTATTGACTGAAGAAGATAGATGAATACTTTGCTGGCTAAGAGTTTTTTCATCAAATGTAATGGACCACCTAACTTCATCTTCACTCTTGTCATTGACCTTTGTCTTGTAAATTATTATTTACCTTCCCATTTGGGGGAGATAATTGAATAAAATATCCTTCTATTGCTCTTGGTATGTAGTACTTTTGGTTTTGGATCTCTAAAAGGATTAGGGATTTTATGTGTTTGAGTGTTATACCTCATTTGTTTCCAGAAGGATTTCAGAAGGTTTACAAAGTAAGACATGTAAGAATGAAAAAGGAAAAGTAAACGTTGCCAAGCAGCTAGAAAGGACTAGTGAATACAACTGGAGAATACATGTAGTCTCTAAGGACTTTGATATATATAGTATTAATAGAAAGGGAAGCACGGGTTATATAGTTTTCACTTTTTGGCAAAGGAAATCTTAATTATCTATAGAGTCACTTTGTGTGTGAAATAACTCAAATGTGTGTACCATGTGAATCCTTCTGTTAAGAATAGTGAGTTTGGGGGACTTCCTTGGTGTCCAGTGATTAAGACTTCTGTGCTTCCGTTGCAGGGGGCATAGGTTCAATCCCTAGTCAGGGAACTAAGATCCTGCATGCCTCACAGTGCAGCTAAAAAAGGAAAAGAAAACGTAGTGAAGAACAGTGAGGTTTATAGTTGATACTGTCTTTAGTAATTACATTTCACAAGGTTCAATTCTTGCTCTTCTCTGCAGCCTAAATCTCCATCTGTGAAGGCGCCCTGTCCAGGGATGCTGAGAGACTGGGGCTCAGCTGTGTGATGGTCTAACTGCGTGTGCTCGATCTTGGTGTGTGTGTCAGTCAACATGTCTGGTTGTACTGCCTTCCTAGATGCTTTGAACAGTTTTAGCAGAGGCTTGGCCACTTTGAGAATTCAGTTAAGTCATAAGAAAGGCTACTTAATCTAAACTATGTTAGTTTTTTGTTAAAGTGAGAGCAGCGTTTTTAGACAGTTGAACTCCTAATCTCATTGATGGTAACATACAAGTGTCAGATTTTACATTCCACCCAAATAAGAGGTCAGCATGGGGTAAGCAGGATGTCCGTGGATAAACATTATCAGGAGATTTCCTTTCTCAGTTAAATTCCACCTAGCAAATATTAATGGAGAAGGCAGCGGCACCTCACTCCAGTACTCTTGCCTGGAAAATCCCATGGACAGAGGAGCCTGGTGGGCTGCAGTCCATGGGGTCGCTAGGAGTTGGACAGGACTTCATTTCACTTTTCACTCTCATGCATTGGAGAAGGAAATGGCAGCCCACTCCAGTGTTCTTGCCTGGAGAATCCCAGGGATGGGGGAGCCTGGTGGGCTGCCGTCTATGGGGTCGCACAGAGTCAGACACGACTGAAGCGACTTAGCAGCAGCAGCAAATATTAAAGCGCTTCTGCTATAAGCTAAATCTGGAGGTTCAGACTCAATTAACCCACTGTCCTGATGCTGTCAAATTGTTGAGGCCCCAAAATATTCAACCATACAACACAGACTCTCCCCTAATTCTTTAATAATGTATGCGCATTATCTAAGCAGTCCTATTCAGGCTGAAGTAGAAGTATCATGAAGTAGGCCTCCCGCACCCTGTGCTTTGCCTCCCTGCAGGACTTTGAGCTCCTCCAGGGCAGATTTATGTGTTACTACACATTTTGGAATTCCTGGCGTGTAACCCAGCACCTAGCACTGGGAAGGATTATTATATTGGGTGGGCCAAAAAGTTCATTCGAGGTCTTCCGTAACACATCATGGGAAAATCTGAATGAAGTTTTTGGCCAACCCTGTATTTATTGAATTCAAGAATGAACGAATAAATAACTTTCAGGCCTCCTTATCCACTACTCCTGGGCACCCAGTACCTATTTAAACCTGCTTTCTTCAAGCCCCAGTCCTCTTCCTGATCCATCAGAATTTCAGACTGAGCTTCAACACGGTGTCAGAGTCCTGCTTCCCAAATTGATGAGATGCATCAAGGGAGATGAGAAATCCATAGAATTCTAATAAAGAGGTGTAGGCAAGTGCACCAAGCCCAGGTATTGACTGTCAGACACGGAGGGCAAATTGATTTCAAATTGAGCAGCACAGTTGACCTTGGAAGACAAACCTAGGACAAAGGGTTAGTCATCAAGAGCTGCTGCCAAGCTTTGTTGGGTTAAGGGTGTTTGAAGTAGCGCCTCAGTTTATGAGCTATCAAGGCCACTGCCAGACAGAGCTAGGAACGGGCATCAGCTACTCAAACATGGAGAAGGAGAAGAGCACAGCTCCAGCAGGAAGGTGACTTTTTGTCACGTTTTTATATGGGTCCACAGCTTCTGGAGACTTTTCTGTGGTTTGTGTGGTGCTGTCGTTGCAAATACAGTTAAAAAAAATATTTTCCCTGCATCCTACAGTCCTATTTTTTTAATAGATGTCATTCCTTAACTTGGGTTGTGCCCAAACACACACACACACACTTCATTTTTATTGGTATGTGTTTTCGAATATAATACAGTGTTTATCTCCTAATATAGGCTCAATAGCATTAAAGATACTTTTTTAATGGGTTATATAAACCTCCTTTGGAATGAAAATGAAGATTGGGGAGCACTTAGCAAAGGAACATGAGTTATGGGAAAGTCACCATGTGGCTAATTCATGAAGCATATTCTTGTTGCCATGGTGATATTAACGTCTCAGGAAGAACAAAACCAGTAAGGCAAGGGCAGAGTTGGGGGGAAGTAGACCTTTTGTAGGGGATTGCTCTAAGCACACCATGCAATCTTACTCCTGACTTTTCCATTTAATTCCCCAAATGCCACATCAAAGGAGGTTTGCCTGTGTAATTTTAAGGGATGTTTTCATCTTAAATTCATTAGTACATTGGAGCTTATTAACATCTTACTGTGTGGTATGGGATCTGTGTTGTTCTTGTTTGAAAAGGTGACGTTTCCAGGCTGTAGCAGCCTGAGGTGAGGAGAAATGTCCTCAGAAACACGCGGGAGCCCTGGCTCTCATCCTGGCTGTGTCATCAGTCGTTGATCTGGTCCAGGGCAAGTCTGCTCATCACCCAACTGCAGTTTTCCAGCCGCGGGATGAGGGAGAGATCAGTCGGCCGCACGCCCTTCCCTTCTGCTCGACCACCTTGTCTGACGTGATGGAGGCCTTCCGCAGTAGAGAGTCGGTGTAGAGCAGTGTCAGCAAAGGGCGAGTTCCACACTGTGTCTTAGTTCATACGCTCCTGGGCAAGTTAGTTACGCTTCAACTTGATCATCCATAGGGTGGGTCCAACAGTGCACAGCGTCACTGTGACTGCACAAAACGATCCATGTAAATTGCTCAGCCCACAGGCCGGGTCCTAGCCACATCTGTGGCGGGGGTGATTAATGCTTGCCTCCGCAAGGAGACCCATCATTGTAAGACGCGTTCGCCCGTCAAGTGGGACACACGCCAGACAGGTGGTGTCACGGCTACTGTCTCCGGTTCTTCCAGAGCTAGTCAGAAATGGTGCCTCCCGGAATGTTGGAGTTACCTTGTCTGCAGGAGAAAGTCAGCCTTTGCCAAGCTATTAATATGACATCGTTTGAGACAGTAAGAATGCCAATACAAAAAAAAAAAGTCACAGAAATTGAGAAGTACATATTTCCCTTTGTTTTACTTTTCCTCTTTGAGTATACACCCTGCTCCCTACAGTGCTGCTCTAGAATTGTTGCTCTGAGAACATTTTTAAATGACCTGAATAAATCCTATCTTGAAATTCTGTGAAATAAAGTTCTATTAAGGTAGGAGTTAGCAGAGCTCATTTTACTCATTTGCGCTTTCAAAGGGAATTATTCAGTAACTGTAGAATTTTCATTTCCTCCAGTGAGTGCAAATAGCAGCCGAGGGCCACTGCACCGCCTGCCCCCACCCCCACCCCTGCTGAACATTCGGACCGTTGTTCACACTTCCTGTTGTCAGAAGGTACTCTTAGATGAACTGAGGGCAACCTTGCCTTCTCCAGGGCATCATAGTTCTTCCACAAGAAAATCTTGTTCTTCCTCTGGTGGTTTGAAGAATATACAGGAAGGGTGAAGGGACACTTAGAGGAAAGCATTTAGGACTTTGCAGAACCAAAATGTTGCAAGAGATGAATTTGGGAACACATGCACAATAATTTAAAGGCTCTTTCCCAAATCAAAGTAGTAGGTTGCAAGAAAACAAGTTCAGGTAGGAGATCAGCCTGTCCTTTCGTAGTTGAAAAAAATTGAAAAGGTAAGCTGGGAAGAATGTAAAGGGATAAGAGTTAACTCCAAGAATTGGAGACTGAGGCCCATTTGTACGTATGAAATGAGGCTGGAGATGAATGGGAAGTCTATGCCAGTGGGAGGGGACTCCCTGAAATCCCAGCTGGACTGAGGGCACTGGTCTGGATCCTGAAGGTGGAAGGGAGTAATTGCAGGGTTTGGGGTTGGTTTACTTGTTTGTTTTTTAGATAATCAACATAATACATTTTGTAAGTTTGAGGTAGGTATGAAAGGTGTTAGTTTGTATATTACAATCCAGTTACTACAGTAGTATTAGCTAATAGCTCTGACATGTCATATAATTATTTCTTTTGGGGGTGAGAACAATCAGGATCTAGTCTCAGCAACTTTGAAGTTGGTGATACAGTATTGTTGGCTATGATCACTACACTGTGCGTTAGATCTCCACAACTTCTTTATCTACTCTTTGAAAGTTTGTGCCTATAAACAACATGTCTCCAACTCACCCACCACCTCCAGGCCCTGGTTCCCACCATTCTACTCTCTGTTCTTAAAAGTCATTGCAGGACTTTAAATGGAGAAGGGGAATGATGGCTGGCATGTACAGGAGAGGGTTTGGGTGGCTAAACCCCCTTCAGAGACATCCCCATGCCAGTAACAGTATCCTAAGCAGAATGCCAATGGAGCCAATGCTATTCCTTCAGAGAAGCACTGCTGGATTGATCATCTTTCTATAGCTGAGTGATGGAGAGATGGGAATGTCCCCAGATGGGGAAGAAGGGCCTAGCAGTTCGGGCTCACTCTGGGACTTCTCTGTAGAGGGTGTCAAGCTTCCCCTATGGTGCAGCCCTCAGAGTGGCTGGTCTGGGAGACCCTGAGGGTCATTTAGCTCTTATTACTGAGAATTTGAAATATGAGGTGGAAATAACTTATCCAAAATTCATGTCAGTTTAGGAAATAGCTTTCGTTTATTACTAGGTACTATAGTAAGTTTCCTATACCTTATTTCATTTATTCCTCACAGTCGTCCTGTGAGATGCAGGTATGGGTTTCATTTTACACCAGAGAGAAAGAAGTTAAATAACTTCTGTTTCAATTAAATCATACAGCTTCAAAGTGATGGAGCCTGAGCTAAGAACAGCAAACTAAGTCAGTCAAGTAAAATTAGACAGTAGCAACAATCAAGTAAAATAAACTGCATTCAAACTATGTAGTTCATAACATTCCAGCATTGGAGGAAGTATGTACCAGCCTTTGGATTTAATCCAGGGTCATCCCAGGAAAGCCAGAACTGACAGTAGCCCTTCCTGGATTGGCTGGCTATTTGTTCTCTGCCTATGCCAGTTGCAAAATGAACTCAATATATTTTTAAAGACTTTGAAGGTCTTTTCCATTTACTAAAAGACCTCATCACATATTTAAGGATGTTTTAATTGAAAAATTGTGAAAGTGTTCGTCTCCCAGAAATGTCTGACTCTTCTGTAGCTCACCAGGCTCCTCTGTCTGTAGGATTTCCCAGGCAAGAATACCGAAGTGGGTTGCCATTCCCTGCTCCAGGGGATCTTCCCTACCCAGAGATCAAACCCAGATCTCCTGCATTGCAGGCATCTTCTTTACAGTCTGAGCTACCAAGAAAGCCCTAATTGAAAGATTAGCAAACTTAAAAACTGACAAATGATCAGATTCATTTTTAAAGATAATGCATTCACATTTCCACTACATTTTATTTATCGTCTCTATCAGTTCTGCATTGTTGAATTCCTAATGATCATGCTTTGAAATAGACTCTTAATACTTAGAGACTTAATGGCTATATGACAAAAAGGTATCATACATTTCCCTCAGCTGATTCTTCTGATCAACCATGGACTGAGGCTGTGCTATAAAATCTTTATGTAAATTGTCTAAAGTTGAGTCACAGAAATCTCATTAATTCTTTTGCTTGTAACAACTACCTTCATATTTATAAGCCTTAATATTATAACCTTGAATTTCTATTATATTTACAGCTTACAAAATACTTTGCTACAGTGCATCATTTGAGCCCCACAAAAATAGGTATTTTTACAGATGAGAACTGAAGTCCCAAGAAGTTCCTTGTCCCAGATCCTACTGAGCATAAGATGGAAGAATCAAACGTTTAAATCAGAGCTTCTGACTCATTTTTTATGCCTCAGTTTGTGACCATCAGCCCCCAGCTCAGTGCCAGATGGAACCTGAGGCTGGAATGTTGGCCTCTGGGTAGCCATGGTCTTCATGGTCCCGGGAGGAGCTCCATCTCCTTAGAACAAGTACACAGATAAGGCCATTTGCAGTAAACTGGCTTGTTTTTTTTTCTTATCAATCCATCATTCTTCATAAATTTCAAAAACATTATTTTCATTTTTTAAGATGTTTGAAACTTCAGCAAGAATCTGATTTATTGGAAGGCCAAATGAGGGCAGGATAGTTGAGGAACTAACAGTGTCATGTTCAGTGACATCTCCAAACCCTGCAGAGTGGTTTACTTTCTGAAAGGGAAAGAAAAATATTCAACACAGAGATTACTTTAGTTTCAGATTTATCAGAAATGACATGAGTGTGGAAAATTTATAACTATCAAGTACCTTCATATTTTTGTTTTTAAGAAATTTTACTAGTAGAGTAAAAAGACTGTTTTAAAGATGGACTCGTTAGGAAAAAAAGAGACTGTTTTAGTAAAGTTACAGCATTCATTAGAAAGATTCCTGGAAATCTAAGGTCATTAACTCATTTTTAGTAATTAAACATTTAAAAACAACTTTCCTCAATGTATAGAAAACAATTTATTATTTGATAATTGAATTTTTCATCCCTCCTTTGGTTCAGTTACTATATGTCCCTCTATTCTTAGATACTTACGGCTGGGAAGGGCTTTCTTTACTGTCAACAGAGAGCAGGCTGCTTTTGAATCAGCACTAATAGTGATATAATTAAAGAAATACGAGATCCAAGAGTTCTTTAAAATGTCAGAGTTGAACTAGCCACTCTTTTAGAGACTGAATATTTTTATAGCTTTTGTGTGTGTGGATGGTGAAGGGAAGTGTATCATCTATAAGTAGGGTGCCAAGCAAGGAGAATGGGCTTCTCTGGTGGCTCAGTGATAAAGAATCCATCAGCCATTTCAGGAGACACAGGTTCAATCCCTGGATCAGGGAGATACTCTGGAGAAGAAAATGGCAACCCACTCCAGTATTCTTGCCTGGGAAATCCCATGAGCAGAGGAGCCTGATGGGCTACAGACCATGAGGTCACAAGACTCCAACATGATTAGTGACTGAATAACAAGCAAGGAGGATGGGCAGCTAATGCTCAGAAGACCTGAACTTCTTGATGGCTTTTGGGCAAGGGGGTCTTATTTTGCAAGGTGAGGGTTGCAAGCTCTGTGATCAACTTGTGGACATTCTTCTGTTTGCTTGTTGGTGAGGTAGCAGAGTGAGTTTGGAACCAGAAGTATAGTTGATTAACAGTGTTGTTAATTTCTTTTGTGCAACAAAGTGACATATGTTTTTTCATTTTCTTTTCCGTTATGGTTTTGTCATAGGATATTGAATATAATTCCAGTTCTATAGAGTAGGACCTTTTAAGCCCAAATTCTCATTCTCTCTCTCCCCTATCTCACCTCCATGTTGTTTTATGAAATTCTTAAGAGATGAAAAAGTCAGGCATTCATATAAAAACATAAAGGAGGTATTAATACATACTACAGCATGGATGAAGTTTGAAAACATGATAAGTAGAAGAAGCCAGACACAAAAGGCCACATATTGAATGACTCCATTTGTATGAAGTGTTTGAAGTCAGAAAATCCATAGAGACAGAAAGTAGATTAGTGGTTGCCAGCGGGTTGAGGGGACAGAAAAAGTGACTGTTTAATTTATGGGGTTTCTTTCGGTGATTGTTAAAAAACACAATTCAATTGAGTATATTTGAAGATTTAATTGCCTTTATTCATCAACAATTCATGAATCAGTCAGCATCTCATCTAACACATAGAAAGGTGCTCCCAGGAGCTGTATAGAAGAAAAGACATTGATAGGCAGAACTGGGTGGGAAAAGGATGTTTCTAGCAGAGGGTGGATTGTTCCAGGCAAGGTCACCTTTCTTTGGGAGAAGGCTGGTGTCCATTAGGCAGATTACCTCCCTAGTGCTGACCAGGTAATTCCAGATTGACTGGTTCAAGGTCACTTTCCTGGGACCCACTGAACTGCAGTTGGTTAGGTGTTAAGTCTTGGTGGGTCTTAGCACTAGTGCTCTGTTTGAGGCCTGTTGTTTCTTTTCCTAACAAAGATGAAAATGTTCTAAGTTGATACTGTGGCTGCACAACTTTGTGAATATACTAAAAAAAAACCCACTGAATCGCACACTTTAAAATGGTAGGCTTTATGGTATGTGACTTATATCTCAGTACAGCTGTTATAAAAATAAAGTATTGGAGAAGACTTCCAGTTGTCAGGGAGGAGGAAATTTTCCGCTATCCTTCTAGGTTCCTCTGGCTGGACTAAAAATTAAACTGACCTGAGACAGATTAACAGGAGGAAATCAGAAGTTTAATAACACATGTACATGGAAGAGACCAGGAAAACCGAGATACTTGCCAAAATAGATGAAATGCTCACTTTAAATATCATCTTAAGACAAAAGAGGAAGCTGGGAGTAGGGATTAGGGACTTTAGCAGGGAGAAAGACAATTCATATGGAGATGAAAATTCAGATGTTTGGTAAACAAGTGTTTGGTGGATGAGGCAGAGAAGATAGTATACAGAGTGGGCTCTGATCTCTAGGCCCTACTGAGTATCCCCATACCACAGTTCAGTTCAGTTCAGTCGCTCAGTTTTGTCTGACTCTTTGCAACCCCATGGACTGTAGCACGCCAGGCCTCCCTGTCCATCGCCTGCTCTGGAGTGTACTCAAACTCATGTCCATTGAGTTGGTGATGCCATCTAACCATCTCATCCTTTGTCGTCCCCTTCTCCTCCTACCTTTCTCAGCATCAGGGTCTTTACAAATCAATCAGTTCTTCACATCAGATGACCAAAGTATTGGAGTTTCAGCTTCAGCATCAGTCCTTCCAATGAATAGTCAGGACTGATTTCCTTTAGGATGGACTGGTTGGATCTCCAAGTCTTCTCCAACACCACAGTTCAAAAGCATCAATTCTTTGGTGCTCAGCTTTCTTTATAGTTCAACTCTCACATCCGTACATGCATGACTACGGGATAAACCATAGCTTTGACTAGATGGACCTTTGCTGGCAAAGTAATGTCTTGCTTTCTAATATGCTTTCTAGTTTGGTCATAACATTTCTTCCAAGGAGCAAGCGTCTTTTAATTTCACGGCTGCAGTCACCATCTGCAGTGATTTTGGAGCCCAAAATAATAAAGTCTCTCACTGTTTCCATTGCTTCCCCATCTATTTGCCATGAAGTGATGGAACCAGATGCCATGATCTTAGTTTTCTGAATGTTGAATTTAAAGTCAACTTTTTCACTCTCTTTTTTTGCTTTCATCAAGAGGCTCTTTAGTTCTTCTTTGCTTTCTGCCATACGGGTGGTGTCATCTGCATATCTGAAGTTAGTGATATTTGTCCTGGCAATCTTGATTCCAGCTTGTGCTTCATCCAGCCTGGCATTTCGCATGAGGTACTCTGCATATAAGTTAAATAAGTAGCATGACAATATGCAGCCTTGACGTACTCCTTTTCCAATTTGAACCAGTCTGTTTTTCCCTGTCCAGTTCTAACTGTTGCTTCCTGACCTGCATACAAATTTCTCAGGAGACAGGTCAGGTGGTCTGGTATTCCCATCTCTTTCAGAATTTGCCACAGTTTATTGTGATCCACACAGTCAAAGGCTTTGGCATAGTCAATAAAGCAGAAATGGATTTTTTCTGGAACACTCTTGCTTTTTCAGTGATCCAACAGATGTTGGCAATTTGATCTCTGGTTCCTCTGCCTTTTCTAAATGCAGCTTGAACATCTGGAAATTCACAGTTCATGTACTGTTGAAGCCTGGCTTGGAGAATTTTGAGCATTACTTTGCTAGTGTCTGAGATGAGTGCAATTGTACGGTAGTTTGAACATTCTTTGGCATTGCCTTTCTTTGGGATTGGAATAAAAATTGATCTTTTCCAGTCCTGTGGCCACTGCTGAGTTTTCCAAATTTGCTGGCATATTGAGTGCAGCACTCTCATAGCATCATCTTTTTGGATTTGATCTGGAATTCCATCACCTCCACTAGCTTTGTTCATAGTGATGCGTCCTAAGGCCTATTTGACTTTGCATTCCAGGATGTCTGGCTCTAGGTGAGTGATCACACCATCATGGTAATCTGGGTCATGAAGATCTTTTTTGAATAGTTCTTCTGTGTATTCTTGCCACCTCTTCTTTATATCTTCTGCTTCTGTTAGGTCCATACCATTTCTGTCCTTTATTGAGCCCATCGTTGCATGAAATGTTCCCTTGGTATCTCTAATTTTTGTGAGGAGATCTCTAGTCTTTCCCATTCTATTGTTTTCCTCTATTTCTTTGCATTGATCACTGAGGGAAGCTTTCTTATCTCTCCTTGCTGTTCTTTAAACTCTTCATTCAAATGGGTATATCTTTACTTTTCTCCTTTGCCTTTCACTTCTCTTCACAGCTATTTGTAAGTTCTCCTCAGACAACCATTTTGCCTTTTTGCAATTCTTTTTCTTGAGGTTGGTCTTGATCTCTGCTTCCTGTACAGTGTCAGGAACCTACGTCCATAGTTCTTCAGGCACTCTGTCTGTCAGATCTAATCCCTTGAATCTCTTTGTCACTTCCACTGTATAATCATAAGGGATTTGATTTAGGTCATACCTGAATGGTGTAGTGCTTTCCCCTACTTTCTTCAATCTAAGTCTGAATTTGGCAATAAGGAGTTCATGGTCTGAGCCACAATCAGCTCCTGGTCTTGTTTTTGCTGACTGTATAGAGCTTCTCAATCTGTGGCTGCAAAGAATATAATCAATCTCATTTTGTATTGACCATCTGGTGATGCCCATGTGTAGAGTCTTCTCTTATGGTATGGTATCCTCATACCACATCTAACCCATATTCTTTTCAAATATCTAGTGATAGCTCTATCAAGGAATAGGCCCTCTATCTAAATTCTTCTTTTGGTGAAAAAAATTTTATTGATTATTTATTTGGCTACAGGGTCTAGGTCGCAGCACACAGTATCTTTAGTTGAGGCATATGGGATCTAGAACCAGGACCGCCTGCACTGGGAGCCGGGAGTCTCAGTCACAGCACCATCTGGGAAGTCCCTCTATATAATTTCTTTTAGACAGTTAGGGGGGAGGGCAAAGGTTTTTCCTTGGCCTTGACTGTTTTCTTCTTGAAAGAAATCTGCATGCCAAAGAGACACCTTTTGGGGTGGCAAAATTTGTTCCCTTACAAAATTGTATAAAAAATATTTTTATATCTCAAGGAAATTAAAGGGAACAGAAATTCAATCCTGTATATTTTTTCCAACATTGTATCAAAATCTATCACTTCTCAAACCTGCACTGAGTACCTGTGCTGTGCCTGGAGTTTAGCAGATGTGATCTTAGAAAGGAAGGAAAAAAATATTTTCCTCTACCCTCCTAGGTTTAGTTTCTGGGGTTCTGCAAATTAAATGGACAAAAGACAGAGTAACCAGATGAAGGTTATGTATGTTAATAGAGGCCTTCATAGAAAAGAAGTGAAGACCTAAAGGGGGCGATTAAACTCTGGAGGCGTATATGCCATTTTAACAACGAGTAATAAATTTGTGGGAAAGTGACAAGATAAAGGAAAAGGGGCTTGAGTTCTAGAGGTGGTAAATTGTGGGAAGGTAAATATATGCAGGGTATTGGGTACATGCAGTGCTATTGAAAATGAAGAGTAATTTTGTAAGCTCTGTTAGGCAGATTAAACTCAGATTATCTCTGTTGATTAGAGGCATTCTCTTCCTCCTGCAAAGGGAGAGGAGACACCTTTGCAAAGGGAAATGTGTGCCCCGTTTTTAGAGCAGAGCAGACAGAGAGCTCAATACAGTCCTTAAATCAAAGTGGCCTATTTGGGGGTGGCACGTGCTGACCTTCAACTTCTTCTCTCGGAAGCTAAAAGACTTCAAAAGATAAGCATCTATGGGACAAAAAGGATGCTGGCAAGCCTTGCTTAAATGTCTTTCTGGTGCTTTCTCTGTGATTCATTTACTCATCATTTTCCTGTTGCTGTTTACACTAGGGAATAAGGATGAAGTACAAGAGAATAGAATGAGAAAACATACAAATCTTAAAATGTGTGTTTTAAAAACAAGCCATTAACACACTAAAGTCTTCATCTTCTGAAATCGTGTTTGTTTGAAATTTTTAAACCTAGTAATAACTTAGAGGTGAAATTTAATATAAATGGGAAGAATTAGAAGAAGATATCAGATTCCCTCTCAATTTAACATTTAATTAATTTAGAATTTGTTTTCAATTTCAGCCATATCAAGGAACTAAACTAAAAGAATCATCATCTCTTACTATGTAGAAAACTTGGAGTGATACCATCCACTTATTCTGTCACTCAGTGATATCCACCCCTGACGTTTTTTAAGAAAAAGAGAGAAAGGGGAGAGGTTTTAGGAGATCAGTAATCAACTGCCCTTAATATATTTAAATGAAATGAAAAGTCTCCTGTTTATTACAGCATAGCAAATAACATAGTAACATAGCAAATGGAGCTGAATTCACTTTGGGGAGTTGCAGAAATGATCTTGCTCTGGTGACTATTTTGTAAAGGAACTTGGGTCCTATTCAGCTTGGTTTTGCAGTGAGAATTGAGAGAGAAGAGATAAGTCAGCAATTCCACAGCAGAGGTAGATGTTTTGTCCAGGTCCCTGTTTTTCGGTATGGCACTCCCATGTTTCCATTAGGTCCTGTCACGTACCGAGTTAAATACTACCCGTGTCAATCATGTTCTGTCAGCTGTGGCCCCCCTGCCTCTCTTGCTGCTGAGCTCAGCCGCAGGCCTTCTAAAGTTTCACAGGTATAGTCCACGCTTATGTAACACCTTTTACATTCATCCTAAGAACTGCCGATTTTAGTACCTTCCTGGAGTTCACCAATAGGTTCACGTCTGCATGTCTTTTCTACCCAAACTATTTCATAGTGTCTTTGTGAGATGCGGTCATCTCAGATATTTTTTAATGTCTCTATGTTAATGTTATAGGTGACACTTGAGTTTAATAAATGCCAAGCACCATTCTTAAGACTCTGTGCTTATTAACTAACTTTGTGCTCATGATGATTCTATAGTATAAATATCAATATTATCATTACCTAATTTTGCAGATACAGAAAAATTAAATACACTTTCCAAAGCTTATGCAGCTGGTATGGAGCAAGCCTGGGATATGAATCTAAGCAATCTGGCTATAGAATATTAGCTCTCAGCTCCTGAATATCCTGACCGCAATACACTCCATCTCTTAGTGCACTGTGAGGTACTCCAGAAAAGCTCTGATAGTAAAAATTAGTTGTGTTTGCACTACTTAGAAGTTCAGGGGCAGCATGGTCTAGTCTCGCAAGGGAATCATGAACTTAAGAGTCAAATTACTGCAGCTCTGTGACCTTTTGACCAGTTATTTTGATTTGTTTGGGTTTTAGTCTCATCTGTAACATAAAGAAAAAAAATATTAGTAACTCTTATTAAGGATTTTGTGGGAATTAAATGAGATTAGAGATGTGAAATACCAGTGAGTTTCCCTTTTCCTTTCCATGTGAATTACCTCTTTCTCCCCTTGGCAGTTCTGTGATGGAGGCACTGGAAGTATTATGCCTATTATACAGATGAGAATATGAATCCATAAAGGTGTGGTTTAATGTATTTCATTGCTTTGAGATAATTCTTGACCATGATCTCTTCAAATATTTCTTCTGCTCTGTTTCCTCTCTTCTCCTTATGTGACTCCAGTCAGCTGTTATATCATTCCACTGCTCTTGTGGGCTCCATTCTTTCTTTCCATTCTTTTTTTCTTTGTGTTTCAGTTTGGATCATTCATACCAGTGCATCTTTCTTTCAGTTCACTGAATCTCTCCACAGCTATGTAATTTACTGATAAGTCCATCAAAGGAATGCTTCATTTCTTTTTAATTTTATTTTTCTAATTTAATTTTTATTTCATATTGGAGGGTAATTGATTTATAGTATTGTGTTAGTTTCAGGTGTACAGCAAAGTGATTCAGATTTACATATATTCATTCTTCCTTAGATTCTTTTTCCATATTGGTTATTGCAGAATATTGAGTAGAGTTCCCTGTGCTATGCTGTAGGTCCATCTTTATTCTCTATTTTATATATAGTAGGGTTTATATGTTAATCCCAAACTCCTAATTTATCCCATCCTCCACCTTTCCCTTTTAATAACCATAAGTTGTTTTTGAAGTCTGTGAGCCTGTTTTCAGTTTTAAACAAGTTTGTTTGTATCATTTTTTAGATTTCACATATAAATGATAATCATATGGTATTTGTCTTTCTCTTCCTGACTTACTTCACTTAGTATGATAATCTCTTAGTATGATAATCTTTACTTAGTATGATAACCATTCATGTTGCTAGAAAAGGCCTTGTTTTATTTTTCATGACCTAGTAGTATTCTGTTGTACATATGTACCACATCTTTTTTTAAAAATTATTTATTTATTTTAATTGGAGGTTAACTACTTTACAATATTGTGGTGGTTTTCACCACACATCTACATGAAACAGCCACAGGTGTACATGTGTCCCCCTGTTCTGAATCTCTGTCCCGTCTCCCTCCCTACCCCATCTCTCTGGGTTGTCCTAGAGCACCAGCTTTGAGTGCCCTGATTCATACATTGAACTTGCACTGGTAATCTGTTTTACATATGGCAATATACATGTTTCAATGCTATTCTCTGGCATCATCCCACCCTCGCCTTCTCCCACAGAGTCCAAAAGCCTGTTATTTACATCTGTGACTCTTTTGATATCTTGCAAATAGGGTCGTCATTACCATCTTTCTAAATTCCGTATATACGAGCTAATATACTTTATTGGTATTCCGTTGTATATATGTACCACATCTTCTTTATCCATTCATCTGTCAGTGGGCCTTTCAGTTGGGAATGCTTCATTTTTAATAGTGTGGTTTTCTTCTTGAGTGTTTCCATTTGACAGAAACTCCCTAACTTCTGATGCATGTAGTTCACCTGTTCTGCTGGATGGAATGTAGACGCTCTGCAAACACTGAGGGAAATATCACTACCTGGAAATAGGCATGCTGCTTCCTCCATCAGGCTGTAGATGTGGGCAGCTAAACCAGTTGAGTCCAGAGCTGAGCTAGTTTATATTTTGTCTGCAACACAGGGTTCACCTCCCTCTAGAGGAGACTGCATCGCCTTATGCTAAAGTGGGGCCAGCAAGTCAGAGATTTTCCTTGGTTGGTGTGCTCTACACACAGCTCCCCCTGCATACTTGTAGCACAGAGTTCAACTCCGACCAAGCTCCTGCACCGCCTCAGGAGTTGACCACAGCTGCTTCTTACACTAGGCGAGGTTCATGTGGGGATGAGGGGTCTTTCATTCTGGGTCTGCTTCACTCTTGGGTCATGTGTCAGGACTCAGACCTGGGGCTGTCTCAGGATCCATGCCTTTTTCACCATGGCAACTTACCTCAGCCTTATATCTGTGGTTGTGATCTGAGGTGGCCTCAGTATTCAGCAGCGTGAAGTAGGATATCAGTTTCCTGGCCAGAGATTGAAGTCAGGCCGCGGCAGGGGGAATGCTGAATCCTAGTCCCTAGATCACAATGACCAGTAGCCAGTGACAAGGCACTGGCCTGGTATCTTTGTAGAAATGAATTTCTACAGAGAGAAAGTGGTGAAACAAGTAAGAGGTGGTGGTTTAGTCGCTCAGTCATGTCTGACTCTCTGTGACCCCATGGACTGTAGTCCACCAGGCCCTCTGTCCATGGGATTTCCCAGGCAATAACACTAGAGTGGGTTGCCATTTCCTTCTCCAAGGGATCTTCCTAACCCAGGGGTCAAACTCGGGTCGCCTGCATTGCAGGCATATTCTTTACCATCTGAGCCACCAGGGAAGCACCTAAATAAGTGTTTGTTTATTAGAAGGGAAAAGAATACATGTGAGTAGACTCACACAGGTGAATTCAGAAAGCGTTGCACCGTTTTTTGGTAGTTTGAATCACTTTTCTGGGGCATTTCTTCTGGGTTTCCCCTAGCCAGTCTTCTTGCTTTGCCTGGCTCTGAGTCCATATTTGGTTTAAGTCAGGGTCCTTCCCTGTGTGTGCGCGCCTCTCTTAGCCAAGGTGGACTCTAGTGAAGAGGGCTATAGGAATGTTGATATTGCCTGCTATGGAGTGGTAGCCCTTCCCTTTTGGCCCCCAAGGAGCCCTTCTGTGCATGTGGAGTTGGGAAGGTTTCCTTGATCTCAAGAATGAGGAATATGTGGCCTCTTATCTTGTATCCGGACAGGGCTCAGCTTCTCCTCCCTCCTGCTGTTATCTTCATTTGGAATGTCTGTCCACAGGGGACAGACTCCAGCTGCTGAGTATGAGGCTCCTCTGTCTCCTGCCTCAGTGGTAGATTTGAAGTTTCCTCATACGGACAGACAGCCTGCATCCCAGAAAGCAGGCACATTCTTTGCATTTCCTGAGCCACTACTGAGGTCTCCTAAACAAACCTTTTTATCTCTCATATCGTTGGACTCTTGATTTGTTGGGATTCCATACTTTTATGATTCACTTGTATAATGGAAATGCAGCACTGGGCCTGGGGCCTAGTAGGACATAAAAGATCTTTATTGCTTAACTGAGAAACCTAAATAGAAACATCCTGTTCACTGTCCAAAGGTCCCACTCTCATTTTGACTTGTTCCTAATTGACAGAAGGGTCACTGCCTGACTCAAGAATACAAAAGTATGCATTTCCTTTAGAAGCTCCACTGGACAGAGTTGAGAAACATAGTGTTTAAGCAAAGCTATTATGATCTCTGACTGAAAATACACACTTACACACCCCACCTCTGAGGGTCTAGAAAACTAAATTCTGACTCTGCCTCTCATTAGCTGTCTCTTAATTTGCAGATTACCCACCAGAGCTATTCCTCAGTTTATTTATCAAATGGGATTAATGATACGTATCTTACTTCAGTAGATTGTTGTGAAGGTAAAATGAAATTCCATAAGTAATTTAAAACACTTTCTAAGTGCTATAGAAATATAAAGTATTCTTCTAGGAGGGGTCAGAGAGGTGTAGAAAAAAGTGGGAGTTTGAATTTCAAGGCACCCTTTTGACATCTACGCATCACTGTAAGAGAGAGTCCATGAATATGGAAGAGAGCAAAATTAGAAATAGAGCTCTTCCTCTCACTAAAATTAGCCTACTTGTGATAAAGGTTAATTAAGTCCTTCTCTACCAGGCATTTTTAAAGGGAAATAGCATGTCGGCCCTGACTGGTGCTGGGGAGTGTTGAGGTCTTCAGGTCGTATCCCACTTTGAGCTCAGTAAGCTCTCCTGTTGGACTGTGTTTCCTGTAGACCTAACCTGACGTTCCATTTCCTGTCTCAGACCTTGATTCATTTATATACTTGTACTCAGACAACGGAGACAAGTAAGACCATCAAAAAGTCATCAGGAAGTTTCCTTCTGCCAGCTTCTTTCATACCCCAAATCATCTACGCCAGAGAGTGCCAAAGTATACACAAGGCACAGCCTCTGTAGTTTTACTCCTTTGCCTGGATTCAATCCCTGGATCGGAAAGATCCCCTGGAGAAGAGAATGGCTGCCCACTCCAGTGTTCTTGCCTGGAGAAGTCCATGGACAGAGGAGCCTACAGTCTATAGTCCATGGGGTCACAGAGAGTCAGACACAACTGAGTGACTAACACTTGTCACCTGCCACACACCACTGAAACCTTCAACCACAAGCTGATGAGTCTAGAGCACGGGTCAGCCAACTACTGCCCACAGGCCAAATCTAGCTTGCCAGCTGTTTTGTGAATAAAGTTTTATTGGAACACAGTCACTCCCATTTCTATGCCTATTGCATGGGGCTGATTTATCACTCCAAAGGCAGCGCTGACAAATTGCAGTAGAAGTGGTATGACCTGCAAAGCCAGAAACATTTGATATCTGGCCCTTTGCAGAAAAAGTGTCTCTACCGCTTGGGCGAGAGCATTATTAGGCCTGTCCACTCCCCACCAACATCACTAAGCCACATTTGGTTTATTCAGATCTCTTTCTCTTTCTTTGATTTAATGAACTACTTATTATATTAGCACCTAATAATAATGAGATAAAGAGTTGTTCAGATGTGAGAATGTATAAAGTATTTAACTAGGAAAGTTCATAGAAAATACAAAGAAAAGTGATAACACTCCATAAGGATCCAGTTAGATAGCCAAATCTAAAATGTAGAAAACTCTACACAATAAACCACCCAGTTTTCCCAGAAAATACCTGAGCATGAAAAACCTGAAGTGGAGTAGGGCACCTGTGGAGATTCTAAGAGTCTTAAGGTATATTTCAACCGAATGCAACTTGCGGATCTTCTTTTTGTTTAAACAGTTGATTTTTCTGTATTGATCTGTGTCCATACATCTCACAAGCCCTCTTCTTCTAACATCTAAAGGTTCTTTTGGATTTTCTTTTTATTTACTTTTTGAAAAAAATTTTGACCACACAGCTTGCAGGATCTTAGTTCCCCAAACAGAGACCCAACCTGCACCCCCCACAGTGGAAGCACAGAGTCCTAACCACTGGACTGCCGGGGAAGTCCCAAGCTGTGTATCTTCTATTTGAACAACTCTACTGAGATCATTTAAACATTGAAGACCCATTATCCAGAGTGAAGTAAGCCAGAAGCAAAAACAACAATACAGTATATTAACGCATATATATGGAATTTAGAAAGACGGTAACGAGAACCCAGCATGCGAGACAGCAAAAGGAATGCAGATGTATAGAATAGACTCGTGGACTTTGTGGATGAGGGTAAGGGTGGGATGATATGGGAGAAGGGCATTGAAGCATGTTAATTGTCATGTGTCTAATCAATCGCCAGCCCAGGATTGATGCTCAGGGCTGGTACAGCGAGATTTCCTGGGGGGGAGGGAGGAGGGAGGGGGGGTTCCAGAGGGGAAGCATATGTAAACCCATGGTGATATCATGACAATGTATGGCAAAAACAATAATAAAAAAAAAAAAGGTGCAAAAAAAGAAAAAACATTGAAGAGCTCTTGGTGTTTTGAAGGAATTATTTGTACTTAGGTATAACGATATTGTGATTACTTGTTTATAAATATCCTTATCTATTAGAGATAATTAAATTATGGCATGGCATTTGTGGGAGTAATAATATGATGCCCAGGATTTTCTTTCTACTCTCCAACTCCTTCGGTCAGAAAAATATAGTAGAGAATATAGAAGGAATAAAATCGGTAAATGTTTGATGGTTACTGAGCCGGAGTATTGAGTACGTTAAGCTCACGATGGCTTTTCTCTCAAACTTTGGTCTTTTTGGAAATTTTCACTATGAAATATTTTTTTCAAAAGCATGAATCGAACCTGAGTCTCCTGCATTGCAGGCAGAATTTTTTACCATCTGAGCCTCCAGGGAAGCCCGTTAGTTTGAGTCATCTTTCAATTTGAATCCTGATTTTGCTAGCTGTTTCTAATCTGTAGAATGGACAGTGTGATTCAAATTATATGTGATATTGTGAGGATTATGAAAACTCAGTGAGATAGTAAAGAGTTTAACACTGCATAATTCATAGGAAATGAATCAATACCTGGTAGGTATTATTTTGTATTTGCTCCTACATGACAGGAATGTAAATCCTTTTGAGCCTAGGTCATTTATCACGTAGTTGACTTCTGTGAATTGCAGACCTTAAACCCATATTGTTGCTGATCAAGAAGAAGGAACCAAAACAGAGAATGTTTTCACTGTGTACACATATTTCCTTAACAATCTGGAAACAGTCACAGAACCTGTCGGATACATGGAGGGAAAAACTGTGGTATCCAGGGGATCGTGGTTGGAATGTCAGACTGTCCTGACAATACGTCTGTCCTCAACAGTAGATTTTTTTTGTTTTTTTAATCAACATAGTCATTTTCTGTGAAATTGCTGGTAAGTGCCTGTGAACACTTTTAAGCCCACTGTGCACCAGAAGCCCTGTGACCGTGTAGGACACTGACAGATTTCCCAGTTTGAGTCACTCTTGTCTCTCCTTGACAGCTTGCACTCAGATGACCCAGAGCTGATTCTGAGTAACATGACCTCGCTTTCCCTGCGTCTCAGCTGACTAATCCACCGTTTAGTCAACCATTCAGCAGCCAGCATGCATCATTCACATTTATAGGAAAACACATTGACTTAAAGGCACAGGATGTTGGAACAAAAGCCATCACCATGCCATCAAACAAATGAAATAAACTCGGGCCCTGCCCCTACAGAGAGTGTCCCTTAAAATTCATCCTTTTGGGGGGTCTCATTCTGAGTAAAATTACCATCAGACAAAGATGTTGGGAAGCATTCTGTTCACAATGGATATTTTTTTAAAAAACATAAGAGAAATGTGAGATGTTGGAAAAGGTTGGGAAGCAATGTTTTGCTTGAACTCAA
This sequence comes from Antilocapra americana, assembly GCA_007570785.1. Classification (NCBI taxonomy): domain Eukaryota; kingdom Metazoa; phylum Chordata; class Mammalia; order Artiodactyla; family Antilocapridae; genus Antilocapra; species Antilocapra americana. The sequence continues at coordinate 10,322,263 of ML663567.1, forward strand.
AATAATAACACTGTACTTTCTATTTCTGTTCTTCCACAGAATGACATCACCCCTCTACATGTTGCATCAAAAAGAGGAAATGCCAACATGGTAAAACTATTGCTTGATCGAGGAGCTAAAATTGATGCCAAAACAAGGGTAAGGGTACAGCTTATGTACTTGCTTATGCTGATTTTCAGGAAGCAGGTCTGCTTCTACTAATACCTTTGTGGCTGGCTCAGCCCTGGCTTTATTTCCTTTGTTGTAGTCTCTTAGAAAATGACTGCTAAGTTGATTCTTCTTATAATGGGATAATAATCCCCATTTATAAAGCTTTAATATACATTTAAATAGTACTGGGATTTAATTACAGAAACTAAGGCTTAGGTCTAGAGTTTTTGTTGAGTGAATTTTTAAGTATAAAGTCATCACTTGATACCATAGACAGAGCTATTGGGCCAGTTTGATACTAAAACTGACATTTTATTTAAAAACAAATCTGTCTCCCTTTGCACACTGCTGGTAGGAATGTAAAATGGTGCAGCCACTATGGGAAACAGTATGGAGGTTCCTCCAAAAGCTAAGGATAGAGCTAGCATATGATCCAGCAGTCTACTTTGGTGTACACACCCCAAACAATTGAAAGAAGTGTCTTGAAGCCATGGAATAGTCAAGAGGTGGAAGCAGCCCAATCGCCATAGATAGAAAATGGTTAAAGAAAATGCGTTATGTACATACAGCGGAATGTTATTCATCCTTATAAGGAAATCCTGTCACATTTCCCCAGTATGAATGAGTCTTGAGAACATTATGCTAAGTGACAGAAGCCAGTCACAAAAGTACAAATACTGTATGGTCCCACTTACAGGAGGTACCAACAGTAAACACATAGAAACAGAAATAGAATGACACTTGCTGGGGGCTTAGGGACAGGGAAATGGGGAGTTGTTGAGTGGGATAGAGTGTCAGTATTGTAAGATAAAGTTTTAGAAATGTTATACAACAACATGAATATAGTTAACACTACTAAACTGCATTTAAAAGGGGTTAGGAGAGTAAATTTTATATTGTGGTTTTTTTAACCACAATTCAACAAATGTTTTCAACATAGATCAGTCTAGGCGGGTGTTTTGACATGTTAATTGTTTGGTGTAAAGCACTGTGTTGGGAGGGAAAAGAAGTGAGACTTAGAATCAAGTTGGAATCCAAGAAGGTGAGCTTAGCTGGTTGACTTAGGTTGACGAGGCTATGTAACCTTTTGCATGCAATTTCTGAAAATAAGATTAATGGTTTCCTTGAAGGCTTGTTGTAGTGATCAAGCTAATGTTTGTAAACTGTATTGGCATAAAGTAGACCAGAAATAAAAACAAGCCATTACTGGTAGATATACACCTCAGAGATATTGCAGCTTTGGTTCCAGACCACTGTGATGAAGCAGTATTGCAAGAAAGTCACAGGAATTTTTTGGGTTCTTAATGTGTATAAAAGTTATGTTTATACCATATTATAGTCTATTGTGTAAAAGCATTATGTCCTTAAGAATGTATATACTTTAAATTAACAAGTACTTTATTGCTAAAAAAAAAAATCCTAACTAGTATTGGAGCCTTTAGCAAGTTATAATCTTTTTGCAATAGTAACATAAAAATCATTGACCAGATATCATCATAACAAATATAATAATAATAAGAAAGTTTGAAATGTTGCAAGAAGTACAAAAATGTGACACAGAGACACAAAGCATAAGTGAGGAAGAGACACAAAGTGAGGAAGTACTGATGGAAAAATGGCCTTGCCTGATGAGGGTAGCCACCAACCTTCAACTTGTTTAAAAAAAAAAAAAGTGATATTTTCAAAGAGCAATAAAGCAAAGCACAGTAAAATGAGGTGTGCCTGTATAACTTAGAGCTCCAGTTAACATTAAACTTCTGACCAGGGATTTTCTTTTCCAACATTTCATTTAAGAGCAAAATGTTCTCTTATAAATATCCTCCTCCCTAAGGGTTTTGGAAAGTTATCCCTGTATTGTAATTGTATCTCCTGCAATCCTGTGGTTCCTCTTTCCAAGAATCCTGATATCTCTAAAACTGGTCCAGTAACCTGGACTCGGTTCCTGTAGTTCCTTGATTCAGTACTTTATGTTTCACTGCATGTATTCACTCAAGCGGTTAATGATTATTGAAAGCCTACTGTGGGCCAGACATAGCTGAATCATGGGAAAATCCCACAAGCCGCCTACCCTGCCCTCATGAGGCTGATTGATCATTTGTCTGTTGTATACTCTGACCTGAAGATAGCCCAGCCCTGGGTATTTGACAGGAGATGGGACTTCTTTGTCATAGTAACTGTTGAACCTGAAAGTTGTATGCTTTGTATGTAGCATAAAAGAAACAAGCTTTCTGGAGAGGGGGAATGAAGGAAGATGAGGGTTGACCCCTACAAGACTGTCTGACTGGAGAATGAAACTGAAGAGAGGTCTTGGGGCATTGACCTGGCATTATTTGCTAAGACGCCATCAGCAGTAGGCTACACCTGTTGCTTTAAATGGCAGGGGTGTTCTGCTGAGTACAGGAGCGGTTGCAAAGAATAAGTTAGATGATCATCGCTTAATGCCTCTTGGTTACCTCTAGAGGTAAAGGGTCATTTGTGAATACAGACATTTTTGTGAAGAGCAAAGAGGGAAACTGGAGCTGAGCAGAACAGAGAAACTTGGATCGCTGTATTTGGCTCTCCAGTTGGATTTTAACAAAGTGTGTGGATTAGAAATGACCATATTTCTCCCGCTCTTGATACAGTCATCGATCACCAGAACAGCAAAATTGCTAGTCATTAATTTTGGAGCATTTATCCAACACTTATTTGTTCTGTTTGGTACAACGGGAAGAGGACAGGGTATGCGGGAAATTCAGGTCCCATGTTAAAGGGGCCCACGGTGTCACAGGGGGTCTAGAATGAAACATTCTGTATGTCTGATACAGACATACAGACATTTAGAATACAGAATGCGGGACACAGGCGAAGTCAATATACGCTTAGTTTCTGTGCCATTTTGCCTCCTCTGAAAGCCTGTCTTATTTTAAACAAAATGTAGACGCCTTTTCAGCAGTCACTCAGTTTCAACGTGGAGTTGCCTTTCTCCTGTGTTGTGTGAGTGCTGTGTGGATGTGAAGAAAACTTAGAGAAACAGAACACTCATTCTTCTGTTGTCATTCTTCTTTTGTTGTCCTGCTTGGGGTGAAGGGGTGGTGTCACTTGGAAACAAACTGAATGCCTGGCAGACTGTATGGAAGAAAATATAGTGCATACCCCAAATATGTCAACTATTTTGTGTTCTCCTCATCAAAGCTTCCCTTCTCTCTTGCTAAAATGACTGAGTAGTGACTCAGGGTGTGGGTGAAAAGGAGGGAGCCATAAAATTTCAGAAAGCCCTAGGGACAAGCCTTAAAGCGGAAAGCAATTTTTTTTATAAATATAAGTCTTAATGATTCAATCCAGTAGCTCTTTCGAAAATAAATATTGTTGTCTACCCATCTACTTCCTGCCAGGTACTTCCTACTTGTGTAGCTACCTTGTTGCATCAACAATCTGACCTGCTACACACCAACACCCTAGGTTTAGACAGTTTACTCAGCACACTCCCAGGTACCTCCTCGTTGGCTTGCTGTGTTCCATGCGTGTGTTGCTAATCTAATAAAGGATTTGGTTCAAAAGCAGACTCTTACTGCCCTTTCAATCAGGGAAGTAAACTTGAATTGTAGTCAGAGTAGGTTGGGATCTGTGCAAGACCTGACCAGCTGGAAAAGCAGGATGAGAGTGAATTTTTTCTACCCTGGTGCCTGATCTCTAGTCCTAAGTGTGACTAGCAAGTGAAATCATGACCCTGGGAAAGTTCACCCTCCTGAGTCTTAGTTTCCATCTCAGTACAGATGGTGAGTTGTTCGAATGATTTCACAGGCTTTCCCCACTGCTGGGGCACTGGATGTTGTAACTTTAAGAATAATTAGTTACAGTGAAAGTCAGGGTGGTGATATATGTTGGGGTGATGTGACCAAGATGGTGAAGTAGGAGACCCCAGCCCCCACCACCACAAAGATCGGCAATTAGACAATGATGCACTTATCAAAAAGAGATCAGGGAGAGCTTAGGAGCCCAACTGAGAAACTGCAGCAAGGACTTCCCTGATGGTCCAGTGGCTAAGACTCCATGCTTTCAAATGCAGGGGGCCCAGGTTTGATCCCTGGTTGGAGAACTAGATTTCGGATGCCACAATGAAGATCAGAGATCCTGCATACTGCAACTAAGACCTGACACAGCCAAATAAATAAATACATTTTTTTTTTATAAGAAGAAACTTCAGCAGCACAGTGGAACAAAACACCGGAAAATAACACAAAAAGGTTGCCTGCAGCATTTGATTCCCTTGGGCAGTGCTACTCAGGGCCAAGGGTGAGCCTCACCAAGTAGGAAGTTCTCCTCACCAAGAAAGGGAGAACAGGGTGAGCAGCCAACCTTCCCAGCCTTTCGGGAAACTGAGCAAAGGACCCACTTGGGTCTCACCCAACCAGAGGCTAGCAAAGCTGAGATGAATAGAGATGGGGAGGAGCAAGGAGAGAGAGCAGGGGCTCCCAGTGTCAGCCACGTGATGGGGATGAGTGGGGCTCCCTGTGACCTGCTCTCAGACCCCAGTACCTTTCCCCCTGCAGTAGTCAACAGCCAACACAGATGCCCTGTAGATGTCACTGGTTTCTGTCCCGCGGACATTCTCATCCGCGGGCACTAGCCATCTGAGCACCTCCCTGCTCCTCACCTCCCACTGCCTTGCTGGGGCTCAGGACCCACACCAGCAGCCAGCCCAGACCTCTGTGGCCACACAAGTACACAGCACCAGCCTCGAGCCCTGTGGGTGACCCCCCCTTCTGTGCATGTGCCGGGGGCTGGCTCCCACTTGCACACTGCCGGCCAGACCCTCATCGCAGCCTTCTACTGCAGTGCCTATGCCTATGGCAAGATCCTTCAACATGGAATGGCAGGCCAACAACCAAGGCCCTCACAACTGCATGTGGGCCTGAATCTGGCTCTGTTTCTAGTCACCGGCCTCCATCACTCAGCATGTGCACGCTCCCAACCAGACCCTCATGGCCAACCTCCACTGCCATACATGCTCCCGGGGAGACCCTGCTACCATGGTACGCCCCAGGGCCTCCACGGCTCCTGTGGGCCAGGCCTAGCCCTGTCTCCTGTCACTGACCCGCACCACCTGGCTCATCTGCAAGGAGCCCCTCCGGCTGGGCACCTGCACGCCTCCCGCCTGATGGCCAATACCAGCCTCCACGGCAGTGCACCCATGCTGAGACCTTGCCACCACAGTAGTGAATGCTGACAGCCGAGGGACCCCACAGCTGCCCGCGGACCTGCGGTTGGCCCAGACCCTAGCGGCTGGCGTTTGCCCCTCCCTGTTTGTGTAAGTCTGAAGTGAGCATCTGCGACTCCGTAGGCACCTGCATTTGGCCTCTGCAGCCGAGTTTGTGTACACCAGCAGCTGCAGCCACCGCCAGGTCCTGAGCCCCTGGACCTGAGATGCACTGAGGTCTCCACTAGCCCTTGCAGGCACTATGGTCAATGCTGTGCCCCCCAGCAGCCTGAACAGATGAGACATCAGCCCCCAGTCCTGTATTTGAGACCCCGCACCACTCGATGCAAGGTTAGAGAATGTTCCAGCGTGCTCCCACCACAGAAGAAAGGCTTTCCATACCAAAGTCAACCCATAAAGTCTGAAAGAGGTGACTGCTTCTTTAAATGCACAACATCTACGCAAGGCTGCAAGGATCAGGAAGGGATCAAGGGCAACACAACATCACCAAAGGAACACAGTAAACGTTCACTAACTTTCCTGGACAAAGGATTCAACATAAGTGTTCTAAAGATGCTCAGAGATCTACAGAAAACACAGGTAAGAAGTCTAACAAAATCAGAAGAAAGAATACAAACTATTCAAGAAGTTCAATACAGAGATAGAAAACATAAAAAGACAATCAAATTTTGGAGCTAAAAATAACAGTGACTGTAATGACCTACAGGAGTAGGATGGGAGAGGGGACGGAGTCGCCAGAGGGAGGAGATATATGTGTATTTATGACTGATTATGTTGTACAGCAAAAACCAACGCAACATTATAAAGCAATTATCCTCCAATTTAAAAATTAAAAAAACTTTTTTTAAAAGTAGACTGGACCAAGTTGAAGAAATTGATCCATCCAGTTTGAAACTATCCATTCAGAGGAACAAAAGAAAAAATGCAAAGGAATGTAGAAAACCTACAGGACTTATGGGACACTATTAAGTGAAAGCAATCTACCTATCCTGAGAGGCCCAGAACAAGAGAATCACTGATGACTTAATAAATCAGATTGCTACTCTGTGGTATCTTTTAGATGTGGAATCTGAAAACGTTGAATTTATGGAACAGAGAATGGAATGGTGGTTGCCAGGGCCTGAGAGGCAGGGGAAATGGGGTGATGTTGGTTAGATAGTACAGACCATCAGTTACAAGAGGAAGAAGCTCCAGTATCCAGGGTTCAGCATAGTGGCTGTACTTAACTGTGTTGTATTATACACACTGAAAGTCGCTATGACAGAAGAGCTCTAATAGTCTCTCCATAACAATGACAACTTAATTTAGGAGGTAATAGTGGTGGCAAATGTGCCGAGACGTGTACACATATCAAGGGAAATGTTCAGTCTGATCTATATATAGCATCCTAATTTGTTTCTTTACAGAAATGCATTGCTAAGAATGACTGCCTACGGTAGCTGCTATTTCCATATAATTCTTGCTCTCTGCAAAGCTAGCATATGTATTTGCATCCTTTCTAAAGGAAGAGACTTTGCAGTGGATGGTCTATTGTCATTTTTATTTTCCTTCCCATCAGTTCACAGCCAAATCAGAGGCTCGATATGGACCCTAAATTAGAACCAGTTTAAAACTAGTTTGGCAACTTCTGAGTTTAAACCTATTTAAATTAGATTCTAAATTAGAACTGGTTTAGAACTTTGTGGCAGCTTCTGGGTTCTCCATCTCCTTTCACTGACTCTTCTCAATCCAATAATAAAGGCAACTGTGCTTCTATGCAGTGCTCCAGAGACTATTCAGGAGTTCCAGGTACAGTCAGTAATAATGATACTCTGGTTCCCAGACTGCTGCTCTCACCATTCCTCCTCCAGCTTCCAGCCTTTCTAACAAGGTACCACTGTCCACCTCGCCATATAATCCCACTGCTACAATATTACATCCAAAGCTACACCTTGACGCTCGGAAACACACATTCCTCTTAACATCTATAGCACTTAGTACATTTCCTGGCACATACTTGATGTTTAATAAGTATTTACTGAATATATGAGATACACTTCCTAATGTTACATTTGCCAAAATGTCTTACTTGATTTTATACTGGTCCTGTGATAATGGGGATATGGGGCTTCCCCTGTGGCTCAGTTGGTGAAGAATCCGCCTGCAGTGTGGGAGACTTGGGTTCGATTCCTGGGTTGGGAAGATCCCCTGGAGAAGGGAAAGGCTACCCACTCCAGTATTCTGGCCTGGAGAATTCCATGGACTATATAGTCCATGGGGTCGCAAAAAGTCGAATACGACTGAGCGACTTTCACTTTGTGATGATATTACTTTGTTCCCTGAAGTTAATGGCATCCAACTGATTTATAAGAATAAAGATATATTTGTATGCAGGTAGATAAAGGGTTAAAAGATGCCTACTCCTTAGAAGGAGGTTATGACCAACCTAGAGAGCATATTAAAAAGCAGAGACATTGCTTTGCCAACAAAGGTCCATCTAGTCAAGGCTATGGTTTTTCCAGTAGTCATGTATGGATGTGAGAGTTGGACGGTAAAGAAAGCTGAGCACCGAAGAATTGATGCTTTTGAACTGTGGTGTTGGAGAAGACTCCTGAGAGTCCCTTGGACTGCAAGAAGATCCAGCCAGTCCATCCGAAAGGAGATCAGTCCTGGGTGTCCATTGGAAGGTCTGATGTTGAAGCTGAAACTCCAATACTTTGGCCACCTCATGTGAAGAATTGACTCATTGGAGAAGACCCTGATGCTGGGAAGGACTGGGGGCAGGAGGAGAAGGGGTCGACAGAGGATGAGATGGCTGGATGGCATCACTGACTCGATGGACATGAGTTTGGGTAGACTCTGGGTGTTGGTGGTGGACAGGGAGGCCTGGCATGCTGCAATTCATGGGGTCACAAAGAGTCGGACACAACTGAGCGACTGAACTCAACTGAGATAAAGGGTTTTCAGAATATCTCAAATCTATCAGTTGTTTAATTCTTACTAGTCTGGGAAGATGTCAGGAGACACTTAGATGTCCTGTAATTTTGGCCTGTCCTTTGCCAGAAATGCAGGCTTCCCTGGTGGCTCAGACAGTAAAGAGTCTGCCTGCAATACAAGAAGACCTGGGTTCAATCCCTGAGTCGGGAGGATTCCCTGGAGGAGGGAATGGCAGCCTACTCCAGTTTTCTTACTTGGAGAATTCCATGAACAGAAGAGTCTGGTGGGCTACAGTCTATGGGGTTGCAAAGAGTCAGGTGCAACAGAGCAACTAACACTTCTTTTCTTTCCCAGAAATGCAACTGGTTATATTTATCAAGTTAAATATGAGGGGAAAATAAATATTGTTATTGAGTTTTGCTTTCCATTCTATTTCCAGAATTGTGATTGCCTTGGTTAAGAATAGATTCTTAAACTATTAAATATTTCATAGTCATAAAATAGTGTCTATGGAAGACATGTTATCTGACTTTTTATCAGAAACTCTGGAAATCAGAAGACAACAGAACATGTTTAAGGTGCTGACTGAAAAGTATCTGCTAGTCTAGAATTTATATCCAGTAAAAGTATATTTCCATAATAAAAGTAAAATAAAGACAGTATCAGATAAGCAAAAGCTGAGATAAATTGTTACTATCAAACTCAAACTAAAAGAAATATTAAAGGAAGTTCTTAATTCTGACATAAGATAAACAATACTAGAAGGAAATGTGGATCCAAAGTAGAGAAGAGTTAGAATAATCAGATAAACACTATTTTTATTTTCTTAAAATTTTTAAAAATTGATTGTTTAAATAAAAATATCAATTTTTATAAGATTTATATGCATTTAAAAGTTAAATATATATTTATAGCACAAAATATGAAGCTATTAATATAAATGAAATTATAATATTGTAGAATTCTCATACATGAAATTATATAACAACACATAATAACATAAATACTATTACTATGTCATATAGTTAATAATATTATTTAGGCTGTGATAATTTAAGGATATTTATTTTAATCTCTAGGAACACCACTTTTAAAAACAGGAAAGAAAAGAAAGAGTTTAGTTAAAAAGGCAGAGGAAGAGATCGTCGATGATATATATGGTGAATCAGTCACTGGAAAACTAAATTATACTCGGTTAACCCAAAAGGAGATAAGAAAGAAGAGACAGAAAAAGCTCACACAGAAGAGAGTGGAAAAATACACAACAAATATTATAATGGTGTGTTCTAGGCTCAGAAAGAAAGCTCTAGTTTTCTAAGCAGAAAGAACAACAAGGAATTCTACTTCATTTTAGTTTGATTCTAAACATATAGAAGGTATGGCAGGACAGCAAGGAAGGGCACTAGAAAAATATATTTCTCTCTCCTGTATATAAATGGCAGAAATGAATTCTTGATGTTAAAAGGAGATTGCTTGCTGCAATAGAAGAGATCCAGTCCTTCTGATGCAGAAACTAAGTTCTAATGTGAGTCTAACTGAGTCCAAGTCCTAACGTGAACCAGTGACTTTCATGTGGCCTTAGGTAGGCTCATTAATCCTTGGAGCAGCACTTTTTCATCTATAAATGCAACTTCTGATGCCTTTCTCTTGTGTTATAAAAATTCAGGAAGATCACAAATATAAAACGCCTGTGACAATAGAGCAATTTCAAAAAATGTTATTTCACTTCCTCTCAGGCCAAATCTACAGTTCTCTAACACACACAAAATGAGGATACAGTCAGAATTTTTAGAGAAAAATACAGCTGTGAGACTAGCTTGACTGTTAGAGTGTAACCAGTGCGTTTTAATTTCTCTCTGGCTTATCATTATAACTCTCCTCTCCTGGGTACTACCTGCTTTTTCTCTCATTGTTTTTAACCTTCAGTTAAATATCATGTCCCATTTTATATCCGTGACAAGGAAGAAAATGTATATCCAGAGTTTTCTGCTTGATTTCCTTTTCCTTCTCCTGGGTATGTTTTTTGCTTAAAAGGAAGAATAGAAAGGAACCTAGAGGATACTAATCAAAATAAATGTGTCTCTTTCTGAAAGTATTTCCCAAGTCATGAATTTGTGTCATTTCAGTATTATCTTTGAGCGAATTCAACTTTTTAAGGATATTTTCTGGGTTCAGTATTCCTAAGTGTGACGCTTTAATGTCCCACTCTGTGCTTTTCAGAAAAGCTAGACCTGAAAGAAAATCTTTTTGACCTTGGAGTGTGCAAGCTTTTGCTCTTTGTCTAACACTAGAGAGCCTTTTGTCTAGCCAGTGAAGTGCTTTTCCCTACCTCACTAATAAGATCACTGCCACCGAAATGAAATATGAGATCTAGACTTGCCAGTTTGCATTGCTTCAGAATTCTTCCCAAGGGAATGCTTGTTCATTATGTTACTGCTTTAGAAATCAGGGGAATTGAAAAAAAAAAAAAAATCACTCACCCCATGCAATTTCATTTCCCTCCCATAATGTTACTATGGCAACTCCGCATCCTTGCTCCTTCTTTCCTGTCCAACTGCATATATTGCCTATCTGGAGGCAGCCTCCCTTGAGCCCCAAGAATTGCCTTTGTCAAGCATTTTTCAATTGGAGGTCAAAACTATATCCTGTTGTATATAGTTGAGGGACTGCTTTCTGGTCCAGGACCATTCAAAGTGACACTGTGCATTAATTGTAAATTTCCAGGCATTGGGAGTGGATAAGAATCCTTATATTATATTGGAAAAAGCATTGCTCTAATTTTAAGAAAAAGTGTCCCCTGCTATGTAATCCAGTTCACTGCTATGTTACAAAACACAATATCCACAATAGCTCTTTTTTTTTAAAGCTTATAATGTCCTGAAATAGAAAAAGGGTGAGGGGCAACCTTAGTTAGAGCAAATATTCTCATATTTCTCTTACTTTCTATTCTTTTTTTTACTGAAGTATGGAAGATTTACAGTGGGTTAATTTCTGTTGTACAGCAGTGATTCAGATATACATACATATTCTTTTTCATATTATTTTCTGTTATGATTTATCACAGGATAGTGAATATAGTTCCCTGTGCTATACAGAAGGACTTTGTTGTTTATTCAGTCTGTATCTAATAGTTTGCATCTGCTTACCCCAGACTCCATTCTTCCGTTCACCTTACCTCCCCCTTGGCAACCACAGATCTGTTCTCCATGTCTGTGAGTCTGTTTCTGCCTAGTAGATAAGTTCCTTTGTATCGTATTTTAGATTCTGCATATAAGTGATATAATATGGTATTTGTCTTTCTCTTTTTTACTTACTTCACTTGTATGATAATCTCTGTGGCTTCCCTGATAGCTCAGTTAGTCAAGAATCTGCCTGCAATGCAGGAGACCCTGGTTCAATTCCTGGGTCAAGAAGATTTGCTGGAGAAGGGATAGGCTACCCACTCCAGTATTCTTGGGCTTCCCTTGTGGCTCAGCTAGTAAAGAATCTGCCTGCAATGCAGGAGACCTGGGTTCAGTCCCTTGGTTGGAAAGGTCCCCTGGAGAAGGGAAGGGCTACCCACAGTATTCTGGCCTGGAGAATTCCATGGACTATATAGTCCACAGGGTCACAAAGAATCCATGGGGTCGCAAAAAGATATCATATGGTATTTGTCTTTCTCTTTCGAATAACTTCACTTGTATGATAATCTCTAGTTCTATCCATGTTGCTGCAAATAGCATTATTTAATTCTTTTTTATGGTCTTACCTTCTTATTCTTAATGCTAAGAAGACTGAGTCATATTCTTCAGTGTAATTCCAATTTATAAGTCACTTATCTATTGAGAATTCTATTTTTTCTGGAATAATAAGGTATTTTAATAGCACTTCTAGGGTATAAAATCAGTCTAGTCTTAAACAGAGAGAATAAGAAGGAAAGGAATTTTTAAGCAGCTAACTAGAAAGCATCATTAAAAGACTAGCCCAAAAGCCCTTTCATTCACCCACTCATTCTCATTTACTCAGTCATTTTTATTAAGCAACTTTCACAAACATGGTACTGAGTTACCTTCTCTGTGAGATTCAAGTATCCCTTTTAAGCAATTAGTCCTCAGAAACAAACTCACTGGAATGATAATGCATGTCCACAAATAACTAAAATACCAAGCAAAATGTCATAGTTTCCCACAAAGAGGTTCAGATAAAATAGGAGGGGAATCCTGATGGTCACATGGTTATGTCTACCTTTGAATAAGCCTTCAGTGAAAACCTATGTTTTAAACAATAAGGTTTGGATCTTGGTGAAAGTGGAAAGGGAGGCTTGGAGTACAGGAGATAGTGCACACAACGCAGAGAAACAAGGACAGGAGAGGCTTTTGCCGGGGACTGCAGAGAGTATAGTTGACATGGAAGGGAAGGGGATTAGGCGAAAGTTAAGTGTAGCAGCGACTGATTGGAAGACTTTGAATGCTAACCTGAGGAATTTAGACTTTACTGAGGACTGAATCAGTTATTAAAGATCATTATGAACACAGAGGTATCATCAGAGCTGTGCTTCAGGAACGCGAAAGATGTCCCCTCTATTTCAAAGCCCAAGAAATCAGTTCAAAATTTAAATGTTTACTTTCTGTCCTCCAAAAATGGTATTAAGTAATGTCAGTCCCAGCTCTTTTTTTTTTTTTAACAGAACTGTGAATCACCACGTGGCTTATACTTTTCCGTCTCAGTGTGGATCAGCCAGTCGTGTTGGTCTTCGTGACTGTGTAAACTATGGTGCTAATTAAAGATCTCACGTTAACTCTAGACACTCGTTTTCCGCTGACCTGCGACGGTCCCAGCAGCCAGGCCGCTCTGTCTGTGCAGTCAGATAGTCGTGACATCTTAGACGGCTGCCTGCCGAAAGGGGTCTTTCCTGCTGGGCTTCGGGCTATTTGAAGAGCCGTACATTTGTGAAAAGTTACAGAGCAAATGTGCAGAAGATCCAGAAGAGTTAGACGTTTGCAATCAACGCTTAAGACACTGCAAGTGAAACTACAGTTAATAGAGCTGTGCTTCAGGTAGCTCTGTTGAGCTAGGAACCAATGAGGTCTCCCTTGGGAAACTTGCAGACTTTATCATTGAAACAAGGTGGTAAAACAATCAGTGGCTAGAATGGAAAGCCCTTCACAGCTCTGACGCAGCTGAAAAAAAGTCACCTTTTCTGCTCAGTCCCCAGATTTTATGAGTTTTTAATACATAAACACCGGAGATCAGAAATAGCAGCTGCAAAATATAAAGGAAGGCAAGGAGTGTCCGAAAGTTCGAGCAGAGAGGCTTTGTCTTAATAACTCCTGCCAAGACATGTCTTACTTGTCCTGCAGCCAGCACTGACCTCTTGCTGAATTCAGCCTGTGATGCCTTAGATGAGTCATTTAACTTCTTTGAACCTCAGAGTCTTCATTTACAAAGCAAAGATCATACCCTTCTGTATAAGGGTAGTTGTAAGGATACAGTGATCCAATGTCTTGGATTTGCTTCAAAACAATACAAGAAAAAAGAAAAGGTTAGGATAGAGATGAATCAGTGGGGATGCCAAGGTGACATCTGTTGATGCTGTCCACCAGGTACCTAGGGACTCATTATACTATTCAATCTACTTTAGTCTGAAATATGTTTGAGGTTTTTCCATGATTAAAACTTTTTTAACAGGAGGAAGCCAGCAAAATTGTATATGTCTGTATATGGAACAATTGTACTTCAGAAGATTAAGGAGCTGAAATAGATTTTTCTCTTAGGTAGCCAAACACTCTATATTCAGTATGTAGGATTTTGCTTGGTGGAAGATCATTTTCAAAGATATAAATGAGTTTTCTTTGAAAATGAGAAATGAGTTTTCAAGATGAATAATTTTGCATGTGACCATAGATTAAAAATGCCTACATGTATTCTGTCATCCAGAGTGTACTTAGGAGAAATGAGAGAATCAAATTTGACCTTTTAGTTCATAAAAGACAATCACATTCAGAGAAGGTGACTTTTGTGTGTGTCAGAAGTTAGATGTAATTATTGTATTATTTCTTCTTCAGTTCTTTTCAGATTTTGCATTACTGGGAAGACATTTGCCTTCATGGTATACTTTTAATATCTTCTCAGATTTTATTTTCTTCTATTTTGTTAGGAAAATGCTGTTTCTGACTTGAAAGACTATTATTATATTGCTTTAGTTTGCTTTAGAAGAGCAAGTGGAATATTTAAACATGTTCAAAGAATATACAGTCCAACTCATATCATATTTCTGATTCAAATCTCTTATTTTAAGGAATTTTAATTGTACGGAGATTTGGCTAGTAGTTTAGAAGTAGGATTGTACCTTATTGACTATGTTTTAGATAATTAGGCTTACTTACAAGATCTGTTCGTGTAGTCTAGAAAGTGACTTGAATATATTGAATCAACTTTTGATGTATTTTAAAATATGGCTATCTCTAGGGTAGGTATTCAGTTGTCAACAGCAGGAATCTTCAAGATGGGGAACAAAACCAAGATGTGTGAAAACTTCTCCATGTGATTTGGAGCCATTTAGATAGTTTAAATGAATAAATTTCCATTTCCTCACTTCCCTGTTAATTCTCCTTTCTCACCCTTTTTTTGTATACAGTAGCCCTTCTCCCCTAGTCCTAAAGAAAGGCCCTGACTCTAACTGTAACCCACAAGGTCCCACGGTGCAAAACCTGCGAGGTGAAGGGAAGAGCTCAGATCACTGGTGTCCTGTTAAGAACTACATGCTTCTGGTGCCTGGATAATCAAATTCGAAAAGAGCTAGTGAAGTTGTCTTATGATGGATCATTGAAAAAACCTTTGATGAAAGGTTATTAAGTGATTTTTGGCATGTAATTCAGGAATTTAGAGAATTAGTGGTACTGCCAAAACAAAGTCCAACTACTTATTTATGCAGACAAGATGTCTCAGCACTAACATAGAGACAAAAATTGGGAAAGTATTGATGCTGAACCCTGTCTCGTTCTATCAATAAACTGTGAAAAAATATATGTCATTCAGAGATGAATTTTTAATAAATTATTACTCTTAATAATCATAAAATTTATAATGTATTGCTATTTTGATCCATTGTGTTTGAATAATTGTAATTCCAATCAGGAGATTTATTTTTGACACTTAAAGGCTTGTGTTCTCAGGAAATCTTTAAACATTTTTTAAAATTTAGATTTATGTTTTTTTGTATCAGGGAAGTATGATATGGTAATCAATAAAAAAACACTCAAGCATAAAATTATATTACATGAAGATACAATTGTATGGGGGAAATGAAGTGGAAATAGACATGCAGGAGCAAAAAGGAGAAATGTAAAATTCCTATTACAAATTCCCATTTGAAAAGTTTGTAGTATTTTTTTAAATGGTGGATATACAATTATTTATAGTACTTAAATTCCATTGGACAGTCAAAAGAGTAGTGGAACAGTTACATTTTTAACGGTCAGCTTTGCAGGGAATTACACACTTGACCATTGCTTAAACTTATGAAAAATTCAGTTCTTTAGTTGAAAAAATAGAATTATTTTATGAGACACATGAGTAAATATTTGAAGCTTGCTGGTCCACAGCTCTTTGGATGCCATGCTGAATCTTGATGAAATACACTCATTCATAGAATTTCCCATCAAATGTATTTGAAAACATTGCCTTTTTTGACAGGACGGTCTGACGCCGCTGCACTGTGGAGCAAGAAGTGGCCATGAACAGGTGGTGGAGATGCTGCTCGATCGAGCTGCCCCCATTCTCTCCAAAACCAAGGTAATTTCTCCCCAGGTGTCTGAGAGTCACACTGTACTTAGCTTTGCATCCTTTGACCAGTTATCTCACCCACCCTTCCAATCACGTAGAATTTGCTGTAGTTTGAATTTAGCAATTAGTGTGCCCTCTGCACCAGCTCTATAGAGACCCTCAAGATCAAGTTTGAGCTCATGAGGCCTTCAGACGGAGCCCGCTCTACCACAGAGTCGTTTGTGTGTGTGTGTTCCTTTTATTTCTGTTTCAGGAACCCTTACTGTGTGATTTTATTCTGTGATATTTCCATAGCTCAGAAATGATTGCTTGTTGGGAAAAGAAAGACTGGAAGATTTACAGTCTGAAGTCTGGGTGCTGGCTCCTTTTCTCCTGACCCTCAGTTTATTTCTTGAGAGTTCACAGACTATTTAAAAAAAAACAAAACACCAAGGTATTATTTAAGTGATAAAGGCTGGAAACTTGGGAAAGATTGCACCTTGGGCCTTTGAAATAGTTGACATATCTGAAAGGAGAACATGATGATTGCCTAAAAAAAATAACGCTTTACTAAGTGTCTTCTGAGTTTTTTAAATGGTAAGACCATTTAACAGTATTTTAAAAAGAGAATGTTTGTAAAGAAATTTGGGGACATACAAGCTACCTCAGAGTCATTACTGTTTTTATAAATCAAACCAGTGACTTTTTTTTGTTTTTGTTTTTGCCATACATTGTCATGATATCACCATGGGTTTACATATGCTTCCCCTCCGGAACCCCCCTCCCTCCTCCCTCCCCCCCCGGGAAACCAGTGACTTTTTGAAGCTATATTAAGCTTTATAAAGAGCCGTAATTTCTAAACATGAACAACAACAAAACACATATTCTCCTGTTTGCACTCTGATCAGTGTCTTTACTCAACTTTAGTGAAGATGGACGGGGTCAAGGTTGTCTGAACAATTTTATCGCTCATCATGCAGGGTTTAGATTGGCAAGCGCTGGAGAAATCATCCAACAGAATTAAGCAGCCACCCTTTTTCACTGCACATGATGACATCTTGGACTTTTGAGTGCTTCTGATCTAAACCACTGTACTTGTTCCTTTTCCTTTCACATAGTCCATATCTGTCTTCTCTTAATCCCACAGCTATCTTTGAACTACATCATCTCCCTAAACTGCTGTCATCACTTCCTTACTTGTCCCCTCCCCCCCCCACCTGCTCCTTTCTAATCCTGTTCCCATTTTGCAGTCAGACTGGCCATGTAAACATCAACCAAATCATGTCAGCCTCCTGCCTAAAAAGTCTCGAATTAATTCTCATCATTCTCTTTAAAATTAATTTTCATCTTATCAGAGCAATATGGGCACAATTAAAAAAGCAAGTCATTGTCTCATCTTTCTCCTGTTCATCTCATTGTGTATTTGGCTTTTTTTCCTAAGAAATCTCTATTCTTTTTGATGTTTTTAAAATACAAGAACATTTTCTTGTCCTCTGAGAGTTTCCTTTCTTAAAGCATCCAATTCTTGTTTCACGGATGCAATACATTCTGTTGCCTTTGAGAAAACATTGAAGATGACTTTTCTTTAAGTTCTTTCACCTCTCATGTGCCCCTGACTCAGGTTTCTTTTTATCTCTTGGTTGGTTTTGGCGCTCTCTCTTGTGATGGGAGTTTCCCACCTCGGTCTACCTGACCGTATGTGCCGGGCGCTCACCTTTGAGTGTAAACCCCATGAGTGCCGCAGGCAGGGCTCCTTTCAGGTGGGTCAGAGAGGTCCGCAGTGTCAGGATTAGTTGCCTTTTCTCTAGGAGGTATGGTTTTTTGAGAGACGAGTTCTCCAGCCTTTCTCAGGGTCTAGGTGAATATGTTGGGTGAGGAAAAGGAGCTATCATTCTCCTGGTCTTCGATGTATACCTTAATCACAACAGCGATAACGATAGTGACATAGTGATTACTATATACCAGGCTCTAAGTACTTTACATATATTAACCCATTTACTCCTCACACTAACCCTGAGGCATGAGTTTTATTATGCCCTTTCTATAGATGAGCAAACTGAGACCCAAAGCGATAGAGTAACTTTCTTGGGAGAATGGCATTGAAACATGTTAATTATCATATGTGAAATCAATCGCCAGCCCAGGGTTGATGCTCGGGGCTGGTGCACCGAGATGTCCCAGGGGGAGGGAGTCGGGAGGGAGGAGGGAGGGGGGTTCTGGAGGGGGAGCGTGTGTAGACCCATGGCAGATTCATGTCAATGTATGGCAGAACCAACACAATAAAGTAAAGAAAAAAAAAAAAAAAAAAGATGTCTCATCTTGTGTCAGAACAAAGAGGTGAACCCAGGTAGTCTAACCCTGGAGACCATACTCTTTTAACAGCTGTCTGCCCTTCCTTATTCTGAGGGCCTGTTCTGAATCAGAGCCTAACCACTGCCCTCTGCTCAGCCCTGGGCCCAGAATCCAGAACCTCCAGAGGTTTAATTCCTGGTTTCCTGCAAGGCACGGGGGGAAAGTCATTTGTTGAGTTGGAGGGACCTATAGACCTGACAATTCCATAGGCAGCCAAACCGATCCAGCTCTTGGTCCCAAGCCTCATCTTTATCCCCCAAGGTCCTATGTTTCCATGTTGGCACCTTTTGAACATTTGGGAGGTAAGGCCAATCTCTTCATTGTACACTGTAGTATCCTGGAGCCACACTGTTGAACCTATTATGTACATTCTTCCTAATTCCATATTCAGTAACATCACGTTGATAGCTTGACATCAGTCATAGCGTAGAGGTCTTTACACAGTGTAGGTTGGCAAATGCTACCTGTTTTCATAGAGCTATCATGATACATTTACCAGCATGCCACAGATTGTACCCTTCACCAGGCACTTAGGTGTCAGCCTTTCTGCTGGATAAGCTAACACACTTGAAATCTCTTCTCATATTCTAAAGCTGTAGACATCACACATATGTTTTTCTTTTCTTTCCCATTGTGTGACTGTGGGCGTGCCTGCACACATACATGTGTGCCCTGTGGATTCTGTCTTTTAATCCCGTTCCTATTTTCCAGTGGAGCTTGTGAGAGGACCGATAAACACACACGTGACTTCTACCGTGTCTGTCGGGAAGTCCCCACGCCCACTGCACTGAGAAGTCCTTACCAGAGTCTGACCACCTCTTTGCCTCATCTCTGGTCCTCACCATCTCCAGCCAGGCAGCCTCCTTCCACTTGCTATAATACACCAAGACGGTTCTCATTTCCTGATCCCTCAGACTGAGCTTTCTCAGTCTGCCCCAGATCTCTGCAGTCTTCACCTATTTCTCAGCTCAGATGTCATCTTCTCAGAGAGACCTTCTTAGTTTCCTTACTTGTTTGCTATCTCTTTCTTCAATGAAAACAAGAACTTTGTCTTATATTCAGTGCGATTCCCCAAGCACCTCAGTCAATGCCTGTTACCTAGGAGACCTTCCCCAAATATTTGTTGGAAGAAATATTAAGTGGATGAATGCATTCTGAACTTTAAGACCATCTCTCTAAATCTTCAAGACTTCCATCTGTCTGAGCTAAGGAAAACCATCACCCTGGACCCATGTCTTTAGCTTGATGAGGTGCTATATATACATGATAAGGCCCCTTTCCACAAGGCAGATGTTTGTTTGTTTGTTTGTTTGTTTCTGGTGCTTCCCCGGTGACCTATAAGTTACCCATTCAGAGGTGATGGTTTTGTGTATCATTAGAGACTTTCCTTCTTTTTGTGACACCGCCACCCAGCTCTCATTTCACTAAGTCATTTGATCTCTGAGTTTGTTTCTTTGTTTGCTTCATGTTTCCCTCCAAGGCTGTACCAACACACAAAGCAGAGGGATGTTCTGGCAAGAAATAAACAAGTGCAGATGCTCGTGGGTGGCAGCATCTCACATGAGAAGCGTTGCCAGTCTTTGTTGCACCTTGGTTTCTACTTTGGTTTGAGATGTTGAAGTGGAATTTTTTAAGCAGAAATATCCTGATTGACTGGCCATGTATGGAGGCTTTAAATATACAAAGTTATTTATGGAGCTCTTTCTGTATATACAAGGCTCTCTGCTGGGCAGTATGGGGAAACTTTAACCCATGAAACTCTTGCTTTCAAGAAACACAAATAGTTAAAAGACATGATGGGGTGTGTGACTGATGCCATGAGAGTGGTCAAAGGAAAACTTGCTTTTATACCCCCTTAAACTGTTGTTCTGTGTCATTTATAAATAAATTAGGGGAATTTAACTTGCCCCAGAGGATTCAGAAATCATCAGTGCATATTTAGTATATCATTATTTTCAAAGTTCAGTGATGATGACTCTTTTTGGAAACTAAATTTACTGTCATTTTTCCCCTCATGGCAGTTAAACCAGGTCACATTAATTACTGAAGCCTCTCTTGAAAACTGGATTCTCTGGGAATTTCCCCAGGCCACTCCATGTTGCCTCCATATTTAAAGGAAACATGCCGGAAAAGACCGATATCTAATACCTTGCTTTTGCCTTCGTTGAGAAGCATGTACTGCATGCTAAGTGTCATGCTAAGCCTTTTTAAAGGTTTTACTTACCTCATACCCTACTCGTGCCTTCTCTCAGCAATCTAAATGAATGTTTTGCTTATTGTGTATGATGACCTGTCGTTGAACCCAGTTAATTTAGACTGAATATTAGTCAGTTTGTCAGAGGCTTGCCTTTCCTCGTTGTAAACACACAGGGGCGCCAGACTGATGGAAAAGAGAAGCGTTGTCCTTTCTACATCGATGTGAGAAGAGATGTGTTGTATTTAGATTTTTCTTAAACATTGATCAATAGTCAATAACAAGTATTAGTAATACAGAATGAGCAAATGAAAGTCAACCTAGTACATATCAATCTGTCCCTGACTTTATTTTATCCTTTTCAGTCTTAAATAGTTCAGTTCAGTTCAGTCTCTCAGTCGTGTCTGACCCTTTGTGACCCACGGACTGCAGCGCACCAGGCCTCCCTGTCAATCGCCAGTTCCCAGAGCTTACTCAGACTCATGTCCGTTGAGTCAGTGATGTCATCCAACCATCTCATCTCATCCCTTCTCCTCCTCCTGCCTTCAATCTTTCCCAGCATCAGGGTCTTTTCAGATGAGTCAGTTCTTCACATCAGGTGGTCAAAGTATTGGAGTTTCAGCTTCAGCATCAGTCCCTCCAATGAATATTCTGGACTGATTTCCTTTAGGATGGACTGGTTTGATCCTCTTGCAGTCCAAGGGACCCTCAAGAGTCTTCTCCAACACCACAGTTCAAAAGTGCCAGTTCTTCTTCACTTTCTGCCATAAGGGTGGTATCTTCTGCATATCTGAGGTTATTGATATTTATCCTGGCAATATTGATTCCAGCTTAAGCTTCATCCAGCCTGGCATTTCGCGTGAGGTACTCTGCATATAAGTTAAATAAGCAGAGTGACAATATACTCCTTTTCCAGTCTGTTGTTCCATGTTCAGTTCTAACTGTTGCTTCCTGACCTGCACACAGATTTCTCAGGAGGCAGCTCAGGTGGTCTGGTATTCCCATCTCTTTCAGAATTTTCCACAGTTTGTTGTGATCCACACAGTCAGAATTCCATTTCATTGGTGATGCAGTTAGTAGCGGCCCTTAGTGCAGTTTACACTGTTTTTATCTTTTCAAGTCATGGAAAATTTTTTTGTTACAAAATTTTCAAACATGTGCAGGAAAAACAGCAAAGTAAAGCCCTCAATGCGCATCACTCAGCTTCCTGATTCACAGCATGTGGGCCACGTGCCTGCTCTCCACTAGCAGCTACTCCCCGGACCTCAGTATCCATGCACTGGTTCAGAGTGAACCCTCTCTCACCAGTAAACACTTCAATATGTCATGTCTAAGAGCTGAGGACTCTTTTAGCTTCTGACAAACCAGAATACATCCCAACTAATAATCATTTCCTCTGTCATCAAATAGCCAGACTTCAGATTTTCCTGATAGTATTATCATTTTGTCTACATTTCCTTTACAGGTTGATAGCATGAAGAGATTTCCACTGGCCAACTGTCACACCATTTTTAAATTTGAGAAAGAAATTATCTTTGAAATTTTATCTGTAATTGATATAAGACATGGGAGGACTGGTTTGGAAAGGAACTGCAGCAGTTCAAAACCGTTGCTGCAAAACCTTTTAAAAAGAGATGGTATTTCCATGTGCAAACGTCAGGTTTTCATCTGTTCACATTTGTACTACATTTTGTGTTGGGTCCATTTGCAAATGCAAAGTAAAATAGTCAACTCCACTTTTCTTCTGTGTTCCAGAATGGACTGTCTCCACTGCACATGGCTACCCAGGGGGATCATTTAAACTGCGTCCAGCTCCTCCTCCAGCATAACGTGCCTGTGGATGACGTCACCAACGACTACCTGACCGCCCTGCACGTGGCTGCCCACTGTGGTCATTACAAAGTCGCCAAGGTCCTCTTGGACAAGAAGGCTAATCCCAACGCCAAAGCCCTGGTGAGTGGCTCAGATCACAAGTCCAGCCTGTGTGGTGGAAATGGGAGGTCTAATTTAGTAAAGTATACACTTCTTGTCAACCTTCAAGTAGCCTTCTTGTAAATTTACAAACCCTTTTATTTCCCACATAAGCAAGGCCGGTGAGGCTGATTGAAATCATTAGCCTCTTTAGAGTCACGTTTGTGATGCTCTTATGTAAATAAACCCAAAGACCGTACGAGTACAAAAAGACTGAGTTGGTCAACCTATCTTCTGGTGGGTAAAGTGAATTAAAAGTTCACTCTGTGAATTAAAAGTTTTTTCTGAGATCTAAAAATATGAGGCAAATGATAAAAATTAAACCTTGAACATGGGAAGTCTAGGAATTTGTGAGTGGATATCTGATGGGATGTTAACCATGTAAGGTAATGAAGTATCACCTGTCATCCCCTTTTCATTGAGATGCAAATCAAAATTTTGACCTAGTCTTATAGTCTTAACTCCTAGAATGATTTTCTGTTTTAACCTTGAGCTTTACTATATAGTTTGGTTTTCACAGGGATATGGTATTTGTTGTCTTTAGAAAAATAAATGTCCCAATTTAGAAAGCTGTTTAAATTTACTTCAGAAGAAACACTCATGTTTAGGAAAAAAAATATGTCACCAAATGCTAGGGAAAAGCTGTGTGTTTACTAGCAATTTTGCGGTCAGGGCTGTCATCTGATCAACCATCTTAGGAAGGGGCTCTGCTCCCTTGCAGCTCATCACCTCTGGTCTGCAGGCTCTGAGATTTGGAGTGGCCGGGGAAGAATGGGCAGGAAGGAGCCCTTCAGACCTTGGGGAGCTCCATGGCCTTCGTAATTCTCAAGGCTTTTCCTGGAGCAGCATTTTAAGAGCTGCTGACTGTCCCAGGATATCAGACATATTTTTGAATTCTGAGAAGGGAGGAAAAGAAATGAGCAGCCATGACTCATTTTTCCAAACAAGAAAAGAAGCCTTACAACAGGGTGTGGGCTCTGACCCTCATTTTCCTCTGACTCTGAAGATTTCACAACAGAAGGTTATGGAGGTTGTAGCCTGTCATCCTAGAATGGACTATGGCCTGGTAAGTGGTCTCAAAACCTCCACAGAAGCACCTGCAACTTTCATGGTGGATCCTGATGCAGTTCTCTGTGGTGACAAAAATATGCACCGTGGTCTCACTTAGCAGGTAGTACAGCCAGGTAGCTAAT
This sequence comes from Antilocapra americana, assembly GCA_007570785.1. Taxonomy (NCBI): domain Eukaryota; kingdom Metazoa; phylum Chordata; class Mammalia; order Artiodactyla; family Antilocapridae; genus Antilocapra; species Antilocapra americana. The sequence goes on from ML663567.1 coordinate 10,345,982, forward strand.
CTGTTAAAAAGCAAGTTCCTTTATTTGATTAAATATTAAACCAAATGTTCTAACTAATGTTGAGTTGTTTAACTTTTTGCTCCCTTCGACAAATTTTTGGCCCAGATGATTTTAGTCTGTGTGTTGTGGTGAAGGAAGGACCTATTTGGAAGAGTAAATTCCAGAGTAAAATAATCTAAAAAGATGGATGAGCGACTTCTCTGGTGGTCCAGTGGTTTAAGACTTTACCTTCCAAAGTGGGGGGTGCAAGTTCGATCCCTGCTTAGGGAGCTAGGATCCCACATCCTTGCAGCCAAAAAACCAAAGCATAAAGCAGAAGCAATATTGTAACAAATTCAGTAAAGACTTTTAAAAAAAAATGGTTCACATCAAAAAAAAATCTTTAAAAAATTTAAAATACATGACCATTTTGCCTTAACTACTAGGAACCTATGACCAAAATTTGCTTCCTGGTCATGATTATCAGGGCACGTTGGGTTCCTGGGAGCAGGTAGACTACCTGTGCTCCCAGAAAAGAACCTATATTTAATTTAACCTCCCAATTTTTCTGCTCATTTCCAAATCTTTACAGACATCACTTTTGCAGAGAGATTTTACCGTGCACAGGAAGTAGATCTCAGTGGAATGTAATCAGATAGGTCTTTTTCCCTTGCAGAATGGCTTTACCCCTCTTCACATTGCCTGCAAGAAGAATCGAATTAAAGTGATGGAACTCCTTCTGAAACACGGTGCATCCATCCAAGCTGTAACCGAGGTGAGGAGAGGAGGATTTCTGGGGTTCCCCACGTATAGCCTCGGCAGCCAGAGTCCCAGTACCCTCCCTGACGACCAGCTAGTTGTACTGTGTGTGGTTGTCAGAGCACTTTCCGAACCCTTCCCGGAGGGGCTTCCAGTTTTTAGAGGAAAGCAGACAAGAGTGTGGGAGGAGGGTGCAGATACTCGGTACAATGCCATAAGCAGAAGCATAACCCAAACACATGCATCGTGCTGGCGGGGCACCATCACTCCAAATGTAGTGTACGTGAAATCCTTTAATGCAGTGCTTCTCAAACCCTGTGTAGGGGTGGATTTGCGCCCCCCATGTGGCATTTGGCTGTGTCTGGAAAAATTTCTCTTTGTCACAACTGGATGGTGCTACTGGCATCTAGTGGCCAGAGGCCAGAGTTGCAACTAAGTATTTTACACTGCACAGCCCAGCCTCCAACAACAAGGGATTATCAGGCTCAGAATGTCACGTGTGCCACGGTTGGGGAAACCCTGCATGACGTAACCTCTGTGTGGTGATGAAGGATTGCTCTCTGGAAAAAGTCAGAATTAATGAAACGCAGAGTTGCTGAAGTTAGTAAAAGGGTAGCTCTAGGTTTCTTTCATATAAACCGACACAGAACTCAGAGAAGCCATCTGTTGGGATCAGGGCTGAGCCTGCAACAAGGAAAACTGAGTCTGGCATCGCCCACTCCAGACTTACCCATCCCCCACCCACCTGTAGCACTTTGGTCCCGTCGGATTTTAGCCATTGGCCTTCCCTAGACGGGACTCCCTTTGTTCACCCCGCATCTCCTCACCCTCGATGAATCACCCACCTCCAGGCTAGTCCTGCGTATCTTTGAAGACCAGATCTGGGGCCGCCTTCTCCAGGAGTCCTCCCCTAACCCTTGATCTGGTCCAGAGCTCCGCCTGGGGACCATCACCACGTCCAGCTGGCTTACTTATGACCCAGTCGCACTCCCCACCCCCTGCCACCCCAAAACTGCAGGCCCCACCAAGGCAGGCCTGACCCTTACTGGTCTTAATGTACCCACAGCACAGTAGATTCCACAGTAAATCATCCAATAAAGGTTTGTTGAATGCGTCATTAAAGACTCTAGAGTTGGAAGCAAATGTAGACACTAGGGTCTAATCTAGTCGTTGTTGCTTGGCCTCAGTTTCTTATCCACAGATGAATTATTTTACTTTGATTTCTAACCTTCACAACTGTAAACCTCTAAATGATGGAAATTGTTAATACTGATTTGCTCTTTTATGAGTCTTCTGGCTTCCTGGTAGGCACCAGTTATTCTAATCAGAGAACAGTAAGTTTATTCTCAGTGCATGGCAGCCCTTTTTAAAGATCAAAATGGACTCTGAAATAAAAGGAGATTTCTGACTGGTGTCAGAGTAAGTGTCCAGAGATGCCAGCCTATGGCGTAAGTTCCACTGTCAGCTCTGTTGCTCCCTGAGGGCTTGGAAAGGCGGTGTGGACAATGTCCTAATTAGACTTTGCCTGCCGGAGGGAAAAAGCACAAAAATTAAAATAAAATCTTCCTCCCTCTTGTTTTCCTCCGTTCCCACTGCTTGAAGTCTGGCAACTAGAATTCTTCTTTCCGTCTTCTGTCTCCCTTTCATTGTATAGAAATCCTTACATATCTTTTTTGACATTACTCAAATTTCAGTTGAAATTAGTTGTCTTCTTCTCTCTCAGCTTTTTCTAGCCATATTATTTTTTTTCAAGTTATGATGTTCATGGTGTAAGTGAAATTAAATCCTGAAACATTTAAAATGAAATCACTTTATACAAGAAGAACCAGTATTTTGAGATGTGTAAGTAGGACTTTGAAGCACACACACAAAAATGAAGGTCTAATCTAATGACCATTGTTATATTTGCCTTAATTATATCACTTTATAATACTCAAAAAGATAAAAATTTTAATGATTGAGACCTTTAGTGCTTATCTGCTCATTTCTTAGAGGGATGGCTTTGTGTTCCCACCTGCTCTTTCATGTATAATACAATCAGTTATTCTGAGTACATGAGAATCCTTATTAAAGGCCAGAATAGGATCTGAAAAAAAAGTTGACTTTTTTGCTACTGGATATGTAATCACATGCATGCATATACACACACAAACATAGCCATATGGATAAGGAAGACTTAATAAAGGGAAAAACCTTCAAGGTATTTCTGTCTGAAGTTTTTTGTAGGTGTATGAAATAAGTCTTTAATGGTTATGACATAGGCCTTTCATAATCATGGAACCTGCTGTAGGGAAATGATGATTATTGGTACATTGGCCATATAGAATCTAAGACATGGTGGTGATGTCTTGATGTTTTCTGATCTGATCAGTACATCGGTTGTCTTGATATGAATGGATGGGTGGATAAAATTGCAGCCAGGCAGACAAACAGATAAGCAGGCGGACAAATCGTTTTGAAAATAAGCCGCCAAGCTGACATTCCCCTTTTCTCCCCCAGTCGGGCCTTACCCCAATCCATGTTGCTGCCTTCATGGGGCATGTAAATATCGTGTCACAACTAATGCATCATGGAGCCTCACCAAACACCACTAATGTGGTAAGTATCCTTTGAACAAAGTACATCCAATTGTGAGTATTTTTGAAACTGGAAAAGATTACTCTCGATCTACTTAATTTTTGTTGTAAGTAAATTAATTACTATTTAACTTGACTACTAAGGGCAGAATTTTGAAAATACCTGTGGTTTCCTATACTTCAAAAGCAAGATCCATTCAGTCACTAACTGGTCACAAATTGCTAAGACTTAGGGGCTGTGTAGATTACTACTGAATATTATACTTCAAAAAATAAAGTTTTCTGAAAAGGGAGAGTTTTCTTTTTCAATAGAAGCATTAAGAAGTGTTTGATGCATTGATGGACCTAGAGATTATCATGCTAAGCGAAGTAAGTCAGAAAGAGAAAGACAAATACCATATGATTTCACTTATATTGTGCAATCTAAAATATGACACAAATGATCCTATCTATGAAGCAGAAACAGACTCACAGACATAGAGAACAAACTTGTGGTTGCCAAGAAGGGAGCAAGATTGGGAGGGAAGGCTTGGGAGTTTGTAATTAGCAAATAAAAGCTATTTATATAAAATATATAAATGAGGTCATACATACAGTGCAGGAAATTATATTCAGTATCCTGTGATAAACCATAATGAAAAAAATATGAAAAA